>OZ002728.1:25379785-25946731 GCA_963924305.1 Polygonum maritimum | reverse complement strand
AATCCGACCACTATATCTCCAGTTATAGACAACTCAAAACGTCTTTCCGACCATTGTATCTCCTTTCCAATGATACCAGAATCAGATCAATCCGACCATTGTATCTCCAGTTATAGCCTTTCCGACCACTGTTTAGGTTAAATATTGTGCTTAATTGACATTACCGCGCCCGCAGTGTCTGCCCAGAGACGACTTGTTCATTCTGTGCGCGAAAGCGCTGGCGTGCTGAACTTGACGCGCCAGCGGTGCATGCCTGATCCGAGATGGCCGAATTTCTATGTTCTTTCCTTTTTCTTATCTTTCCTTTATCCTTATCTAGTTCGGGGAGCATGTTCTCTGGTCTATATAAGGAGGAGTCTTGCCATAGGTTTTGAGTACCTTCTACCTTCCACCTTAGATTCAATTCACATAAAATTAATTATTGAGTTTAGTTTGTTTTATGGAGAACTAGTCTCCTTGAGTTTGTTCAAGGGATA
This sequence comes from Polygonum maritimum, assembly GCA_963924305.1. Lineage (NCBI taxonomy): Eukaryota > Viridiplantae > Streptophyta > Magnoliopsida > Caryophyllales > Polygonaceae > Polygonum > Polygonum maritimum. Next base: position 25,946,255 of record OZ002728.1, on the reverse strand, counting down.
AGCTCTAATGTATGAACTCGTGAGGTTTTGGTAATTGATTTCTATCATTTGGTTAATATTAATTATCTTGTGCTTCATATCATGAATGTTGATTGATTTTGCATGTCTAGCCAACTTGTTGAATTGATTGATTTTCTATTGTTGGATTGGGTTTGGACCGTGGACAAAACTGATATGTGAAAACAACTTAACCTAGACCTATTGTCTGTGCAACTAGGATTAAGAAGAGAATTGATTGTATGCTTTTGCAGTTGACTCGTAGCTTGATTGTTTTTGCATGTATCATGTATATCCTTGTTCTCTATGCTAATTCTAGGTTAAGCGTCTTTGCCTAGAGTTATAGAATTGCTTGGACCATGGACTTGCGATTGTTAATGATCAGGATAGGAATTAACCATAGGTGTGAATTTAATCAATGAATGAATCTATGATCGAGTGATTATTTCAGAGTGGATCTTTTGAATGAACTTGTTTCCTTTCTTAATTTGATTGTTTTTTTTTTTTAGATTAGTTTAGTTTAGATATTTCTCTCTTAATTTCCCCCTATCTTTGGTTGATAAAATTATGAATACTAGAAGCCTCAGTTCTCTTGGGTTCGACCTCTTACTCGCAAGTTATACTAGCTTTGTTAGTTTAGGGATTATCTTTGATCTTGGCACGACGACTTTAGCCGAGTCAAATTTTGGCGCCGTTGTCGGGGATGTAACACCCCCCTTCTTAAAGCCAAAGGGTATTACTGCCAGTGACCTCGGATTTCACCGTCCAAAGTCACCCAAGGCTAAAAAAGGTAGCTTGAAGATGATTTGAGAATAACAAACTTTATTTTATTAATTTAAACCGGATTACAAGTGGGATAAACCTCCCGTAAGGTTACAATACGAATTTAAAAGAGTTGCAGCGGAATTTAAAAGACATTTCTTCAAATGTAAAAGCACGTGGGACCTATAATTATGGTCAAAATAAAAGACGTTTTAAAGACTTCTTCCTTCCTTCCTTCCTTTCTGCAGATCCTAACGCCTCAGACTTCCTTCAGAGCAGGCTTCCCTTTCCTATCTGATATTCCCATAAAGGCAAGGAATACCAGCCAACAAAGTTGGGAAAGAAAGAAGGGATGTTAGTCTAACGCGAGACTAAGCAACTGGTAGAATAGGATTCGGTTCTTAGAAAGGTTTAGACATGAGGGCATCACGGACCAATTGAAAACCGGTTAATGCCCAACAGTCAAGGGTTCTTTAATGCGGAACGCATATGGCTTTTTGAGCGAGAGGCCTTTTAGACGAGCAAGGCTCAAAAGAAAATGATAGCTTTAGCTTGAGGCTTTATGAGATGTGAGGCTTATGAGAGATAAGATTTCTCGGAAGTAGGATACTACATGGAAGTAGCACCTAAGAAAGGTATGTGTTTAAGATTTGTTGGGAACTTAATTAATTCAAGCAATAGTGGAAAATCATCCAACATTAATCGAATCGTATCAACCTCATCATAACTCGAAGAATCCGACAGGGAGGTGGCCACAAGGACGCTTATACACCTGAACCCATCTTGCCATTTTATAGGCATTTTAACAACTCGAGTCATGCATTCAGATTGGATAGGCGATTGTCAATAATGTGCACCCGAAGTGATTTTCCAAGTTGTACTAATCACCCCGCGTTTATTAATTAATGTGCATTGGGCACTTATCTTATTAGATCATAAAACAGAGCAATTTAATTAACGAGTTTTAAGTGACGGCTCATCGGAGCTTGGCCACGGATTAACAGGAAAGCAAGCGTCTCTTGAGCACTTAGCTAGAGTGCTATAGCGCATCCTAAGGAACGAGCATTAGTCGTACGACCTTAATATTACGAGCATGCACTAATTACACCTCGTAACATGAGTTATTAAGAAATAACGAGAGTCTTAAATCTCGCATTCCTATTCCTAGACTAGTCCACAACAAAGTCTCGAAAAGAGACTTGAAACAATCAAGGGCCACACATCAACGGTCCTAAGTCCATGTACTAGTGTCATGGGTTGAGACTCGTTCTCTAACTCGTGCGGCCCTTAGCTATGACGAACCCTTTTGATGAGCTAAGTCAGGCCTTGCCCCGATGTATTACGATGGTTGTTGTGGGAAAAGAGGACTTTGTATTACACGAGAGGAGATTACAAAGGTGGTTTACAAGTGTGTGTTACAAGTGTGGATGGTGGGATGTGGGATGGTGCCCTCCCAAGTGGGGGTGAGGCCTATTTATAGAGGAGGCCTCCCCTTACATCGGAAAATTCCAGACACGGATGGCTCTAGACCCATCTAGAGCTCTCCCACAAAATTGCCCCATGAAAAGTCCCTTTAGAGAAATCTAGCCCAGAGTTCTCCGGAATGTCCCAGTGGGGTGCCGGCCCTTACCCCTCTAGCGAATTCTAGCCCCTGCTAGAATTCTCCGGAACGCCCTATTCAAGTGCCGGCCCTTGCTCCTCTCTAGCGCCCTCTAGATAGGGCGCGACCCCTCCGGAATTCTCCGGAAGGCACACACGTGCGCGCCCACGCCCGGAAGAGGCGGGATGCCTCTGGACCGCTCCGGAAGCTTCCGCCCCGGGGCGCGCTTGGCCCGTATGGGGCGCGGCCGTCCTAGAATTCTCTAGAAGCGGCCCGCCTTGTTCCGCAAGGGGAGCGGCTCTCCTAGATGTCTCTAGAAGTGCCGGCCCTGGCACGCCTTGCCCCGTTTGAGGCGTGCCGGCCCTTAGAAGGCTCCGGAGCGTCCCGGCCTCATCTTGAACGCCCCGGAAGCCTTTGGAATCACCTAGGCTCCGAGCCTGGGTGACGTGCCCCGTGTCTAAATTTGCGGGAGGAACGCGGAGCGTGACACCCTCCCCCACTGGATCTAGCGACGCCCTCGTCGCGTTCCGCTCGTTTGCCCCTTGCAACGTCGTTGTCGCCTCGGCTTTGTCCCCCTCGGACTCGTTCCCGTTTGCGCCATCTCTGACTTCGACTCTCTTGGATGGTTGTTGCGCCTCCCCTCGAGGCATACCATCGCTCCCCTCGGTCGTCGTCTCCCCATGGCGTCTTGGTCCCTTGTCGATCGTGGAAGTCCCCTTGTCGTGGCCCCGTGCCTCGGACGTTGGACCTTCCTCCCTCGGTCGCTCCCCTAACAGTATCGCGCCCAAGCTGAGCACCCCGCGTCTCTCTTCCCCTGGAGACCGTGCTGCTTTGCGGATCCCGACGTTCTCTGCACCTTGGGTTGATCGTTCCTTCGGTCTTGGTGACCCCTCGTCGCGCTCCTTGTTGTAGCTCAACGTTATCGCCCCTAGCCGATGGTGCGTCCCTCGCTCGGCCTCCTCATCCCTCGAGGATATGATAGCGTTGAGTTTGCTCCTCTGTGGGCATTGCCGCACAAGGTGATCCCCATCACAGAGGAAGCAAGCCAGCGGCTTCCTCTCCTTGCGCTTGCCCTTCTCGTGGTCCCCTCCGGACCTCCATCTCGGTCGAGAACGACGCCCATCGTCGTCCTCCGAGTCATCGTCCTGATCTCCTGAGGACTTACCTCTCGGCTTTGACGTGCGCTCGTCGTCGCTGCTTGAGTCGCTTGCATCTTCATCTCCCCCACTTTTACCCTTGTTACGGGAGGAGTTGCGTTGGTCCCGGCTCTTGAACTCGATGAGCGACTCGGCCGCACTCATGGCTTCGTTCAACGTCTGCACATTGCGCCTTTGTAGCTCTTGCTTGGCCCACGGCTTGAGACCGTCCATGAATTGGAAGAATGCCTCGGTCTCGGCCAAGTCTGATACTTGAAGCATGAGCTCGGAGAATTCCTTCACGTATTCGCGCACAGTGGCCCGTTGTGTGAGTCGGCGTATCTTGGCTCGGACCTCGTCGTTTGCGTAGACGGGATAGAATTGCTTCTTAAACTCCGCCTCGAACTCGGTCCAAGTCTTTATTTGAGACCCTCCGGTCTTCTCACATGTGCGGCGCCTCCACCAAAGTAAAGCCGTATCCTCGAGATATAGTTTTGCGGTGCTTACCTTGCGTTCGTCCTCCTTGATGCCCACACCATCGAAATATTGCTCCATGCCGTAGAGAAAGTTTTCTACGTCCTTCGCCGATCGTTCCCCCTTGAACGGCTTCGGCTTCGGGATTTCTACCTTGTGCGCTTGGGTTGTAGCGATCATGCCCGCCCCCATGGCTGCCCGGCATGCCTCAAGCTCCCTCTTGAGTTGGCTCACCTCGTCGCGCAACGCCCCCATGGCTTCCCGAAGGACGGCGTTCTCTTTGGCTAGCTTGTCGTTGGCTTCATTGAGTGTGCGTAGCAGCTCCCCCTTGAGCTCTTCCATGGAGGATTCAAGGTCTTCCCGGCCTTGGCTACGTCCTCGATGGAGTCGCGCATCTCGCCCACCGACAGCTCCACGCGCTCGAGTCGATCCTCAAAACTAGTCACACGGTCCTTGGAGGCACCCCTAGTCTTCTTGCCTCCCCACATGGATGCGGTACTAGGGACCCCGGCCTCTACGTTTCCTCCGTCGTGGCTAGACATTGAACTCCCCTTGGATCGTATGCTCTGATACCACTTGTCACGGGTTGAGACTCGTTCTCTAACTCGTGCGGCCCTTAGCTATGACGAACCCTTTCGATGAGCTAAGTCAGGCCTTGCCCCGATGTATTACGATGGTTGTTGTGGGAAAAGAGGACTTTGTATTACACGAGAGGAGATTACAAAGGTGGTTTACAAGTGTGTGTTACAAGTGTGGATGGTGGGATGTGGGATGGTGCCCTCCCAAGTGGGGGTGAGGCCTATTTATAGAGGAGGCCTCCCCTTACATTGGAAAATTCCAGACACGGATGGCTCTAGACCCATCTAGAGCTCTCCCACAAAATTGCCCCATGAAAAGTCCCTTTAGAGAAATCTAGCCCCCGCTAGAGTTCTCCGGAATGTCCCAGTGGGGCGCCGGCCCTTACCCCTCTAGCGAATTCTAGCCCCTGCTAGAATTCTCCGGAACGCCCTATTCAAGTGCCGGCCCTTGCTCCTCTCTAGCGCCCTCTAGATAGGGCGCGACCCCTCCGGAATTCTCCGGAAGGCACACGCGTGCGCGCCCACGCCCGGAAGAGGCGGGATGCCTCTGGACCGCTCCAGAAGCTTCCGCCCCGGGGCGCGCTTGGCCCGTATGGGGCGCGGCCGTCCTAGAATTCTCTAGAAGCGGCCCGCCTTGTTCCGCAAGGGGCGCGGCCCTCCTAGATGTCTCTAGAAGTGCCGGCCCTGGCACGCCTTGCCCCGTTTGAGGCGTGCCGGCCCTTAGAAGGCTCCGGAGCGTTCCGGCCTCATCTTGAAGGCCCCGGAAGCCTTTGGAATCACCTAGGCTCCGCGCTTGGGTAACGTGCCCCGTGTCTAAATTTGCGGGAGGAACGCGGAGCGTGACACTAGCGCGTACGATATTTAAAACAATGGTCATTAATCCTAAGCATAATAATCCTAATCCGATTATTAGCAAACAACTATGTTCCCAACATTTAATCTGATAACGGAAAGCAATTTCACGATTATCGAGTAAGGAAACTGATTCAGGCTATTTTGTATAGGTTAACTCTTGTATTTTGAGATAATTTTGAGAGTGTTTAGGTTAGTTTTGAGCGTTATTGTAATATGAAGACCGAAGACACAAGTTATGAAGAATCAAGAGTTAAAGAGCTTAAAGACGAAGATTCGCCACTGCATGGATACCACGGTCGCATTGTTTATGACGCGGGCGCGGTGGCGTGAAGAGACGGACCAACCAAGACCATGAAGGCCGCGGTCGCGCTGTCGGTGGCGCGGTCGGGGTAGAAGCCGACTCAGCATTTGAGGATTGAAGACCGCCGCGGGCGCGGTGGTGATGCCGCGGTCGCGGTGCCGGCCGACTTTCACGCGGGCGAAATTCTATCGTTTCTATCTTGTTTCCTTTCTTATCTTTCGGTTTCCTTTCTTATCTAGTCCGAAAAGGTTGTTCTTTGGGCTATTTAAGGGGAACCTTTCTAGGTTTTTAGCATATTCAATTCACTTGTCAATCAATTGGTCTTTCAATAAAGATTGGAGTTTCCTTTGTAATGGAGAACTAACTCTCCTCTTGTGTTTATTCGATCAAGGAAGCTTTATTATGAAGTTGTGAAATTCTGGTAACCTCTTTATCCCTAGGTCTTTATTGATACTCTTGTGCTTCATCCCATGATCTATGTTTGATTTTATGAGCCTGATCAACTTGTTTGATTGACTTAGATCTATCGTTTGATTTAGGGTTGGTTGTTGTCTATGCATCTTTCCTAATTCTCGAAAAAACTCTATTATAGGACCGTGGACTAGTTTAGGGAAGAGTATTCAATTGTTAAGTTGTGCATGAGACTCGTAGCTTGATTGCATGATTTGATAACCTGATATCCCTGTTCTCTATGCTAATTCTAGGTTAAGCGTCCTTGCCTAGGGTTATAGAATTGCTTGGACCGTGGACTTGCGATTGTTAATGATTGGGATTGGAATTGACCTAGGCATATAAAGAGGTGGATGAATTCATGATCAACGGATTAATAAAGTGGAATTGATTGGATAAACTCTACTTGATAACTTTTGATTAAAACCAACTTTCAAACCCCCCTTTGAATACTTGCATGAAAACCATAAAATCTGACTAGAAACTGATTCCTTTGGGTTCGACCCCTTGCTTTGTCAGTATACTGTTGTTTGCATGTTTGGGAAGATTCACTGTCCCTATCACTATTGGAGAAACTAAAATTGAGCGTGCTATGCTAGATTTAGGTGCCTCCATTAATGTTCTTCCAGCTTGCATATATGATAGGTTAGGCCTTGGTCCTTTAAAGGAGTCCGACATTGTTATTGAGTTGGCTGACCTTTCTAATGTGCGCTCGAAAGGGTTAGTTGAGGATGTTCTTGTGCAGGTGCATGGTTTAATCTTTCCTGCAGATTTCTATGTGATGGAGATAGGCGAAGGGCGTTACGACCCGGTTCTCTTACTTGGTCGCCCGTTCATGAAAACCACCAAGACGGTTATAGATGTTGCCAATGGATCTCTTTCCATATCTCATGGTGGCAACGAGGTCCGAATTCATGTTGATGAGGACCCATATTGATCGTATCCACGTCGAGCCAACGACGTTAAACAAAAGCGCTGCTTGGGAGGCAACCCAAGGATTAGTTAGATTGTCTTTCCATTCTTAGCTTAGGATTTGCTTGTTTTTTCTAGCTAACATGCAGGTACTAGGTCCGAAAGGACACGCCTGGCGTGATACCGCGACCGCGCCTCCTTGGCCGCGGCCGCAGTGGATCACCAGTGCGCCCCGACGAACAGGTACTAGCCCATGCTCAACCATACTACGTCTCAGTTTTAGCTCGCTTTTATTTAAAAAAAAAGAAAAAAAAGAGGATTTTTTGGTCCCACTCTATATCTATAATTTTCATCTATCTATATCCATTCTATCCATCTTCTATCTTTCCACCCTCTATTTCTTCTTTTCTTTCACCTTTGTAATTTCATTCTTTTGGCTATGTGTAAAAGCCTAAGTATGGGGGAGCTTTGTTTCCCCGAGAATTCTCTTCTCCACGACTCGAGTTCGAGTATTTGTCCATCTTCCAAGAGACGAGCCAAGATACGAAGGTTGTTTGCACATCACATTGTTCGCGACGAAGTCAAGACTTCGTCCCTGCACGAGGACCGCGGCCGCGATCTATCAGCCGTGCCCGCGGTGCTTTACCCGATGCTGACTTCGCTCTCTGCAGTAATTCCGCGCCCGCGCCCCTGGTGCCGCGCCCTCGATTAGCCACCAGACCTGGAATACGGAGTTTCATTCTTCCACCTTTGAAGAGTTCTTCCATTACACCTCGCTTTAATCGATTGTGAGTCTTCTGATTTCCTTCTTCCTTGCTTCTATCCTTTCTCTTTGCTTCATTGAGGACAATGAAGGATTTAAGTATGGGGGAAGGAGTACTCGCATTCGCTTATCCTAGCTAGTATAGTTAGAGATTTACTTCAGATTTTTGATTTTCTTCTTTTTATGGAGCACTTGCACCATACCTTTTTGCATAATAAAGAAAGAAAGAAAAAAAAAGATAGAAAGAGCCATAAATATTGAAAAAAGGCATATAAATCTTGGGATGAGTCGAAAACCCGAAAGGGCGGCTCAGGTAATAAGCAGGTAACCCGGACCAGCATTAGGCTGGGGTAATAGGAGGTTTATGAGTGTTTGTGAGCACACCCTATTGAAAAATGAAAAGAGCGGTTAGGTGAAAACCCGAAAGGGCGCCTAAGCAGAATTGAGTGGTAAAATTCGAGTGTTTTAGGATCATTCTTGCTTGGGTACTTTGGGGCTTACATGTTAGATTTGGGTAGATCCTAGGTTGCTCTCTTTCATGTTTTTAGAGCTTGAGTGTTATATCATGTTGTGAGGTGTGTGTTTGAGCTTCATTGTTTTATGCTCATGATTTCTCTATATTTTGGGTTCGGGTTGTGAGCTGACTGTTTTTATCTTCCCTTGTATTTCCTGAGATTTTAGATGTACTACCTTATTATATTTGTTTGAGCTTACTCGAGGACGAGCAAGATCTAAGTGTGGGGGAATTTGATTCAGGCTATTTTGTATAGGTTAACTCTTGTATTTTGAGATGATTTTGAGAGTGTTTAGGTTAGTTTTGAGCGTTATTGTAATATGAAGACCGAAGACACAAGTTATGAAGAATCAAGAGTTAAGGAGCTTAAAGACAAAGATTCGCCACTGCATGGATACCGCGGTCGCGTTGTCTATGACGCGGGCGCGGTGGCGTGAAGAGACGGACCAACCAAGACCATGAAGGCAATGGTCGCGCTGCCGGTGGCGCGGTCGCAGTAGAAGCCGACTCAACATTTGACGATTGAAGACCGCCGTGGGCGCGGTGGTGATGCCGCGGTTGCGGTGCCGGCCGACTTTCACGCGGGCAAAATTCTATCGTTTCTATCTTGTTTCCTTTCTTATCTTTCGGTTTCCTTTCTTATCTAGTCCGAAAATGTTGTTCTTTGGGGCTATTTAAGGGGAACCTTTCTAGGTTTTTAGGATATTCAGTTCACTTGTCAATCAATTGTTCTTTCATTAAAGATTGGAGTTTTCTTTGTAATGGAGAACTAACTCTCCTCTTGTGTTTATTCGATCAAGGAAGCTTTATTATGAAGTTGTGAAATTCTGGTAACCTCTTTATCCCTAGGTCTTTATTGATACTCTTATGCTTCATCCCATGATCTATGTTTGATTTTATGAGCCTGATCAACTTGTTTGATTGACTTAGATCCATCGTTTGATTTAGGATTGGTTGTTGTCTATGCATCTTTCCTAATTCTCGAAAAAACTCTATTATAGGACCGTGGACTAGTTTAGGGAAGAGTATTCAATGGTTAAGTTGTGCATGAGACTCGTAGCTTGATTGCATGATTTGATAACCTGATATCCCTGTTCTCATTGCTAATTCTAGGTTAAGCGTCCTTGCCTAGGGTTATAGAATTGCTTGGACCGTGGACTTGCGATTGTTAATGATTGGGATTGGAATTGACCTAGGCATATAAAGAGGTGGATGAATTCATGATCAACGGATTAATAAAGTGGAATTGATTGGATAAACTCTACTTGATAACTTTTGATTAAAAACAACTTTCAAACCCCCCTTTGAATACTTGCATGAAAACCATAAAATCTGACTAGAAACTGATTCTTTTGGGTTCGACCCCTTGCTTGCTCACTATACTGTTATTTGCATGTTTGAGAGTTATTTTTGATAAGGGAACAACGACTTTGTCCGAGTCAGAAACGAAGAACCATCTACTTGCCTTAAGACGTTCTTAAAAACGCTAATCGAGGCGTGGAGTCGAGGCTAGCAAGGCCCTAGACGAGGCCTAAGGCAAGGAAAAACACAAGGCAAAGGCAAGGCACGGCCCGAGCAACGGCTAGGCAACGGCCTGGGACAAAACGCAAGCAAGGACACTGGCGGCGGGCACTGCCCCCTTGACGGCGGTCGCTACCCCTGTATGTGTCGACTGCATGATTTTACAAGCTTCCTTCGATCGATTCCGACCACTTCTCGGAGAACCTGTGCCAACAGTAGCAAGATTGACACTTCTACTTTATATTGAGAGAGATTTGAGAGGAAGAGATGAGCATTTCGGATGCCTTTCCCTTTCATCTTCAACCCCTATTTATAGTGTTCAACCTCCATAACAATCCAAGAAAAAGAGTGGACTTCTAGCCTAACAAGCCAAAAGGGGTTGACAAATGCATAGTTGACATTGCCCACAAGGTGTTAGCATTGCTCTCCAAGCAATACTACAACAGCCCTCAAAACTCCGGCGCCCACAAGAAAAACGTCCCGTCGGCCACTTGCATCTGTAGCAATGCGGCAGTCGCTACCCTTTTTGCAGCGGTCGCTGCCTTTTGGGGACTGGGTAACGTTTTGGTAAAATTGGCATAACGTTTAGGATACTTATCAGAATTATCTCAGATTTTGAGGGATGAAACTAGACTCCTTTATCTACCGTTAGGCTTTTGAATCACTCGATTCAGAGCTCTAATGAAGGTTTTATGAATTGTTGAAGTTAAGGTATCCAATTAGCGTTATCCAACGCTATTCGGTTAATCGGGTGACCTTTACTCTTTCTCTTATCGTTCCAAAAACAAATTTGAGTCATAAAACTAAGGAGAATTTCATGATCCATTTTATTAAATTTGTGGATATTACAACAGTACCCCCTTAAAAATAATTTCGACCCCGAAACTAGCAAATGCTACCCTAGCATGCTTAAAAGGACTGAGTACATAAGGAATATCCGCTCTTGACGAGGAAGTACAAGCTATAGTACCCCCTTAAAGAGCTCTGGTTCTTCCTTTAAGACGACAACAAGTCTGGGAAACGATTTTGCATCAGTATCACGGTTCCCAAAATTTCATTTTTGTCTCTTGGTCATGTTTACCACTTTAGTTGATCTGCCAACATTCCTTTGTCGATTTAAAGTGATAACAACGTAGTCTTCTTGACATACTCAGGGCCGAGAAGCACTTTTTCTACGTCATTATTCTAATCACTTGACTACGATGATACTAGCCGTTTCTATCCTTAGGGCATCGCGAATCGTTTGTATATAAGCTTTTGGTACGTGGACCTTATCAGCTTAATTCGCCATCCCAACCAGTGCAATTCGATACAGGGACTCGGGGAAGGAATTAACTTCTAGAAGGATTGCCCACTCAAACTTCGAGAGATTTTAAGGGCTTCCCTAGTTGAACTAGGTTTTGAGAAGACCTCACGACGAGAGTCGAAGATTAATAATGCGTCATTTACTTGTGAACTTAGTACATTATTATAATATGATTTAACATTCTGAAAGATACATGATTATCCAAAAATCATCTAACAGACTTCCAAAAATGCGATCTCCTCACAAGGAAGGATGATCGACTTACAAGACCTAAACAACCAACAAAAAGGTCTAAGGAAGGACAGGGAAGAGACTAACTACTCTTCAGGAACGGTAGGCAAGTTGGACTGGTACATCCCGTACAACTGTTGTCCCTGACTTGCAGATGGCATCGGTGCCTTTCCCTTGTTTTTCGCAGTAGACTGCACTGAAGTGGTCAGGGTAGACCCAGATGGGATATTGTTACTCTATGCAACCGACGCTGGCCTAGACTGATTTGCCTCTTCCTTGTTTAAACGGCAATAGGAACGGACATGTCCCTCCTTTCCACAGTTGAAACAAGTTTTCTTGGGTTTAGTACAGTCTCTGTTGATATGGCCCTGTTCACTACAATTGTGGCAAACCATGAAACCTTTCTTCTGTCCAGACTTATTAGAAGAGTCACTCATGAATGAATCAAATTTTCTTTTCTTTGACCCTCCAGAAGCTTGCGGTGTTGCAGACCGCTTGGATCCTCCTTGACCTTGATAGTGAGATTTCCCTCCACTATCGTTCTTCTTTTCGGTTTCGCCCAGGGTGACCTCCAATCTGTAGGCATGGTCAACATATTCCTCAAGCGATAAGAAGTTACGAGTCATCATCCAAGGTTTGATCGTATCACTCATCCATTTATGGAAGCGACGAATCTTCTACTCCTCGGTTGCAAACTCCGACCCAGCGTATTGGAGCAAATGATTAAACTTCTTCGCTCTTTTTAATACACTTAATCCCTCCACCTTGGGATTATACAACTCATCCTGCTTCTCATCTTGCGTTGCGGACGAAAAGTAGCGGTTCATCATTTTTCCCTTGAACATTGCCCAGTTTAGGTCGGGATGGTCGGAAAGTTTGGAACTCTCCCACCATTCGTTGGCTTCGTCCCTAAGTTGCAAGGCTGCAATCTGCACTTTTTCCACTTCGGTGCAACGCGTATTCCTAAGCAAGTTCTCTATGTGGGAGAACCAGTAGTGGGTGCTAGCAGGCTCTCCAGCGCCGTTGAAGGTCTCCGGCTTGAGAGAAAGAAAAAGCTTCAATGACTCGGAGAATTCAGACACATCTCTGTGAACACGAGCATGATCGGCTCCAAGGTTCACAGCGGGAACTGCCTCTGTGGCATTCGGTTGATTAGCTACAACCTCAGGCATCGCTTCTTGAAACATCTGTTGGAACATGGCTTTGAACATAGCAATGCTCGCAGCATCAAAAGTTAAAGTCGGTGTGGCTACTGGCACTTGGTTGTTTCCACGAACTCCAGATTGCATTTCTTCGTTTCCATTCCCCTCTGGGGAATTTGCATTCCGATTCTTATTCCCTCGAGCACTCACCATCTGTAATGAAGAACAATTGTTTCCATTAATCACAATCGTTGCACAAGGTGAAGAAAGAGAACAACTTCTAGACGTAGATGTAGAATATTTATACTCCCATATTGGCAGACGAAGGTACTTAGAAGGAAGCTATTTATAAAACCAAACCTCTTCTTGAATTCTGTTACAAGAAGGTTTTCGTAAAATCAACTTCTCGAATTCTATTACGAGAAGATTCGGTAAAAAGTCAACTCCTTGAATTCTATTACAAGGAGATTAGAAGATTTGAAGGAAGTATTCATTTATGTAACTACTCGAAAGTAGGAACTTAATAAAGAAGAAAAATTCGATTTGAGATTTCTTTAAAAATAATATTTAGACGTAAATCTCACATTTAAAAATAATGAAGAAGAAAAACCGAAAAATAAATAATTTACTCCGATTGCTTTACCATAGGATTACAATTTCAAAACTAAGTTCCTTTAAAAGAAGTTTGTTAAAACTTCGGGTTTCAAATAAATTGATTTTGCTCTGATACCATAACTGTAACACCCCCCTTCTTAAAGCCAAAGGGTATTACCTCCAGTGACCTCGGATTTCACCGTCCAAAGTCACCCAAGGCTAAAAAAGGTAACTTGAAGATGATTTGAGAATAACAAACTTTATTTTATTAATTTAAACTGGATTACAAGTGGGATAAACCTCCCGTAAGGTTACAATACGAATTTAAAGGAGTTGCAGCGGAATTTAAAAGAAATTTCTTAAAATGTAAAAGCACGTGGGACCCATAATTATGGTCAAAATAAAAGACGTTTTAAAGACTTCTTCCTTCCTTCCTTCCTTTTTAAAGATCCTGATGCCTCCGACTTCCTTCAGAGCAGCCTTCCCTTTCCTATCTGATATTCCCATAAAGGCAAGGAATATCAGCCAACAAAGTTGGGAAAGAAAGAAGTGATGTTAGTCTAACGCGAGACTAAGCAAGTGGTAAAATAGGATTTGGTTCTTAGAAAGGTTTAGACATGAGGGCATCACGAACCAATTGAAAACCGGTTAATGCCGAACAGTCAAGGGTTTTTTAATGCGGAACGCATATGGCTTTTTGAGCGAGAGGCTTTTTAGACGAGGAAGGCTCAAAAGAAAATGATAGCTTTAGCTTAAGGCTTTATGAGATGTGAGGCTTATGAGAGATAAGATTTCTCGGAAGTAGGATACTACATGGAAGTAGCACCTAAGAAAGGTATGTGTTTAAGATTTGTTGGGAACTTAATTAATTCAAGCAACAGTGAAAAATCATACAACATTAATCGAATCGTATCAACCTCATCATAACTTGAAGATGCCGACAGGGAGGTGGCCACAAGGACGCTTATACACCTGAACCCATCTTGCCATTTTATAGGCATTTTAACAACTCGAGTCATGCATTCAGATTGGATAGGCGATTGTCAATAATGTGGACCCGAAGTGATTTTCCAAGTTGTACTAATCACGCCACGTTTATTAATTAATGTGCATTGGGCACTTATCTTATTAGATCATAAAATAGAGCAATTTAATTAACGAGTTTTAAGTGACGGCTCATCGGAGCTTGGCCACGGATTAAAAGGAAGCAAGCGTCTCTTGAGTACTTAGCTAGAGTCCTATAGCCCATTCTACGGAACGAGCATTAGTCGTACGACCTTAATATTACGAGCATGCACTAATTACACCTCGTAACATGAGTTATTAAGAAATAACGAGAGTCTTAAATCTCGCATTCCTATTCCTAGACTAGTCCACAACAAAATCTCGAAAAGAGACTTGAAACAATCAAGGGCCACACATCAACGGTCCTAAGTCCATGTACTAGCGCGTACGATATTTAAAACAATGGTCATTAATCCTAAGCATAATAATCCTAATCCGACTATTAGCAAACAACGTTGTTCCCAACATTTAATCTGATAACGGAAAGCAATTTCACGATTATCGAGTAAGGAAACGAAGAACCATCCACTTGCCTTAAGACGTTCTTAAAAACGCTAATCGAGGCGTGGAGTCGAGGCTAGCAAGGCCCTAGACGAGGCCTAAGGCAAGGCAAAACACAAGGAAAAGGCAAGGCACGGCCCGAGCAACGGCTAGGCAACGGCCCGGGACAAAACGCAAGCAAGGACACTGGCGGCGGGCGCTGCCCCCTTGGCGGCGGTCGCTGCCCCTGTATGTGTAGACGGCGTGATTTTGCAAGCTTCCTCCGATAGATTCCGACCACTTCTCGGAGAATCGGTGCCAACAGTAGCAAGATTGACACTTCTACTTTATATTGAGAGAGATTTGAGAGGAAGAGATGAGCATTTCGGATGCCTTTCCCCTTCATCTTCAACCCCTATTTATAGTGTTCAACTGCCATAACAATCCAAGAAAAAGAGTGGACTTCTATCCTAACAAGCCAAAAGGGGTTTACAAATGCATAGTTGATGTTAGGATTGCTCTCCAAGCAATACTACAACAGCCCTCAAAACTCCGGCGCCCACAAGTGTTGGATCGTAAGTCGGTTAATGAGGGCGTCCTTAACTGGGTTAAGGGCGTCCTTTAGTGCAGCGGAAAGTAGACTTAACAGAATACAAGATAAGATAAGTGGACACAAGTATTTATAGAGGAACCCCACTAAGACCAACTAGTCTTATGGGTAAACCTCTACCTCCGTTGGAGGATTTTCAATAGCCGTCCCTTATCTTATTAAGAGTGAGTCCTTACAACTTAGGCGAGTCGTTACACTTCTCTGAGCTAAGCGTCCGTCCTTAGTCTCACTAGTAACACTCCTTTCAACCTAACAAGTAACCTAACACTCTTAGCTATAAGGAAGCTATCACTCACGTCTCTCACGGTCCGTTGTGAGAGACAAACTACAATTCTAACTATTTTGTGGTTTGTATTGGATTTGATGTGGTTGGACTTTCTTTCTCTAGCTTCAAGCTCACTTGATCTTCTCGATCTTCGTTGGTGTTCTTGATTGCTTCGGGAGAGCTTGAGAGAAAGTCTTCAAAGTCCACCAACGCTATGCATACCCTTGGGAGGGTATTTATAGCGGAAGTGGTTCTTGTCCTCTAGCGTCCTCTGAGACTGGGCAGGATCCTTGACCTTTGATCAACGGTACGATGAGCCTCTTGAGGAAGTCAACTCTGTTGACGCTTGGGAAGCCTCCGCGTGGGTAGGGGACCATCGCTGGGAAAGCGACGTCTTTGGCATTGTCTACACGTGCCCAGACAAAGGAAGCTTCCTTCTGAGGACTAAGGCCGGACGATGATGTAATCATGTTGGGGCGGCCTTGATTTGAATTTGAACTTCGTCCGTATTTTGGCGCGCGTCCCTTCTTGATGAGGACTCCGTCCTATCTTGCGCAGGGACTCCGCCAATTACGTTTAGCCTTGGAAGTTCTGATGACGTGCGTCCCTACAGTTTAGGGACTGCCGTTCACTTGTTGTCCTTTTCGCTCATGCGCGTCCACTGGACTTACCTGAGATCAACA
This sequence comes from Polygonum maritimum, assembly GCA_963924305.1. Classification (NCBI taxonomy): domain Eukaryota; kingdom Viridiplantae; phylum Streptophyta; class Magnoliopsida; order Caryophyllales; family Polygonaceae; genus Polygonum; species Polygonum maritimum. The sequence continues at coordinate 25,930,016 of OZ002728.1, read as the reverse complement.
CTTGGACAACTTATCAAATACCTTTGAGTTTGTCATTATCAAAACAAGGGACGATCATCATTGGTTTAGATATTAATGACTGGCGTCCTTAATATCGTCCCAACAATTTCCCCCTTTTTGATGATGACAAACTCTTTCAAATAATACGCACAGAAGTAAAGCTTTTAGCATGAGAAACTACACTTGATTTTCTTTTCAGCTTAGGTTGGCATGCAACACATTCTTTTAAGTGCGTTCTAACTTATTCTTAGCTAGCGTCCTTTGGACTTGGCCGAAATTCCCCCTAAACACATGCTTTCTATGATAGCTTAAAGACAATCGCATCTCTGCAAAACTATACTTCCCCCTTTTGGCATCATCGAAAAGGAGAACAAGTCGAAAAGCATGCAAGCACAAAGTCATAACTAGAGTAAAGAACGTTTAGACAAAATGAAACACAAATGTAATGAACTGCATTCAGAAGGAGAGAAGAGTATGATCATTACAAACATGCACAAATAGTGTTCAAAACGGGGACAGCGTCCCATTGTCTTAACAAAAAACAAAAGAAAAGATAAACTGTTTCAGGGTTAGAGAGGGGGGAGGTGATCATTTGCGGGGACGCTTGCCAAGTGCCTTGAGGTGTTGCTCCTGAAGATGGTTGTTCTGTGCAAGGAGCTCGTTGTTGCGCTCAAGAAGTTCTGTGTGGGTGTGAAGGGTGTCGTGAACCTGTTGAATTAGATCTATCATCATGCACTGGTTCTCGATCATCATGCCCATCAGATACTTCGTAGAGTGCTTCTCGGCCTCATCAGGGACGCTCATACCATCGAGCTCGTCCTCTTCATCAGCAGCGTCCTCAGTTGGCGTCCCAACTACTTGAAGATTTTCAGCTTCAGGATCTCCTTCCTCAGTCTCAGCAGCAGCAGCAGCTTGAGCATTACTCTCAGCTTTAGCTTTCCTCTCAACCTCTTTCCGTTCCTTTTCCATTTGGCGCTTGACGGACGGAAGGGGCTCATCACACCTGAGTTTTCCAACTGGAGGGAGTGTGATTTGCCTGACGTCCCAATGAATGCCAAAGGAACGTTCTTGTTTAGGAGCATAGAGGCCTTGCTGCTTCAGAATCTGCTTGACCAAACCAGGGAAGGGAAGAGAGTGCCTGCCTCCTGTGCACTTGCCCATGTGCTCCAAGATTACCCGCGGCAGATTGATCGGCTTGCGTTCTAAGAAGGCGTCCAAGAGGATACTATCAGTGATCAGAACAATGGACTTTTTCTCTTGGCGGGGGACGACCATGCGCACAATGAAGTGATGCGCAAGGACGCCCGTCTTGGTGAGGCAATGAGCGACTCTGTCCTTAGCAGCTGGCTGTCTCCCATTGAATATTCTGTTGAAGACTTCGTCCTGGGAGAAGCAGGCAAAGTTCTTGCAAGGCAGATCATGGAGAGCATCTGGTGGAGAGGGACGCAGGCCTAGCATTTTGCGGATGGTGCCCTCAACGACTGAGTACTCGTCCCCATCAACTTCAAACGTCCCCTGAGGCTTCCCGTTAACTTCTGTGATTTCAAACTTGGAGTAGAAACGGAGAACCTCATCAGGGTCAACATCTGCGGCCTCAGCGCCTAAGTGCGTCCATCCCTGGAACTCAAGTAGTTCCAAGAACTCTTGGCGTTGATTCTCTTCCAGAAACTGGGCGGTGAAGAGGAGCGGCGATAGGATTTTCTTGAGGCGTTTCTGCTTGGAGCCATTGCTCACTATCACTTCATCACCAGCGTTTTCTTCATCTCCATCTCCCTCCTCGTCCTCAGGTTCCTCATCCTAGTGAGGGGCGTCCTCTTCATCTGAGGCTTCGTTCCGTTGTTCTTGGAACTCAACCATTTCAGTGTCCTCAGCAGTGGACTCCTGTTCTGTAGGAGGCGCGTCCACAGCTGGAGTCCTTGCCAAGGACTCTATGGGGACAGTTGAAGGAGGCGTCCCTTTGACTTGAGCAGCTTCCTCGACGGCCTGAGCAGGCGGAGGAGGAGGAGGAGGAGAAGCTCTGGGAGGAGAGGGAGTAGGAGTTCTGATCTTAGCTTTGGTGGGGGGGGGCAGATGAGGTGCTGGGCGGAACCACTGAGATAGGCTTCACTTTGAGCGGAGCAGAGGGAGGAGGCGGCTGTGTGGCAGGAGAGTCCTCAAGCGTTATTACTTTTGGTACATCGTCCTTGGCCGGGACCTGTACTTGAGGAGCGTCCTTTGCGACCTGGGGCATTGGCTTTGCCAAGTCCGCCTCTATCTCCGCGTCCAGCGGATCCGTAGGCAGCCACAGATGCAGGAGTGGCGTCCTCTACCCTTGGAGGAGGTGGAGGGAGTTGAGGAATTCCCTGCAGACTCGCTTGGATCGCCTTCTCAACGGCGTCCTTCTCTGCTTGCTCTTGCTCTTGGCGCGCCTTCTCCTCTTTTTCCAGTTGAATTTCGGAGAGGCGAATGGCGGCCATTTCTTCATCCGTGACGCCCTCAAGTTGAGCAGAGGTCTTGAGGCGTCGCTTTGGGGCAGGAGGGGGGGAGGAAGGGACTGGTTTTGGTGGAGAGGAGGAAGGGCCTTTTATTTGGAGCTTTGGAGGAGGAGGGGGAGAGGAAGCCCTTTTGCGTTTTTGGGATGGGACGGAGCCCGCAGGAGCCACGACGAACTCCATTATATCAGGGAGCAGTTTGCCGAGCTCGTCCACGGATCCACCAAACGAGTCGGATATGATGCCTGGCCCCATGAATGGAGGGTTGGTGTGATTGGTTTCTTTGAGGCGGGGTTGGACGTATGTGACCATGAAGTAGTGTAGGAGGCGTTGGACTTTGGGAGGGTGGTCATGAGCGGACGCCCTAAGACAGATGTTGGCGAGCGTCCTTGGCTCTTTTTCAAGCCAGTCCTTAATGAGAGGGTCAAGGGGAGGACGGCGCTTTGGTTGGGAGGGGAGACCTTGGATAGTGCCTTTTGCAGAGTGTGCTGGTTCTGGCTCGGGCTTAAACGGCCTCTCAAGAAATTTGAAGCGTTTCTGTGAAGTTATGGATTGAGGGCGAGATGATTGGGATTTTTGTGGAGGAGGTTGGGAGCGATGTTGCTGAGGAGGGGTGGTGGAGTGGTGACGTTGGGTGGATTGAGAAGAGGAATGGTGGCGAGGGGGTGCTTGGCGGCCGGAAGGTCTGCCTCTTGACTCCATTAATGACCGGCCTTTCACCGGAGGAGATCTCGAGGAGCTAGGGTTTTTCGCCGCCGACGAGGGTGAGGGGTTTTTGGAAGCTCTGGTGTTGGCCATTTGAGATGGTTTTATAGAAGGAGATTAGGGTTGAGGAGAAGATTTCGGGATGCGGATGAAGATTTTGCAAATCTTGAGAGATTGCTATAAGTGAGTAAACAACAGAGGAGCGAAGAAGGTGTTTCGGAATGCACAGGTGGGTATTTATAGGAAGAAGACGAAGTTGGACGGTCAGGGGTAACAGGGTCTTTACACTCGGCTTCCTCCACCCGCCTTCCCACACGTGGCTTTCTTCTTTGCTAAGAAACACAGCTGTTGAGCACTGTTTGCGCAAATCCCGAGATCTTTGCTGAAACTTCTCTAAGATGGTTCACCTTCCTTATTTCAAAAACCAAACTTCTCACAACGACAAAGGACTCTGACCTGGCGTCCTTTCAACACACAACACTTCACTACACTGGACTGAACCACGGCGTCCCATACACTGATCTCAACCTCTGAACTTAGAACTCTGTACGGACAACTCTCAGCTCTTAACACGCGTCCCTTTGATCACTTAGAACCATTTTTGAAAATCAAGCAAGTACGTCCCGTAAAGATAAAACAAAGAACGTTCATAGGACGCGTTTGCAGGATTCTCGGCTTGGGTAAGCTTAGAGTTCCCATCATTTCGGCTTGTAATGAGGGTAGGGTGATCAGGGATACTCTTGAGATGAAAAGCGAAATGAACACCGTTCAAAACATAAGTAAAACACATGTCTTAGACTAGCGTCCTTTAAAGATGACTTTAATGCATGACACACTTTAAAACGAGTTCTCAACAAGACATAGCCAATCATAGAGGGAATAATAGAACGGGACTTGATCATTTAAAAGTTATCATCCCCAAGAGCAACCTAAGGTGCTCGAAGGGACGTCTATCAAGTGCTTTTGTGAAAATATCGGCCACTTGGTCCTCAGTCCTAACATGATCCACTCTAATTAATCCGAGTTCAACATTGTCACGAAGGAAATGATGTCTTATATGAATATGCTTCGTCCTAGAATGATGAACAGGATTCTTGGCAATACTTATAGCACTGGTGTTATCACACAAGATAGGGACTGTGTTGAGGAACGTACCATAATCTTCAAGTTGGTACTTAATCCATAGGACTTGTGAGCAGCACGAAGCAGCAGCAACGTACTCAGCTTCCGCGGTTGAGAGAGCCACGGAGTTTTGCTTTTTGGATCCCCAAGATACAAGGCACGAACCCAGGAATTGAGCCATTCCTGAGGTGCTCTTCCTATCCACTACATGGCCAGCGTAATCTGCGTCAGAGTACGCTACCAGGTTTAGGGACGTCCTTCTGGGATACCATAGACATAGGTCATCCCGTCCCTTGAGGTATCTGAAGATTCTCTTGACCTCTTGCATGTGGGACTCCTTCGGATTTGCTTGGAAGCGAGCACACAAGCATACAGCGAACATGATGTCGGGACGACTTGCCGTTAGGTATAGCAAGGACCCTATCATTCCTCTGTAGAGCTTTTGATCTACACTCTTGCCTTCTTCATCAGCATAAAGGCGAGTGTTGGGGGAGATGGGAGTATCAATGGGTTTTGAAGAGTTCATCCCATACTTCTCGAGCATTTCACGAATGTACTTTTGTTGATGAATGCGCGTCCCATCTTTGAGCTGAGTGATTTGGAGTCCCAAGAAGAAGTTGAGTTCTCCTATGAGGGACATCTCAAAATCACTACTCATCAAGTTCTTGAATTCCTCTACAAGTTTCATGTTAGTGCTTCCAAAGACTATGTCATCGACATAGACTTGGACAATCAAGACATCTTTAAGGACTTTTCTTTAAGAAAAGTGTTTTATCAATGTTACCTCGTGTGTACCCGTTGGACAAGAGGAAGGACGCAAACCTATCGTACCATGCACGAGGGGCTTGCTTGAGTCCATATAGTGCCTTGTCCAAGAAGTACACATGATCAGGGTGATCGGCGTCCTCAAATCCTGGAGGTTGAGCGACGTACTCTTCTTCTTTAAGCTTGCCGTTGAGGAAGGCTGTTTTGACATCCATTTGAAAGAGCTTGAACCCTTTGTGAGCGGCATAGGCGATGAGGAGGCGAATGGCTTCAATTCTGGCAACAGTAGCGAAGGTCTCATCATAGTCGATTCCTTCCTCTTGTCTATAGCCTTGAGCCACAAGCCTTGCTTTATTTCTTGACACACGACCACTCTCATCAAGCTTGTTCCTGTAGACCCACCTCGTCCCTATTATGTTTTTGTTTTTTGGACGAGGGACGAGGGTCCAAACCTTGTTTCTTTCAAATTGATTAAGTTCTTCTTGCATGGCTTGAATCCAATCAGCGTCCTGAAGTGCCTCCTTTATGTTTTTAGGTTCAATTAAGGACACAAAGGCGTTGAAGGCACAGAATGCTATGTTGGCATTATGGGACTGATTCACAGCTGATCTTGTTTGAACTCCTTTTGAAATATCTGAGATGATTTGATCTGTTGAATGAAGTCTTGAAAGATTGGATCCCCTATGAGTAGCGTCCCTTGCAGAAGCACATCTAGGGTCCGTCCAATCAGATTCATCTGAGTCAAACCCATTGTCTTCATTGAGAGGCTCAGAGTGTTCCCCCTCAGGTTGAGCGTCCACTTCTTGACGCTGTTCTCCATGTAAGCTTGATTCAGCTACATCATGTTGACCCGGTGATTCACTCCGAGAGAGAATTTCCTGAGCAACACTGGGAACTTCCACTGAGACTTCTTCAGGGTTTGGAGTAGCGTCCTTAGGAACATAGTATTTTCCAAAGGACCCAAAATCAACTTCATCATCGGAGTCATCCTGCTGTTGAGAAGATGAGCGTTCTTTCTTACTTGGTTTATCTTTGTGAGAAGAACTTTGTTTGAACACAACATGAATGCTCTCCTCAAGCTTTAGAGTCCTTTTGTTGAAGACTCTATATGCTTTGCTGGTGAGGGAGTATCCAAGGAAAATGGCTTCGTCACTCCTTGCGTCAAACTTTCCAAGTCTTTCCTTATCATTGTTGTGAACAAAGCACTTGCATCCAAAGACTCTGAGATAGTCGATGCGAGGCTTCTTTCCATTCAACAATTCATAGGACGTCTTCTTCAGCAAAGGACGGATCATGGCTCGATTGATAATGTAGCAAGCTGTAGCAATAGCTTCAGCCCAGAAGTACTTGGGGACGCTATTAGCTAAAAGCATAGTCCTTGCCATATCCTCCAGCGTCCTATTCTTTCTTTCCACAACGCCATTTTGTTGAGGAGTCCTTGGAGCTGAGAAGTTATGTGAGACACCATGTTGATCACAGTAGGCCAGGAACTCTGAGTTCTGAAACTCCGTCCCATGGTCTGATCTTATGGCTTTGAGAGGCGTCTCAAGAGCAACTTCTACTTGTTTGATGAAGACTTTGAATGCGTTGAAGCAATCTGTTTTTGAAGCTAAGAAAAGAACCCAGGTGAATCGAGAAAAATCATCTACAAGGACATAGATGTACCTCTTTCCACCATAGCTCAACGTCTTCATTGGTCCACAAAGATCCATATGGAGAAGTTCCAAAGGCTTCTTTGCACTGACATCGTTCTTGGATTTGAAGGACGTTCTTGTTTGTTTCCCTTTGATACACGCTTCGCATTGTTCAATTTTCTCAGGATCAATTTGGGGAAGACCTTTCACAAGATTTCTTTGATGTAGCTTGAGGATTGTGCTTGGTCCAGCATGGCCAAGTCGGCGATGCCAGAGATCAGCGTCCTCTTTTGACACAGATAGGCGTAACCCAGATTTTGGCTTGAACTCCTGGTTGAAGATGTAGACATTGTTCTTTCGGACTCCCTTGAGGACGACTTTGTTTGATTTTTTGTTGATGACGAGGCACTCCTTTGAGTCAAATGTGACTAGGTTTTCACCTTGATCACACATTTGAGAGACGCTCAGGAGGTTGAAGCCAAGTCCTTCAACAAGGCTAACGTTTGTCGCTTTGATGGACGGATTGAGAATAGCAGTTCCCGTCCCTTTGATCTTTCCTTTGCCCTTGTTGCCAAACGAGACAGTTCCTCCCGTGGCGCTACTCTGGATAGAAGTGAGATGGATCTGGCTTCCTGTCATATGGTTTGAGGTGCCACTATCAATGATCCATGGGCGTCCCCTCACTTCCACCTGCCAAAACAAAGTTAGTGTTTGGCGACCCAGGCAAGGTGTTCCTTACCTGGTTCGTTACAGAAATAGAACTCTGGTTCTGGAATGTAGTCATTTATATTCACATCATTTGAAATAGCATGCTTTCGGAAAGATCTCTTAGAACGTCTAGGACGCCTAGGGTTAGCCTTGGGAACAGACTTATTATTTTCAATGTTAGTCCTAGCAGCTTTGCCACTTTCAATGTCGTCCTTCAGTTTTAAGCATTCATATTTAAAGTGATCTCTTTTTCCACAATACCAACACGTCCTATAGTAAGTACCAAGGTAGTACTTCTTGTTGAGACGTTGGATTTTGTTCTCTCTCATCTTCTGAGGGTTATAGACTTTCTAACCCTTCCCCTTAGCAATTTTCTTATAAATCCTATGACTAGTGGAGTTAGTGTAGTAGTCCTCTTGACCTTTCTCTCCACTTTCTAGGACTCTAATTCTTTCAAGGAGATTCTTGGTCTTTTCCCTTTCTAACTCAAGTTCTGAGGTTTTGCTTGCCTCAAAGTCGCTAGGGAGAGAGTTCCTAGTGTCAGACTCGTATCCTAGTCCTCTCTTGGTTGGGACAAACACCATTGGTTGAACTTCCTCAGTTGCTGGGCTCTTCCCTAACACTTTCACCTCTTCCCTAAGCTTAGCATTCTCTAGCTTAAGACACATCACTTCAGTTTTCAGGGATTTGACTTCGACACATGAGGACTATAGTTGTAATGACACTGTAGCACAGTTCTCACATTCAACTAGCACATTTTCACTTTTAAGTTCAAGTTCATCCATTTTATGTTACATAGCTACGCTTTCTTCCATGATTCTATTAATGAGCTTAATAAGTTTGGATTTGGAACACTTTTCCAAGGAATTCATCATGGATTCACGAGTTACCTCTTGTTCCTTTTCTGGAGCGTCCTCTTCAATGATTGGGGCGTCCTCCACAGCCATGTACGCCACTTGTTCATCATCTGAGGCGTCCTCTATGGCTATGTACGCCTCTGGTCCTTCGGGTTCTTCATCATCAGAACTCACATTATGCCATGCGGCTTCGCACGCTCCCAAGAGGGCTTTCATCTTCATTTCTTTTGAGTTTAGTCCCGTAGTACACTTTTTGGCAAAGTGTCCTTTCTTGTTACACTTGTAGCAAGTAAGTTCCTTCATCTCTGCCTCTGTATACTTGGGACTCTCCTTTTTGTAAGGCATCTTGTTCTTCTTGGAATCTCTGGTCCTTTTACCCCATAAGCGAGCAACTTTGTGTAGAAGGGCAATCTCTTCCTCTTCTTCTAGCTGTTCCTTGGTCTTGCTTTCCTTCTCTTTCAAAGCTTGAGCACGCATCCTTTCACGATTTTCATTTTTATTTTCTTCCACCATTAAGGCAAGATCTCTTTGGCGGCGCAGATACTCAGCGTACTCTGGAGTTGACGTCATCAAGGCGAGATCTATCTGGGGGTTCCTAGCCAATTCAGCCATATCGGCTTCCCTTCTCGCTTCATAGCCTCTCAGCTTCCCATAGATCTCTTCCATATCCAGGGTTTTGTTGGCTGTATTCTCCTTGAACGTAGTCCTATCAAAATTCCATTTCCCTGTAAGTCCATCAATAACTACTCCAACTCTGTTCCTCATTGAGATTTCAGCTTCTGGGATGCCTAAATTTCGCATCTTGGTCACAAGAGCTTCAAAGCGATATGAGTAGTCCTTGACAGTTTCATTAGGAAGCATTCTGAAGGCATAGAACTCTCGTTTGATTTCAAGCTTAACATCTTCCTTCATCTCCGCCGTACCCACATGGTACTTCTCAAGAGCTTCCCATTGTAGTTTGGCCGTTGTCAAATTGCTAACTCGGGTGGCGTCCCTCTCGCAAAGGGACGCTTGAAGGAAGCATATTGCCTTAGCTTTTGTTTCCAAGAGCTTGAATTCGTCGGGACCCCACTCGTCCTCTTTGTCTTTCTTGTCATCAGGGATGGTAAGGTCACCTTTCATGATCACTCTCCAGCATTGATAATTCTGACTTCTGCAAAAGTTCTCGAAGCGGATCTTCCAGCAGTTGAAGTTGCCGTCCGTCAGACGAGGAGGCTTTACAAAGGAGATTCCAATAGGTTCCATGTCCATCTTGTACCTGCAACTCAACAAAATCTAGAGAACCTGCTCTGATACCAATTGTTGGATCGTAAGTCGGTTAATGAGGGCGTCCTTAACTGGGTTAAGGGCGTCCTTTAGTGCAGCGGAAAGTAGACTTAACAGAATACAAGATAAGATAAGTGGACACAAGTATTTATAGAGGAACCCCACTAAGACCAACTAGTCTTATGGGTAAACCTCTACCTCCGTTGGAGGATTTTCAATAGCCGTCCCTTATCTTATTAAGAGTGAGTCCTTACAACTTAGGCGAGTCGTTACACTTCTCTGAGCTAAGCGTCCGTCCTTAGTCTCACTAGTAACACTCCTTTCAACCTAACAAGTAACCTAACACTCTTAGCTATAAGGAAGCTATCACTCACGTCTCTCACGGTCCGTTGTGAGAGACAAACTACAATTCTAACTATTTTGTAGTTTGTATTGGATTTGATGTGGTTGGACTTTCTTTCTCTTGCTTCAAGCTCACTTGATCTTCTCGATCTTCGTTGGTGTTCTTGATTGCTTCGGGAGAGCTTGAGAGAAAGTCTTCAAAGTCCACCAAAGCTATGCATACCCTTGGGAGGGTATTTATAGCGGAAGTGGTTCTTGTCCTCTAGCGTCCTCTGAGACTGGGCAGGATCCTTGACCTTTGATCAACGGTACGATGAGCCTCTTGAGGAAGTCAACTCTGTTGACGCTTGGGAAGCCTCCGCGTGGGTAGGGGACCATCGCTGGGAAAGCGACGTCTTTGGCATTGTCTACATGTGCCCAGACAAAGGAAGCTTCCTTCTGAGGACTAAGGCCGGACGATGATGTAATCATGTTGGGGCGGCCTTGATTTGAATTTGAACTTCGTCCGTATTTTGGCGCGCGTCCCTTCTTGATGAGGACTCCGTCCTATCTTGCGCAGGGACTCCGCCAATTACGTTTAGCCTTGGAAGTTCTGATGACGTGCGTCCCTATAGTTTAGGGACTGCCGTTCACTTGTTGTCCTTTTCGCTCATGTGCGTCCACTGGACTTACCTGAGATCAACACTTGGACAACTTATCAAATAACTTTGAGTTTGTCATTATCAAAACAAGGGACGATCATCATTGGTTTAGATATTAATGACTGGCATCCTTAATATCGTCCCAACAACAAGAAAAACGTCCCGTCAGCCACTTGCGTCTGCAGCAAAGCGGCGGTCGCTGCCATTTTGGCGGCGGTCGCTACTTTTTGGGGACTGGGTAACGTTTTGGTAAAATTAGCATAACTTTTAGGATACTCATCGGAATTACCTCAGATTCTGAGGGATGAAACTAGACTCCTTTATCTACCATTAGGATTTGGAATCACTCGATTCCGAGATCTAATGAAGGTTTTATGAAATTTTGAAGTTAAGGTATCCATTTAGCGTTATCCAACGCTATTTGGTTAATCGGGTGACCTTTACTCTTTCTCTTATCGTTCCAAAAACAAATTTGAGTCATAAAACTAAGGACAATTTCATGATCCATTTTATAAAATTTGCGGATATTACAGGGGAACTTGGGTTTCTTTCTAGTATTAATATTTTTATTGACTTTGCAATCATTAGCGACTTTAGCCGAGTCATATTTTTATCGACTTTAGCCGAGTCAAATTGTGGACCTATTTGACGGTACACACTTGTATAGTTTAATGCCTTTCTATGAGTCTACGTAGTTTCGGGGTGAATCATTCTGTGAATATCTCAGAAGAGTTCGAGTTGAGACAACTGACATGATTGCTCGTGGAGTTTGCTTCGGTCTAAATGATCTTTGCAATCAAGCCTACGATGGAATGACATTGGAAGCAAGGCTTGAGTTTAATCGTAGGACTGAGAAAAGATTTGGCAACTTAGGAGAGTTGGCTGTTGGCATATTTTTTGCAATCAAGCCTAAGGAACAATGACATTTTTTTTGCGACATGAATGAGGAGAGTTGGCTGTTGCAGCACAAGTTAAAACCTGAAAAGCTTTCTGAGCAAGAACCACGACCGCAGGATGAAAACCGAGCCCGCGGTTTGGATGTAGAAACGGAGGATTCCCCCCGGAGGAGAACCACAACCGCGGCCTTTGAAGAGGTTCGTCCACAGGTGCTCAACCACGAGCCTGTCTTCATCGACGATGTTCCGGGCCCTGTTATAAAGCTCGATTATCCTATTTCAGTGCCCAAGGTGATCCCCACGCTTGTTCCAATAAGGCCGAAAGAGTCCACTCAGGATGACAGGACGACAGAAGAAGATGATTGGGCAATATTTAGTGAATTCATGGATGGTTTGGAGCAAGAAGAGGTCCGAGATGTTGCATTGAAGGTTTCGCCCCTAATGTTGATAATTCAAGCTTTCGAGCCTAAGCCTAAGGAGGAACAATATGTAATGACATAAGAAGAGTATTTCCTTCATTATGGTGACCCCTGGAGTGACGACGAGCCTGACCACTCGACGAAGCAGCCAGATGATGTTTTGGAAATTTCTTCTTTACCGTTAGAAACTTTCGTATCTCCTTCCATGGAGCTCCCGATGATAAGCCTTGAAGATCCTTATATCCTTTATTCCACTTCTTCTTTCTTTTTTGATCCTGATTTTGTTCTTTCATGTCAATCTTTTGTTAAGGATTCCATCTTTGAGCATGATAGGTTAGTTGACTAGTTCTCGTACTTTCTGTCTCATGAGGGTGATAATTCAAAAAGGGGATTTGCATGCTTAACCTAGACCTGCTGTCTGTGCAACTACGATATATTAAGAAGAGAATTGATTGTATGCTTTTGCAGTTTGACTCATAGCTTGATTGTTTTTGCATGTATCCTGCATATCCTGATTCTCTATGCTAATTCTATGTTAAGCATCCTTGCCTAGGGTTATGGAATTGCTTGGACCGTGGACTTGCGATTGTTAATGATCAGGATAGGAATTAACCATAGGTGTGAATTAAATCAATGAATGAATCTATAATCAAATGATTATTTTAGAGTGGATCTTTTGAATTAACTTGTTTCCTTTTTTAATTTGATTGTCTTATTCGTTTTCTTAGATTAGTTTAGTTTAAATATTTCTCTCTTAGTTTCCCCCCTAACTTTGGTTGATAAAATTATTAATACTAAAAGCCTCAGTTCTCTTGGGTTCGACCCCTTACTTGCATGTTATACTAGCTTTGTTAGTTTAAGGATTATCTTTGATCTTGGCACGACCACTTTAGCCGAGTCAAACCGCGAAGCAAGGAAACCGTAGTGTAGAACATCAAACGCAGCATACACACTAAGGCCTCCAAAGGCAAAGGGCAAAGTTGCCAACCTCCATGGCCAACTGCCGAATCCAAGACCGGAAGCACCAATAATACGCTCTAAAGAAGATCGAAGCATGACATCAAACGAGCGTTGAACCGACTCAAAGAAACGAGGGGGGCAAGGACGCAAAGCGAAATATAGTTTTGATACTCCGGTACAAGCACGGATAAGCATTAACTCACATTGAGGATCATTAATCCTTGCAACTGCAGCCATAAGCTCGATAGTTTTGGAAACTCTCTACAACACAAGCCCACTACCAAATGCAGAATCCATGCTGACAGGCTCACCAAGCAATTTAACACCACGCAGAGGTCTTGCAATATAAGGCAGGAAGACTCCTACAGGCCTACTACGAGGATCTTCCGTGGGCCAAAAGACCTCAGTTTTGGCCACATTGAGATGTAAACCGAAACGAGGACCATCCAACATAATCAATTCCAAAGTCTTCCCCACAACAAGGGTATCACCAATAATAGTGCCAACAGCCAAATATCAGGCCTGTAGACACAAGTCGAAAGTATCTCTAATTTTACACAACAAGGGATGAAACACTGGAGCAAAGAGAAAAAGACAAAGAGGATCACCCTGCGAACCCCCTGGCACGACAACAAGGTATTGCTCCCCAAACTAAAGTCGAGCAGGATTAGAGTAGCAGAACTCAACCCAACAAGAATTAGCCGGGCAACGAAGACGAACTTCCCGCAGCATGACCTCACGATCCACTAAGTTGAACCCGTTCTTAAAATCCACCAATAGCATAGAAAGGCCAACATCATCACCACAATCTTCAACCAAACGGTTCACAGCATGAAGAATGGCTTCAGCCCCTCTAGGAACCCCAAACCCAAACTAGAGACCCTTTAAATAACCACCTAAGGAAGGGCCAATCATGACAGCACAACCTTTAGAAACCAAAGGAACCACCGCAATATGACGAATACCTCCACCGGGCTTAAAAAGAGGCGTGAGGGGAGCACTAGCAATATACTCTCCCAACACCTTAGGACACCTCCCATCAAGAAAAAGATTTTACATAAAATTATTATTATCATTTTTTATTTTTTTATTTTTTTTAATAATATTAATTATTATTATTTATTCAAACCCGAAAGGTTTTACATAAAATTAGTAGGAAGTCGAGATACTATCTGGGCCCCCACTTTTATCGGAATAGTAAAACCAATTCTAGTGAAAATATAGATAACAACACGCGCCCTAATAGCTTGGGCCTTCGAGAACTTTTGGATGCGCTTAAGCAAAAAAATAGTCTATGTTTCTAATTCTCCTAATGAGGAGAAAGAGAAAGGGAGGAACCTATACCCAAGCACACCGCACTTATCATGATACTTAAGCCGTTTACGACGCGGCGGCTCTGTGACCACACGTCCAGGCACAAAATCAAACATCCCAGATTGGGTCAACGGAGAGGACCCGGTCAAGTCTACACACATATCAAGTCCCCCCTCCCACGAGTAGAGCAACACATCAACATGTGGAAGAGGCCTATCCTACCCGTCAGGCAACCCAATATCAACCTCTTTACCAGTAGAAATCCTAGACCGGTAGCAGATATCAACAAGGGTGTCGCGAACTTTATGCCGATGTTCAAAACCAACAATCCCAACACAAGACACGACGTGATCCCCATAGATATCACCATCAAAAACAAGGGAGCAAGCGGAGCACGGTCTCGAAAGGGAGAAAAGATGAATGCCCAAACGGTAGTATAAAAACACCGAAAAGACTTACTATTCAGGGTCTGATCCAAATCAGAAATTGGCACGGCCCTAAGCCAATCAATAGAGTGACCACCCTGTTGAAATTTCCATAAAGCTAAGCCACCTGTCGGGGGGATAACGAGAATGTGGATTCCGCAATTCTAGCAACCTATGTGAAATATATATCTGCCAGTTTCTTCATGAGTTTGGGGGCAGCAATCTCACTAGGGTTACTCAAGAGGTCAGTCTCCACAATATCGTTAAACAGACGTAAAGCATCATCAAAGGTAGGCCTAGGAGTAACAATACCCACTTGTTGAAGGAGTTATTTAGCAAGGGAACCGATTGCAACCGCGAGGCAAGGAAGGCATAATGAAGAACATCAAAAGCAACATATACCCCAAGACCCCTAAAAGAAAAAAGGGTAAAGTTGCCAACCTCCATTGCCAACCGCCGAACCCAAGACCGGAAGTAGTAACAATACGCTCTAAGGAAGAGCGAAGCGCCCCATTAACAAAGCGCTGAGTGGATTCAAAGAAATGAGGAGGGCAAGTGTGCAAAGCGAAATAGAGCTTAGAGACTCCGATGCAAGAACGAAGAAGCAACAATTCGCATTGAGGATCATTAATCCTAGCAACGACATTCATAAGCTCCACCATTTTGGAAACTCTCTACAACACAAGTCCACTGCTAGAAGTAGAGTCCACACTGACAGGCCCATCAAGCAATTTAACACCATGTAGAGGCCTATCAATATTAGACGGGAAGACACCAGCAAGCCTACTACGAGGATCCTCCTTGGGCCAAAAGACTTCGGTTTTGGCCACATTGAGATGTAAGCTGTAACGAGGACCCTCCAACATAATCAACTCTAAAGCCTTCCGCACAACAAGGGTATCACCAATAATAAAGCCGTCATCCAAGTACGAGGTCTGTAGACACAAATCGAAAGAATCTCTAATTTTACACACCAAGGGATGCAAAACTAGAGCGAAGAGCAAAGGACCAAGAGGATCACCCTATTGTACCCCCTGACACGACCATAATGTTTGCTCGCCATAATAAAGCCGAGCATGATTAAAGTAGTAGAACTCAACCTAACAAGAAATAGCAAGGCACCGAAGACGAACTTCTCGCAACATGACCTCTTGATCCACCAAGTTGAAAGCATTTTTAAAGGGCAAAATACATGTACGGCCCCCTGTACTTGTCACTTTATTGCAAACGCCCCCCCGTACTCTAAAATATCCTATTGAATCCCTGTACTTATGTAATCCTATTCTATTGAACACCTTATGTCCTCCGTGGCAGAACGCGTGCACTTGACTCTCTATATAGCGAGTTGGGTAATAAACATTTTGATGATATGGATTTTCCTGAACAAAAACATTAAATTAAATTGTTTATTAGATACAATTTGTCAATTTTAGGAAGCCATTTTGGATCTAATTTTTTCTGGGATTTGAGTGTTTGTGGGCGATGGATGGCAATAGATCGGATAGCGAAGGTGAGAAGCCGCCTAAAGGTGGTGGTAGTGGTCGGGGGGCTGGAGTGCGAGCGGAAGGGGATTAGAATGGAGTGTTTTTGCCGGCGTGGGAAGGGGCGGTGAGAGTAGTGGTGAGGCAGAGTCGTACTCGGCCGGTAACCCTACCAGGCAACTGTTCCCGGTGAGCGGTGGCGGCAAAGTGGAAGGATTCGGAAGCTCGTCATCTGTGATGGCGCCGAACTGGATCGATCTCTCGTTGACTCAGAACAATTCTGGTTTGCCAGAAGTGAAGGTTGCACATCAACCGCCGGTGAAGAAGAGTAGCCGAGGGCCAAAGTCTCGAACCTCGAAATACCGTGGAGCTGGAGAGTCGGGCGAGTACAAGAGGAAAAAAAGATGTAACCCATTGAGTTGCCACTACTCCTTGTCCTTTAGATGCCGATTCTAAGTAAAAATGATACTATTTGTTATCTGTGTTGTATGATATGACCCTCCTTTGTTTAGTGGTTGATCAAACAATCTTATTTAGGCACTCTGTCAAACTCCAGTCACTTGAATAGCTGTGCTTTGTTGGTCAAACATAATCTGTACAAAAGAGATCTTAAATTAGACATAAATGCTCGATGGATAGCAAACTAATTGATGTCTCTCATTTTGGTGGTGTTTTAGTAGTTAATTTCCCATGTAAATATGTGTTTTTCATTCCTTTCCTTGTTAGTTTCATTCCTTTTTAGCTTAGTTCCCGGTTTTCTTTAAGATTCGGAAACTATGCGAGTTTGTTATGATTTGTAGGTAAAAAGGTGCATTTGAGGACGTTTTGGAGGAGCAACTAAGGAGGAACTAAGCAAGAGAGTCAAGGAACGGAAGAGCCATGCCAAGAATGAAGAGGAACCAAAGGAAAACCAAGAAGTGAAGGAGGGCCGAGGCCTAGGACCGAGCACCATCAAGTCGGGCCCGAGATCGAGCAACCAGTGACCAGGACCGACGTTCCCAACGTCGGGCCCGAGGTCCCCAGCATATCGGTCCGAGTCGGCAATTGTGAAGATTAGGCCCCAAGGCACAAATGTGATGAACTTCCAATTTTGCCCCTCTTCTAACTTGGAATTCCTTGGTCCCCAATCAAGAGAAAAGCATAATTAGAGAGAGATTAGAGATCATCCAACAACAATTCCACACCAAATCACTCTCAAAGGCTGAAGGAAGGCTTGGAGAGCAAGGAGAAGAGAGGAGAAGGAGAAGAGGAGGAAATCGGTGGAGCTAGAGAGGAGAATAGTGAGTTTGTACTTGATTTGCTTTGGTTTTAGTAGAGATAAGACTTGGATCTTGTGAACCCCTTTGAATTTGAATGCAATTTGAGTTTGATTTGAGATTGATGATTGAGATTTGCTTGCCTTTCCATTTGATTGCATTTTACTCTTATCTTATGGAGTAGATTCCATAGTCTTGGGCTATGGGGGAAACCCCTAGCTAGGATTGGGTAGGAAACCCCAATTCCATAGCCTTTGAGTGCTTGATCTAGGAATCCTCTCTACACTAAGCTTCAATTCTCTTGTGGAAACAAGGGACATAGGGCTTGTGATTGGTAAGAGTAAGCGAAAGTGATCTCTAACCCATCACTAGACCTAACATCGAAGGAGAGTGAAAACTCCCTTGGGTCGAAGTGTAGAGTGGAGGGATCGAAGGCTAGCAACCTCGATCTCACAAGGATCAACACTTATTGGTTGAATTGGGGTGGAATTACTCAAGTCTAGTTAGGGAAGGAACCCAAAAACCCAAGACCGATCTACCATTTTTGCCAAATCGAGTTACCCAGACATCGGGCCCGACGTTGAGTGAAGTCGGTCCCGGCCAAACAACCTCGATCCACCCTCGGACCGAAGTGACTAGTGTCGGTCCGAGGTGATTTCCCTTGTTTTTCCTTGTTTTGCCTTTCTTTTATCCCTTTTTAGTCTTTCGGGTACTCTCAACACACGAACTCCCGTGCGTTCGACACCCTACCTCTTTACTACAAGTGAGGTTCGGTTTATAAATTTAAATTTTGACCACCACACCCGGACCGATCACTAATCACCCGGGGAACAAGTAACAATTGAAGCTGTGTGACCGATAGCACCAAAAGAGAGACCACTAATTGAACAGTATTCAGTGATGGCATTAGAGATGGAGGAAATGCCGAACCCGAGATTACAAAACCATCAACCATATGGATGCAGAAAAATTAGTATTGACAATGAATAAAAAAAGGAGAATACCATGAATAATTCATTAAATTCTCGTATAAAAGGAAGCAAAATTGATAAGGTAACAAGTTGTCAAGCATCTGGCTGCAAACATCTCCCATAAACTTGTCACAGGTTTTGTTTTGGTACAACCACGGTGGCAGATCAAGAGAATTCAGAAGCATGAACACAAACTCCCCTTTTGGTACATATTTTTTACCAGGGGGATTTGACACTGCACATGCTGCTGCTATGTATAGTTTTGCTCTTTGAAGTAACTTTGTTCAACAATGGTACCAAGAAAGGGTGTCGGGGGTGTTGGGTCACCAGCGGAAATCGCCGGCGAGCGTGGGCACCCAGATCTGGATCTGAGAAGGTGGCCATGGGCGGCGTCGGGGCAGAGCTGAAGAAAGAGAGAGAGAGGCTAGCAGGGGGCGGAGATGGCCGGCGTGTGGCTGCGCGGGCTTGCCGTCGGGGGGCGGAGTTGGGAGCCTCAGATCTGTGGTGGGAAGGAGGGAGAGGAATGAAGTTGATTTTTTATTTTTTTGTTTCTTCTCTATTTTCTTGATTTTGATTTTGATTGTTTTTCCAAGTAACATATGATTTTAGATAAAAAGCTTATGTGGCATGCTGATATGGACAAAAATCAACATTACGTGGCGTTGATGTGGTTGTTAATTAGGTGTGTGATATTCACGCATCACGACAGGTGTTCAATAGAATAGGATTATATTAGTACAGGGGTTTAATAGAATATTTTAGAGTACGGGGGGCCGTTTGCAAAAAACTGACAAGTACAGGGGGCCGTACATATATTTTGCCATTTTTAAAGTCCACCAACAACATAGAAAGGAAAACAACATCACCACGATCTTCAACTAAATGATTCACAGCATGAAGAATGGCATCACCCCCTCTAAGAACCCTAACTCCAAACTGTAGACCCCTCAAATAATCAATCATGGAAGGGCCAATGATGACAGCACAAACCTTAGAAATCAAGCGCCTCCAAACAGTACCCACCGCGATAGGACGAACACCTCCGCCGGGCTTAACAGGAGTCATGAGGGGAGAACTAGCAATATACTCTCCCAACACCTTAGGACACCTCCCATCAAGAAAGAGATTGACAACCTGATGTGATCATGCCTCGACCCCCGAAGAGCACTCCTGAGGTCGGCGTCGAGTGCCCCGCACAAGCGACCATCGGCGCCGGTGCCTCGTTTTGGCACCGAAGCCGCGGCGCCGGTGCCTCCTTTTGGCGCCGTGTCTATGGAGTCGGTGCCTCCCGAGGGCGTGCGCGCCTAAGGGCGGGTGCCGGTGCTGGGCCTTCAACTAGGCCGCGCCCCGGGCCTTCAAGACAAGCCTTTCTTGGCGTAAAATCCACAAGTACCCAATGCAAGACAAGGTGGGCTCGTCCACTACAACCAAGGCACGAAGTCGGGCCCAAGCCCACTCGTCACTCTCTTTCTCCAAGCCCATGCCGCCACTCCACCTCCTCATCCTTCCTTGGTGGCCAAGTTTGAACTTTGAAGATCGGATGACTTCCGCGCCAAGCAACCGCCATCAATAATCCGCCTTGGAGCCGAAGTCTTAGCTTAAGAATTTCCTCAATTTTTCCCTATAAATAAAGAGGGAATGTAATAGAATTTAGCATGTTGTTTTGAGCATGAACTTTACTAAGAGACTTTTGTCCTAGTTAGGTTTCGGGCTGTCCCGGCTTGTGGGACTCAAGCCGTAGGGCTCTCGTGAGACGCAAGAGCCGGGCGGCGGGCTAGGGTTCGTGTGACTCGAGCCATGGCCCCGCCGTTCTTATTTTTCTATCAAACCCCGGCCTTCGGGTAACCGAGGGCTCGGAGGGCGGCTTGGCTCGTGAGACTCGAGCCTCGCCTCCCCTCCTTAGGCGTCCTAGCTTGGATCATTCCGAGCGAGGCGCCTACCTATCCTAGGGCCGCTTGGGTTGTTAGGGTTCGGTTCCGCACCCCTTGTATCCCTTAGTCGATCCCTCTCGGTGAGTGGACCGAAGGGAGGGCTCGACTACTTATCCCACTTAAATAAAAATCCCACAAAGAGTTTGATTCATCAAAATTTCCGCATGTCCGAAAGTGCTACTTTTACGTTCAAATTCTCAAGTTTGACAAAAGCTCTCGTCCAAGTGGTTCTCACGAAGCAACTCGAATCCCCTCGAGCCAGAATCGAGTCCGATCTTAAGGCGAATCACATCACAACCTGGGAAATAGAAGTCACTAACTCGTCAAAAATAGCAACCGTAGCGCCACTCAAATAGTCCAAGAGATGCTGAGCACGCATACCGTCCCGCCCAAATGATGTGCCATGAAGAAAACTCTGAATCATGTCCAAAACGACATGAGGAGAAGCAGAGAGGTGAGGTTGGTCAATGGGAACACTCAACAAGGAAGGAGTTGGCGAGAAAGGATGCTTTGCACGTAAGTCCTCAAGGGTCGCATCTTAAAAGGATTGCTAGAAGAAGAAAGAACTCTGATTGCCGCCGTATAGTGGTCATTACAAATCTTCCTCTTACACTGTTTGACATTACACTCACACAAATCCAAACCCTCATCAACATCCCCCAAAGGAGGAGGGCACAAGCTGCAAATCACCACCGGGCTCGCACCAAGTGTGGATAGCATTGGAGATACTCTCTTCTTGACATTGCCGTTTAACACCAGATTTGCACTCAAGACTACTTTGTGAGCGAAAAGCTTTAAGAGTACAAAGGGGAAACACAAGCAAACTAAACCAACAAGCAACATCATCGGGCTTGCCAATTACCACATCAAGGGCTCCTTTCAAAACCCGAGAAATATCTAAACGACATTTGGAAGGGATATACTTCATGGTACGTAACTGTTTGAAGAGCAAGGCATCCAGAAGAGCCACTTGAAAACCACAACGTTATCTTTGCACCCCACTATTAACCGGAATAGACGGAGTAGGGCAAGAAGGGACATGTAGCTTGACAAAATCATAAAGTACAAACCTCACCACACGATCACCAACATCAAGGGCCAACACAAAATTAGAGCCGCTACCATGGTGACACTTAGAATGAACGGAATGTGTCTTGAAGCAAACACCACAAAGCCAAATCCCCATACGTATAAAGGTAGTCTCAGACCCGAGAAAAACATCCGAGACAAAGGAAAGAGAACGGCGAGTGATCTCCTGCGCATCCCCAAAACAATGACGATCACAAAGATGTGTGATCAGAGAACTTTTGGTAAGACCACGTCCGCCTCCATCTTGACAGCCACTAAGACCCATAAAAGGGCAATGAATACGCACCACAACAACAAACATACAAATAGACATAGAATACAACACAACAACAAAAAGGGGATGACACAAGAACACAAGAGCAAGCCGGAATAGTAGCCCACACAAAAGAGATCAGCAAAAGCCACAAAACAGAAAACAGCAACAGAAAAGCAACAACAATTGATCAGCACCAAAAAAGCGATCAAACAACAAACCAGGGCCTACAACAATTACTTTACTGATGACTACAACTGATCACCAACGACGACAAACAGCAAGCAGCAATTGAACACCACCACAACAAACACCCGACTGATGACAACAAGCAGTAGATCCACAAATGAAGACAAACCGCAAGCAGATCTGCAACAACAAGCAGCAACTCAACGCTGACTACAAAACCCAACACCAGGCCGCACACATGTAACATGACACCCGGCCGCCGACAACACCCAACGACAAAAAACCTGCCAATGAAGACCGAAGAGACCGGAGAACGCAACCCGACGCCCGACGACAACACCCCTCTGTCAACACCCGATGACAACTAACACAACCGAACCAGGCCGGCCACTGACTCATGACAACCTAACCCCAGACCAGCAGATACCCGACGATCAAACCCTAGCCCCCCAATCGCCCTAACGAGAGAACCAAAATATTATTATTATTATTATTCATATTATTATTATTATTTTCAACCCACATAAATTACATTACATCATTACATTATATTGCACCATAAAGGTCATAGTATGAAATTAAATAAATTTAAATCTTCTATACAACACTTATTTTTGTCTTCCTCCAATAAATGTAAGCTTTTTTTTTTTTTTTGTGTTTGGCCTTTTAAGGGTAATTGCACATTATTCATATTTAATTTTTTTACTCTTTTTAATGGTGATTGCACATTAGTCATATTTAATTATAATTTATAATTCTTTTAATTTCAAAACATGTTTTTTATAGAAAAGGTAATTGTGTGTTTATTTCTAAATGTATTTAAATTACAAGCTATTTCTAAAATGTATTTAAATTGGAAAGTATATTTAGTTAAAAGGAAGTTGTACTATGAATAGTTTATAAAATAGAGGATTGATCAGCAAATGAGATAATTAAATAATTGAAATTTGCAATGGTTTCTCGTGTAAGCCAAAATAAGAATACAATTGGTCACTTTTTTGCTCGCAAATGTTTATCTCATGTTATGAACAAGTGTTGACTCGAACCTATACTAACTTCTTAGTACCTACTTGCCTTGGTCTTACATATTTAATATTTAAAAAAATAGAATATATCAACTTCTATAGTCATTTATTTATTGGAACATTACATTATGTAAAAACTATGTCTAAATGATAATGCATATACTTAATGTATATTCAATTAAAATTTAGCATTTTCATAAATACAAAATAATACAAATAAGAATTTTATATTCATCTTGTTCTAGGACGGAGACGATGATAAAATGTTGAAATGATGAACCAAAATATTGATTATTCATACTCCATTGGTTTCAAAAAACTTGACCCTTTGGACATTTTATGTTATTTCCAAAAACTTGTCCATTTCATATATTTCTATTTTTTTTTTCCAAATTTGCCTCCATGGGTAGTGATGGCCAACGGTGCGGGCCGGCCCAGCCCAGCATCATGGGCCCAAAAAGCCCGGCCCGGTCTGCCCACGGGCCAAACGGGCCAAGCTCGGGTGGGCCATGGGCCAGGCCCGGGGCGGACTTTTCCAGCCCAGCCCGGACGGGCTAGTCAACGGGCTGGTCAACGGGCCAGGAGCCCAACTCGGCCCAACCCAACCCGTCCCGGCCCAGCCCGTCCCGGCCCGGTGCATATTCATTTTTTTAAAAGTATATATACTATATTTTTGCAATATTATTATAGTATATAATGTTCATCCAAAAAAAATTATAGTATATAATGTAATTATAGGGTGTATATACATTTTTTTGTAAGTATATTGTATATTATGTAAGTATATAGTAATATAAAAAATAAAAAATTATAGTATATAATGTTCAACCCAACCCGGCCCGCAGCCCACTCCTAGCTCGGCCGGGCCCACAGCCCGCTCCCAGCCCGGTAAAACCGGCACGGGCCAAGCTGGATCGGCCCGGCCCAGCCCGGTAATTTTCCGGGCCGGGCCTGGGCCACGGTTCCTTAGCCCGGCCCGGTGGCGGCCCGGCCCAGCCCAGCCCAGCCCGGCCCGGTTCCATCACTATATGATAATCTATGATGTAATGATATCATCTTTTTCCATGCCAGCCATGCATTTAAATTAGGAATGATGTTGTTATTATTGTATAAGGGTAATTTAGGTATACAAGAATAATTCTTAATATGTTTTTTTTGATAAAAAATAATCCTTAATATGTGAAATATCGAAATAGTTAAGTTTTTTAAAACGGGGGCACTATATCATGCATCCTAAGAAAACTGCGACAAACTCGTACATCCAACGAACCAAACTTTCTAATTACTCCGTAGTATTTAGTTGTAAAAGTAACTTCACCGTAATTAAGTTGGTTTGTGTACGAATCCATGGTCAATGAATGGCATTGAATGCTTCTCCTTGTGAATGGATGATGACGTATTCGCTCAATAATTGACGAAGTATGGCTAGGGGTTTTTTTTCTAAACAAAATAAAAAATTGAATTATAGAGTATGTAATTTGAGCTGAGAAGATCTGCTGGATTTCGAGTTCTTGTCACTATGCACTAGTTTATTTTTTGAAGTCCCCCCACTTGGTTGATAGCTTTGAATATTTGATGCCCCCACGTATAAGGTGTAAATCCTGTAGTTGATAAACAAGGATTTCTTCCTTGATCAAGCTGTACACGTCTTCTTACTTTAAAAATGAACATATGCTCATATATATATGTAATGAATATTCTCTTTCAAACAATTTGCAAATAAGTTGGTATTCGTATTTATTTCTTTGTAATTTGTATGCACCACAATTGGGCGTGGTCCAACTCCTACACACAATTACGGAATGGACATGCCATGTAAAACCTTTTTAATGAGGAAAAAAGGGTTGGAGGAGTAGGAAGAGTATCTTATTTGAATTACACCTTTTGAAATCTGGTTTTATAATGTTATCATACATAGAGAATTGAGCTGATTTGTCTACTATATAAGTACATGGTTACTCCTAATGTTGCAATTGGTTCTAAGATGGAACCCCATAAAGTTATATATTTGATCCATTCGCATAAATGCGGAGACAGTCGTCCCCTTCCTCATTATCGATCCGATATCGGCCCACCGGATTTCGGTGCTTATACTTTCATAATATATTATTTTTATATTAGGAACAAATAAATTCAAGAGTGCTTCGTAAACACTCCAAGGAGCTCGCGAAAGGGAAGTAGGTGCGAACGCCTCTCAAGGCTCCAGGGATTGCCCATAGAATCATTACAATCCAGCGAAAGCATTTAAGTCATTGTTAGTGTATCAACTACCGTCGGCTCCATCGAGTCTCAATGGGTTAACTTGCGGGTGATGAAATCTTTGACCATTAAACGTGGAGTTTGAAACCCTCCTTTTCTTTGTAATAACCTCTTATGAAAAAGGAAAAGTGTGTAATTATTATTGTTAGGGATGGGCAAAATTCGGTCTGGACCAGATTTTTGGACCGGACCGGCACGAATCGGGACCGGACCGGGAGGATACCGGTTCCGGTCCTCGTTCCATGAAAATGGAAGTTGCCTGCCCCGGTCTGATCCAGACCGGATTTTTATAAAATTTAATAAAAAATAAATTTGAATAAAGTTATATTAATTTTAATGTTATATAGTTTATTTTTAATTTGTAAGTTAACATTTATATTATGTATAATGTACTTAATAATATATTATTTTTCATTAATCATATATGGTTTCTTTAATTATATTATAATTTTGGAAAAATAACTTTAAATAATACCAAGTATCAATATTGAACCAATAATAAATACCAACTTTGAAAATCCTAAAAAGCTATACAAACTATTCAAGTATTAACCGAAAACAATACGAGCCTATTTTCCGTCACAAATTCCGACAGCCCTGTTGACATGGCAACCGGAAAAATGACGTGGCACCTCTAGAATTTCTACCTTTTATATTTTTTTATTAAATGCCAACTCATTATTATATAAAAAAAACACTAAAGCTAATTAAACCCAAATTAACGTCGTACAACCCAAATCAAATTATGCCAACTCATTATTATAAAAAAAAACCTAACACAATCACAAAATTAACACAAATCTAACCCAAATCAAATTAAATAAAAACAAAGTTCCAAAGACAAATCTAACCCAAATCAATTAAATAAATATAAAGCTCCACTCATACTTTCAGTGGATGAACACAGGAAAAACAACTGGAGAGCAAAATTGGGGGTTTACAGAGAGGGTATCGAAATGGGCAATTGGGGGGAGAGAGAGTCCGAGAGAGGGGGAAGTCAACAGGCTGAGATGGAGCAGCGGCGGGCCCGCCTTCCAGCGGTGCCTTGGGGATGACTGACATAGAAAGAGAACAAGACGGGAGTTGCCCGAGAAAATGACTTCCGCGATGGAGACCCTCCTGGTTCTCGCCGGCCGGAGCAATGGGGGCCGAGGAGGGAGCAGTAATGTTTTTTTTGGGGAGGCGAGCATTGTTGACGCCGATGATCTCCTCCGGAACAGGGTTGAACGGGTTGTTGTCTGAAGAGGGAGAGGGCTTGAGGGATGGAGGGCGGTATGGGGAAGGAGGGTCAATCGGGATCTCGGAGATATGCTTTGACTTGTGCTTGGAGCCTCTCATGGAGGAAGGGCGGCGCTGGCCACCGGGGCGGAGCTTCTCTCATCTTCAATTTTACTATTGTAGGGTTTTGACTTTTGAGTAGTTGGTTTAATTTTTTTTGATCTGAGTAATTGGTTTAATTGGATCTGCAAAATGTGTTAGTTTTGATTAAAAGTATGAAAATAATGTTGGCACAATAGTGAGGTGGAATTTGGCTTGTCTTAAAAAAAAAGATATAAAAGAGGTGTAAATCATAAAAGTGACACGTCATTTCTCCGGTTGCCACATCAGCAGGGCTGTCGGAATTTGTGACGGAAAATAGGCCCGTATTGTTTTCGGTTAATACTTGAATAGTTTGTATAGCTTTTTAGGATTTTTAAAGTTGGTATTATTATTGGTTCAATGTTGATACTTGGTATTATTTACAATCATTTTTCCTATAATTTTTTATATAAAAAAAGAATTTTTTCTTAAAAAAAGTTATTATTTCTTAAAAAAAGTTATTTTTTTGAAAAAAAAATTCAGTCCAAAACCGGACCAGACCGGACCGGATTTTCCCGATCTGGTCCATAACTTTCCGGGTAATCCGGTCCCGGTCTGGACCGATCCGGTTTTTGGACCGGACCCTTACTATCATTCAAAATCGAAATTGGTCAATTGGTAATTGTTTAGTTCAGATCATGGCACGATTGTCTCCGCAGTCCGCACCCAACATCCAAATTAACGATTACCAATGAAGAAACATTCAAGTCAATAATATCTGCATTACGATCTCTGATGATATAGCCATAATAAGTCCATAAAGACGTTTTTTCGTGTTTACATTTATATAGATCCATAAAAAACTTTTGTTCTTCGTTGAAATGGGCCACTGACACACAAACACCACTCTGCTACTGTAGGCTCACTTCTTTCTTGTCAGGGAAAACGTGATAGGCCCATTTATTATTTTGTTCATTCTGTGAATTCTATAACCGGGTGTAGTTTTAGTTCAAGCACAAACACCACTAAGTTACTGTGGGCTCACTTCTTTTATTTGTTAGAGCACTTTATAGCTGAGAAATCTCTCAACATTTCTTTGAATTTAAAATAAGATATTTGAGGATTTATGTCAGGGAAATTCTTACTTTTTCTTTCTGTAGAAATCTTTTCTGTTTTATTTTACGCAAAACCATAATTATGTGATAGGCGTACTTATTATTTTGTTAACTAGGTGTACCCGTCGTGCCATGCACGACAATGACTTGTACTTCATATTTTAAAATTACTTTAATTATAAATAAGATATTAATAAGTAAAAACATATAATAAAAATTTTAGTATGTAAAAATGTTATTTTTTTCTAAACGAAAAAGATTATTTTTCAGATTTGTAGTATCACACGTATCACATATGAGATTATAAAAATATAAAACATATCCTAATTATAGAACAATTTATGCAAATAAAAATTTAATTACTTTTTCATCCTTCAAAATTTGTCTCTAATGGTTGATATATATCACTATCCCTAATATCACAATTTTGAGACATTATAAGTCAATATAATACAAAATGAGATGTTTTAATTGATTATTTTGGTTTGATCTTATTTTTTATTTTAATACTATAATTTATTAGTATGAGATCATACGATTACTATGAATTGTTATTTAATTTATAAATATTAAAATATAATATCAAAATTTAGAAATATAAAATGAGTCCAACATGATTCTAATTACTTTATATATTGAAATAAAAAAATATTAATAAACAGTTATTTTATTATGAAAGATATAAGCTAAGTTATTATGAAAATGATAATATATAAGTTAAGTAAAATATAGTAAATATAAACTTATTTAGTACTCCGTATCAAAGATAGGAATAATAATTTGATTATAAAAGAGGGATTCTATTTTTAACTTATTTTAAATTCAAATTTTTTTTATTAATTCTTACATAAAGAGATTAAAAATATAACCAATATATTAAAAAGGATAGAATATTTTATCATAATTGAAAAAATATCTTTTACATGATTTGATAATAAAACATGTAATTCGATTAGTTAAAAAAACATGAAAAAAATGTTTTTAACTGTTTAATTATGAGAGATAAAATCTGAGTTAATATGAACATGATAACTAATAATTAAGTAAAATTTAATAAATATAAATTTATTTAGTGTCAAAGATAAAAATATAATTTATTTAAAAAAAGGGGCTTCCATTTTAAAATTATTTGTTAAATTCGAAAATTTTAAATTATTTCGTACATAAATAGATTAAAAAGGTAATTGAAAAGATAAG
The DNA here is from genome assembly GCA_963924305.1 of Polygonum maritimum. Lineage (NCBI taxonomy): Eukaryota > Viridiplantae > Streptophyta > Magnoliopsida > Caryophyllales > Polygonaceae > Polygonum > Polygonum maritimum. The sequence continues at coordinate 25,901,426 of OZ002728.1, read as the reverse complement.
TTAATTGATATGTATCTTTTATAGAGGGGAATTTTAAAGATAGATCATATTGCTTTAAAGATAGATATTAGATGAATAAAAAAAGGACAAATTAAAGATTAGATAATTAAGGAAATTTTAATAAATATTATGCCTTCAAAGATAGATATTAGATGGGTAAGAAAAAAGATAAAATTAAAGATTAGATAAATAAGAAAAATAAAACATATAAAATTGTTAATGAAGTGGGAGCAGAATTAACGTGGAGGCTCGAAATTCTCCGGCTTTAATATATAGTCTAGATTTTGTAACTGGGTGTAATTTTACTTCTTTTTTTTTTTGAGCTCATGGTGTAATTTTACTTCAAACACACTAACACGACCACTCTGTTAAAAAAAATCACAGCGGGAGAAATTATTGTTGTGTTGGAGAAAATGGTTAATTACAACAACAAAATTTGTAGGTCCAGTACTTACATTATTAATACATGAGATGACATATGAGCTACACAGTACATATATATCTATTACTATATACTAAAGCAGAAGCAAATTTTGCCACCATATTGCGCCACATCACCCCCTTATTGAAAAAGTTATCTTATCAAATCTTAGTTTTATCATTAATATATAATCTAAATCTTATACATATTTAATTAAAATATTAGTTCTATCATAGATTTTGAGTTGCTTAATTAATATTCTATCCCAATATATACATATAAATCTTATCATTATATGATAACGTATTTAGTTCATAAATGAATTTGATCTAACATTTCTATTTTAAAAAATCTTTTCCACCTAATTAATTAAATAGTATATTAACTATAAGTATTTTTTTTAATTGTTTTCTAAGATTTTCTAAAATTTATGAGTAGTAGCAAATTCAACCAAAATATTTACACCACATCTTTTTATTATAAATAAATATATTAATTCTTTTTCGATCCTATCTTATGAAATCCAATAAAAATATTAATAAAAAGATTAGGTGATATATTTACCTAAATATATTTGTAACATTATATACAGATTATGTTTTAGCTAAAAGATAGTTTTCTTATAAAATTAATGATTCGCGAATTAAAATATTAGTTCTATCATAAATTTTGAGTTGCTTAATTAATATTATATCCTAATACATAAATATAAATCTTACCATTATATGATAACATATTTAGTTCATAAATGAATATATTATACCGATGAGGTTTTAGATAAAAGATAGACTTCTTATAAAATTAATGATTCGCAAATATTTTTATTTCATATTTATACAATGCTTAATTAATTAATTTTGTACATAAAACATAACAATATATATACAAGATCATTTGGTTTCCTTTATTACCTTATTAAATATCCTCTATATTTTTAAATATAATACTATATTAATCCAAATGTTTATTTTAAATTATGGATTAATTTATATAAGTTGGTTTATGCAATTTAAATTTAAATTCCTCAATGTTAAAAATGTTTATGTATGTGTCAAAATTTTAATATATAAATAAAATATTTTTGTATAAATATTTGATGATATACGATAGTTACATTATTTTATAATCTAAAAGATACACGTTGCTTAAAAAGAAATTAGACATATGCTAATATTTTTAATAGAATTTGACACATAATCTAGAATAATATATATACGAGATAATTTGGTCTTCTATTTAACTTATTAAATATTATCTATATATTCAATATTATAATATATTAATCCCACTTTTATTTAAACTTATTGATTTTATTATATAAGTTAGTTTACGTAATTTAATATAAATGCCAAAAGATTTGTATCAATTGTTAATAAAATGTGATAATGCATCTTATCTTATTTCATTCTTTCTCAATTATTTAAATATATGTTTATGTATGTATAAAAAGTAAATACATAAGTAAAATTTATTTATATATGATGAATTGATGATATACAACAATTATGTCATTTTATAATCCAAAAAATAAGCGTTGTTTTAAAACAAAGTATACATATGATAATATTTGTAATTGTTATATTAAATTCATACACAAAGCAATAAACAACTAACACCCCCGTATAAGGTACGGGTCATCAAATAGTATATACCTAAGAGTATTATAGTTTTTGGACCAAAAAAATCAGTATTATAGTTTTGGTGGTATTTTCTATGTCAAATTATATATAAACAATTCACTTTTTATTACAAAAACATACACAATAACATAACATTTAGTTTCATTTTGTAACAAACGAAACAAATTCACGGAATGTCTTTGGTCTTTCTTAATATATCAATTCGATGTTGTGAATATGTATACAGATTTCCAATGTATGAACTCAAGCAGCAAAATAAGTTGTAGTTGTATCAGTAACACTTCATTTTTCATTTACCGGATAAAAAAAATCGTATTAGCATGACTTGATTGTAGGAGAAGTTTGAACAAGTATATGATATGAATACATGAACAGCATACTAATCATTATAATATACTTGATTTAATTAAATGATTGGGTCATTTATCAAATCCCTCATTCGAATTCTCAAGCAACCTCTACAAACAAACCCAAGAAAAAAAAAGGCATTTGTCTGCGTCAACACGTATATGAATTTAGAATAATATCGAGAACTATGTCAAGTAAGCATATTTCACATCATAATATCACATGTACGAAAATATGCAAAATTTTATACCACAAAATAAATATTTAATTAATATTAAACAAATAAATAAATCTTTTTAAATATAATTTAATATATTACTATATTCAAATCAAATATATACAAAAATAATTCTTAACTTGTGTACTTTAATATAATTTTGTTTATGAACTATAATTAAGATGCATTATCACATTTTATTAACAATTGATACAAATCTTTTGGCATGTAAACTAAATTACGTAAACTAACTTATATAATAAAATCAATAATTTTAAATAAAAACTTGGATTAATATATTATAACATTAAAGATATAGATAATATTTAATAAGTTAAATAGAAAAGAAAATATCTTGTATATATGTTATTGTTTTTTTGAAAAAATATTTAAATAATTAAATATATAAATATGTAATGAAAATGTTAACAAATTGTTATCTTAATTAAGAAATCTATCTTTTCTTTCTAAAGCGTGATCAATATGAAATATTAGTGATATATATATATATGGTAGATATAACATTGACTTTTTTTATTGATATTTTATTATGCTTTGATAGTAAAAATGTATTTAATATATTATTTTAATAGAATGAATATTTGTCTTAAATATAGTGGTAGCATTTTCTACCATTGAGGATTTAAAAAATACCATAATAAAATTACAAAAAATAATTTATATTTAATATGATATTTGATTGAATGGGTAAAATGTTATGATTATGATTTATAGATTATGACGAAAAAAGGTTTTTTTAAAAATAAAAGGTTTATGATTTTTGGATATTATATTATGACTTTTTAGCAGATGACCCGTACCTTGTACGGGGGTGTTATTTATTTATCTAATTATTTATTGCTTTGTGTATGAATTTACTATAAAAATTATAAATATTATCATATGTATACTTTATTTAAAACGACGCTTATTTTTTGGATTATAAAATGACATAATTCTTGTATATTATCATATATATAAAAATAAATTTTATTTGTGTATTTACTTTTTATACATACATAAACATATATTTAAATAACTGAAGAAGAATGAACAAATATTTATTAAAAATAAATATTGATCAAATATTATTAAAATATTTATATTATTTTATGTTTATTATACGATAGTTACATCATTTTATAATCTAAAAGATACACGTTGCTTAAAAAGAAATTAGACATATGCTACACAGTACATATATATTTATACTAAAGTTGACACGTGACAAGGCGGTACACAGAAACAGTACAAGGCCAATTTGACTTGTATTTTGAGTACTCCACTTAGGAGCAACAATTAAAATTAAAATCGATATATAAAATCCCTAAATTAACAAACTCCTAGCTAGCTAGCTAACGTTTGGATCGACCAATACATTGAGCTCCCCGAGGGAACTAATCTCCATCCATCCCGTTCGCCGGCCTCCATGTACTCGCAGGCTCGCCGGCGGCAACACAACAGGCCGTCGCAACAATTCCGATCCTACCCTTGGGTCCTCACCGCTGTTTTCCTCCTGGCGCTGCTCTTGGCGGGGTCAGCCACAGGGGCAAATGTGAGAATTTCCAACAGGAAGAGCAATAACGAGGAGCTCTTCAACAGCTTTAAGTACCACCACCGGGGCTTCAGATCTGAGCCGTCCAGCAATGCCCGACGGCTACGATTGGATCAGAGCCACCGCCAAGTACCCAGCTGCCCTGATACTCTCCACAACTGACCCACGCGCCTCCTCCAAGCCCCTATTTAATTAAGCTTTAATTTGCATATATTATTCGGTCCATTTGTAAACATAATTACATAAACTATACAGTATATATATGTCTTTATTTCTATTTTCTTCTTCATATTTTTTTGTTATAAAAATGTGTACGTACATACCTCCCGTAAAACTCGACCTATAAAACGTACTCCATTGATTTGTTGATGGGAGATGCAGAGGGGTCGATAAATTGAAGAGAAACCCGAGGGCATTTCGGTCCAGCAATATCTATAATATGGCTAGTCGCTATGATGATCGATCTCATCTGGGTGTGGTTGAAGGAAGAAGACAATTACTGGCGTGCCCCACAAACCAATGGAAGTATTATATATAGCTAGGTACGTGTTGTGTTACTCCATCTCTTCTATGTATGTATTGATACAGCTAGTGTATATTTTTGTTTTTATTCGTATGGTTTCGTTTTCAAAGTATATATTATGTATATATCGTCCATACCTAACGTTAGGTGCATGCATGATTTAATCATCTACATAATTCGCGCAATATGGTTACTTTTGATCCTTCAGTACGTATGGGTAAATTCGAACTGGATGGGTGAATAGTAAATGTAGATGATTTGATACCCCTATTCATTTTCTTTCATATATGGAACAACAACAACAACAATCTAGGATATGATATGTATTCACCGACGTGATCAAATATAACATTAAGGCTTAAAACATATACAGCCCCTCGAACTTGTGTAAATTGGTCACTTAGATACCTTATTTTTGATTTGGACCTATTAAACACTTAAACTTGTATATTCTATCCTATCAAACACCCGGTATGACCCAATAACATTGAGTGTATTACACTCGCGATGATGTGTCAATAATGGCTGCCACGTGTATGCCACATGTATAATAACGACAAATTAATTTTTTATGATTGAAAAAACAAATAAAAACAATTTTTTTTTCATTTACAACTTTGTCTTCCTCGGCAAATCAACCGGGAGAAACCAGTCGGGCAAGAACAACCGATGGGGAGAAGGTGAGGCAAGTCGTGTGTTGGATGGCGACGAGGCGATGACCCAAAGCTCCACGATGAGTGCGGGAGGAACTGAGGCGACGACCAAAAGCTCCGATCTGTACAGGTCACGTGTGTTGGGAGCCATCGACGAGGCGACGACCAGACGTGTACAGATCGGAGAGGAAACCGACGGCGTTGCTTGACAACGGGCAACCAATTCTTGAAACTACTGATGAGATTTGAGGCAAAAAATCCAACAGATCTGGGAAGAAGAGGCTCGATTTGGATTTTGGACCCACACCAAATTAAGCGACTGGTCGAGGAACTGAGGTGACGTTGGTTAACGGGACTAGATCGAGAGGGTAGATCCGGCGCAGGACGGGGGAAGGGAGGTGATGGGCAGTTCACTTGAGAGTCTTCATCGATGGTGGTCACTGTTCAACCAAGAAAATGTACAGATTGAAGAAGAAAGAGGAGAAAAGGAAAAATAAAATAAAAAGGGTAAACAACACCTACCCTCTACACACGGTTTGAAAATAAAAAAGTAAGAGAACAAAATAGGAAACAAAAAAGGAAAAAACGAAAAGTAAAATAAAATAATGTTAGTTTTTAGCCAAATCCTATCTCACTCTCCTGTATACGCGTGTTATTTACGCACTTATTCACATCAGTTTTTAGGTATTCAATAGGCTACAATATACAAGTTTAGGTATTTAATAGGTCTGAATCAAAGGTGAGGTGTTTAAACGACTAATTTGCACAAGTTCGGGGGGCTATATATGTTTTACGCCATAACATTAATGTCAATTACTATGAGAGAGGCATACCTACCACATGTGACATGTGAGTACAGTATATGTGAGGGAGCGGGGTTTACTGTGCCTCTACTACCTTCGTTGTAGATTTACCGTCATTTTTCATTCTTTCCATGCATTTAATTAATCATATAATAATATGAAGATTGGCAAAATACATATACGGCCCCCCGTGCTTGTAACTTTTTTGCAAACGGCCCCTCCTACTATAAAATATTCTATTGAACACTCGTACTAACGTAATCCTATTCTATTGAACACCTTCGAACTCCGATTCCGTTGCGTGAATTTCACTTGCGCTGACTTGGACATTTTTTTTTTTTGAAAAGCTTATGTGGACATATGTTAATGCCATGTAAGCTTTTTGCTTAAAATTTTGGGATAAAATGAATTTACAAATGTATAATAGTAATGTATGACATGGAATATATATTATATATTTTAGAAAATAGAAAAATGAAACCCTAAAATCCTCCTCCCTCCCGTCTGATCCGCCGCCCACCCCTAAGCATCTTGTTTCCTGGATCTTCTCTGCCAAGCCGCTCAAGAACCCTCCTCCTCCTTTTTCGCCCTTGCTTTCTCCCTCCTTGAGCATCATCTTGATCTCGGCTCCAACATCCGACAGCTCAGCTAGCCTCGCCGCCGGTGGAATTGGAATCGTTGGCAAACGATGCATTCCGGGTCCAGGGCCTCGTCGTCGCCGCAGTTGGAGAGAGATTTGAGGGCGGAGGGGTTGAGACCGGTGTAGGCGAAGGCCGAAGACAACGGGAAGAAGGGGCCTCCGCCCTCCGACAATGGAGATGATGTCGGAGCCGAAGACGACGTCGGGGTAGGCAAGCTCGAGAGCGGTCTTGGCTGGAACGATGAGGTCGAAGCCGTCACCGGGGAGGGCGCGGTTGAGGTTGGCGTCACGCTCGGCGTGGTTGAAGGAGGTGGAGGACAGCGGCTGCCGTCGGCGGAGACTCGGAGAGAGAAGGGTTGACCAGTTGAGAAGGAAGGCTTCACCTACAACGGGGGCAGGATGAACATAAAGTTAAAAATTTTAATTAAAGAAAAGTCTACATTATTGTACACCCACACCAAAAATTTTAAAACAATTTTAAAAATGATTATAAAACAATTTGTATTATCTTTTTGTTTAGCAAAAGCCACATCACCAAATTTTTACCATTCAACTCGCTAAATGGAGAGTGAAATGCACGCAATTAGCCACCGAGGACAAGAGGTGTCTAATAGAATAGGGTTGTACTATACAGGGGTTTAATAGAATATTTTAAAGTAGGAGGGGCTGTATGCAAAAAAGTTACAAGTACGGGGGGGCCGTATATGTATTTTGCCTATGAAGATTGCTAAAAGTACGTAAATAAATAGTGCCCACTCGAATATAGGAGTATGTTTTAGGACCTAGTTCAAGAGATTGACATGCATGTAACGAGTAAATCAACCTGTACGTAACAACCCGCTCGGCTCAACCTAGTGAAAACCAAACAAGGGCATCGATATATCTTCTTCGCGTGTAGCATACTGTATTATCAAATGTGAATTTAATTTAAATAAATTGATAACATTTGCTTGTTAAAATCGGTCGGAAATGTACCATCTCATTCATAAGATATACAGGCATAGGCCCACAAATTACATTTCACTAAAAAAGGTGGCAATGATGGATTGTTATACCTAAGCTGGACTGACCCAAATGCGTTCCATAAGCCCAATATCCTAGCTATTCATATTCGGGCTCAATGTCTTTTATGAGTACATAAAATCATTGATACCAATCAAGTTCCTTACAAAGTTGTTCACTTTAGTAGTATTACTATTATCTAGTGTGATATTATTATCGTCTTAACTAATGCGACGCCCCAATTACTTTGGTCCAAAGTTGTTGGTTTTAAAGCCTGAGGACGTGGACTTCATGATGCTATACGATGTGTCGGAATGATAATGCGATTTGCTTTTATTTCCCCTTTAAAGTGTTCGATTATTTGTAAGAGTGTTCGATTTGTAAGAGTGATATGCATGTGTACGGTGTACCCCTACCAATTTGGGCAATATTTACTTCTTTTTTTTTTGGAAGATTGATCTTGTTTTGCTCTCTCAATGTTATTGGAGTTATATAAATGAACTTACAAATTAATGTGCCATTATGATCTTCCGCAATAAACGGATGAGGTTTACAGCAATTGTACTGGAAAAATTGTACACAAACCTTATGACAATGTCCATAGTGATTAGGGACTAGCATAAGATTACTTGATCCGTCGATCCGATCCGATAAAATCCATATCTAATGGATAGCTTAGCTTTATTATTCGTATTTGATTCGATCTGAAATTTTTCCAGATAATCGGATCGGATACAGATCGTGATTTTCATTAACCAGATATCCAATTGATCATGTATTTTATATATCAATATGCATTTTTTGGATACATGGTAATATATTTGAGTGGAATAAGTGGTAAAAGGTGTAGTTAAATTCTCATACAATAATTGTATTTGTTTTTATTTTTTACCAAATTTTCACATTTTTAATAGTGTAATTTGAAAATTTAATTTAAAATGGATAGTTTGGATATCCGAAATTTCCGTCATCAGATATTCGATCCAAACGGATATCTCTAACCGGATATCCGGTTCATAACGGATCGGAAATTTTAACGAATTTTCCCGGATATCCGACATTTCAGATCGGCTCGGATCGATCTGAATTCTCGATAGCAAATCTAGCTAGCCCATGCTAATGACTTGAGATGTTATACATATTATATATATTTTTCTTGATGTTTGATCAAAAAATGTGGTATGTGGCTCAAAAAAAAATTGTGGTATGAATATCTTTTGATACATTAATGTTGGTACGTAATTTACTTATTGGGATTATATTCTAAAATAAATTAACAATGGTTATAATAGCACAACAACTTTCGTGCATGTATGAGTACTAAAATCACCAACATATATATTAATTTTTTTCTGTAGATCGAATGAGCTTAGCTAATAATATATTAAGCTCAATGGCCTGTTATAATATTCCAGGGATTGTAATGAAGATATACTGTATACTAAAGGTACGGTTGATAATAATTAAGATGTGGGATTGAGCTGAGGTTAATTAGTTATATGTCACTATAATGGAACAGAAGGAGAGGAGAAAAAGGAGAATTAAGGTGGAAGAATGTGGACATTTATCTACGTCATTTGGCACAACAAAGGTGCCAATTAAGGCAATGACAGGGATTACTTTTCTTAATGAGGTTTCCCAAAATGTAATTAACTAGCCAGTAGTATAATGGAGCAAAAATCATGAACTAATTAGGACTTCTCTCTCTAGCTAGCTATCACCTTTTGAATGGGAAGTGGAGGCAGTTGGCATCGGATTCAAGGCCAATTGATCACCAAACATTCATCAAAAAAGGAGATCCCATAACTCTTACGCAATCCAAAATCAGCCTGCTGGCCTAATTAATAACCCAACTTAAGAAATAATACCCCATAACTGCACAACAAATTCCATATAAAAAATAAAAAGTACGGAGTACTCCGTAACTCAGAAGGGTGGAATCTTTTTTTATATTTTGGGTTTCGAAACAGCAAAAAAAAAAAAAAGAGAACAGAAACAAAAACCAGAAACGGAAAAAGGGCGAGAAGAAACAAATTAAAGGCGTTGGAAAACCAGTGGCGCCAAACACGTCGGGCGCCCACAAGCTCAGATTAATCAACACTCAGTAAACTCAAAGTGGTTTTGCAAGTTGAGGAACTGATATTCGGATCCGGATCCGGATCGTAGTGTACGGACTCCTCCGGAAAACCGGGAGGAAATGGGCCGCGGGTACGTTGTACGTTTGGGCGAGAGAGCGTTACTCTTCTTATGAATTATTATGTGGCGACAGTCGCTTGTGAATTATGCATGCATGCCCTTTGCCACCGCTCTCTTCCACGTCTCTTTCTTCCTCTTCTTCTTACACCTCCACTCACACTCTTTTTATCTAAATAAATAAATTAAATTAAGGTGATTATTATTATTATTGTACTATTAATTTCGTCTGTTGTTGTCGTTTTCCTCTAAACTTTCTGACTCCTTTGTTTCTGCCTATACTATTGCTTATGCCCTCTCGGGAGGACTTTGCATGCACTTCGATCCGCATTTCGGATTTATATAATATGCTTTTTCTATTATATACTATAAATAAAATTGACCAATGAACGTTAGAGCTATAGTCCAAATAAGCATATGTTTTATCACCATAAATTCCAATATATGAAATGTTATATTAAGTTGTTAGAAGGCGTGAGCATATTATGGTATAGATGGAAATATATATAGAGTTTAAATTGAAAAAGAGTACACGGTAGAGATGGAAATATATATATAGGACGGTTGAGAAAAAGCATTGGAAAAAAAAAATAAATATATAAATTTACCAAAAATAAGTGCAAGAAAAATGTGGATGCGGAGGTAGATGGTGCCAAAACAAGGAAAAGGCCATATCGATCACTACACACGCACCCTAGGCAGGCACTGGCAGGTTCACATAATCTGCCTGCTCTGGTGGTATCCCCAAAGACTACAAAACCCAACAACAACAGAACTACTAACCCAACTCTCTCTCTCTCTCTCTCTCTCTCTCTCTCTCTCTCTCTCTCTCTCTCTCTCTCTCTCTCTCTCTCTCTCTCTCTCTCTCTCTCTCTCATTCTTCACGCTATATAGCTTCTTACAGCTTTCCTCTCTTCAATTCTCTCCGATCCTGAACAAACCGATCTTAAACACTTGCGTACATCACGCGCACTAGCAATCAACTAAGTAAAGACTTTGGGATTCGGGTGGAATCGGATCGGATATGAGAACAAGTTGCAACGGGTGCAGAGTGCTGAGGAAAGGGTGCAGCGAGGATTGCGCGATAAGGCCGAGTGTGGAGTGGATCAAGCCCCCCGACTCCCAAGCCAACGCCACCGTCTTCCTCGCCAAGTTCTACGGCCGCGCCGGCCTCCTCAACCTCCTCTCCGCCGCCCCTCCCAACCTCCGTCCTGGTACGCCTACGTTACGCCACCCCACCCCTAATATTCTTCTACATCACAGTCTTACGGCGTCGTTTATGTATTATTTTTGGGGATTTTTAATTGGTAAAACCTATACAGGTCCATTATAATAATATGTTATACACTAAAACAATCCTTCTTTCCACTATATATATATATAAGTGTGTTGTTAACTGAAGCATTGAAATATTATTATAAAGATCAGATATTAGTACCATTTTTTCCTACTGCTTTTTCTTGGCGACTTTTGTAAATGACATATTTTAAAATTCTTTGTTTTTCACCTGACCTTAGTGAACATTCCAATAATTGACAGAGTCGTCTGATGAGCGTACTTAATTTGCATAATTTTTACAATAATTAATACTGATTTAAAGAACAACTCACGTTTGTAGCAAAATTTTCTTGTCATACAATCTTAGTAACTACGTTTTTATTTTTGAGCCCTTCATACTAGGTACCTACTTAAATGTAGGATTTTTGTACAAAAAATTGATGGTCCACTGAAACTAATTAATCAAATGTACAGTAGTTTTTATATATATATTTGGGTACGTATTTGTTTGGTTGAATTGTGATTGTAATTGTATGGGCAGCAATATTCAAATCGCTTTTGTACGAGGCATGCGGGCGGATCGTGGATCCGGTGTACGGGTCGGCCGGGCTGATGTGGTCGGGCCAGTGGCACCACTGTCAAGCCGCCGTGGACGCCGTCCTCAAGGGCCTTCCCATCCACCAGCTGCAGGGCCCCACACCCATGCCACCTCCTCCTGGCGACAACGTCCACGTCATCATCCCCCCTCCTAGCCTTCGTGACATCCGCCACGTGTCCTCCAAAACCAATGGGCCCGGACCGGCGGCCCACTCGGATGATCTAATAAGCATGTTTTCGACTCAGACCGTGGAACCCACGGTGTCAGACCGGGCTGACCCGGACTCGGTGGATCCGGATGCGGGTTTGGAGCTGACATTGGGTTTTGGCCGTGGTTTATAAGGCTAGCTAAGTCTTGTACGTAGGGGGTACAATTTAAAAGGCCGGGGAAGTTAAGCAGGTGACGAGTCAGGTGAGGGTCACGTGATGAGCTCAGGAGTTTCAGGTGGCATTTCGGCGGCTGTACGTAAGCAAAGCTCATTTGTCTTTGTGTTTGTGTCTCTATCTTTTACATTCCGTTTTGGAGGGAATACGTAGGAGGTTTGTCGATCTCAATCTATCTGCTTATGAGCTGGTTCCCAAACATTTTCTGAGATTCCATCCATCTGTTGTTTTGTTCTTGGGTGTTTAGAAATAATTTGGTGGTTTATAGACCATCTTTTAATTTGTCATGCTTTACTACTCAACTATAGTATAATATATCCCCCTTAGCTTATTTTGTAGGTCATCATATTATATGGGTGTATATTCGCATCATAATTGGACTATTTACATTGTTGGCCGCCTTGCATATGCATAGTAGATCTTAAAAAAAATGTATATCCAACTCAATATGCCCCTACACCGACCTTGAACCGGATTATAAACTAATTAAGTAGTTGAAACATTATCAGTGTACACTAAGTAAGCGTGAGAGGAAAACATGAAGTTCGAGAAGGGACTGCTAGAGAGCATCAAATCTTTTAAAGTATGTAGACTAGAAGGCGAGGTTTCTTACTATGAGGAAGTCGATCAATGAAAGATGTAAGGCGAAAGTTTCAATATCCCAAAGCTCTCTACTGTAAGAAGCTCTTGATTCAGTAGGAGAGGTGATTACAGTAGATTAGTTGCAAGAAGCAAAATCCTCTAAGAATAAAGGCCAAAAAGAAAGTATATGATAGTGTAAAAGTTCGATATATTATATTTAAAACTTTTGTTAATTTTATAATTAAAAATAAAAAAAATGTAAGTTACTTTGTGCATGAAAAACATATAATCACGTACAACTAGAGTTGTCAAAATCCGACCTAACTCGAAGAACCAACTTGAATCGAAAATTTTTAGAGTTGAAAGCTGACTCGAAATTAAAAGAAGCGTGCAAACAGAAAAAAAAAACTGAACCCGATTGACCCGAATATGATTGGATTGAGACCCGAACCGGTTGGATTTGCCCCAATTTTTTTTTATATATGTGGAATAAATATATTTTATTTTAAAGATTATAATACTATTAAATAGTATTAATTAGTCATGATAATATTTTAATAATCATTGAAAATTGATTTTTTTTGACCCGTTAAGTCGATCCGAACTTGCATAATAACCTGGCATGACAAGACTTGATTTGACTAGTGACCCGATTGACTCGAACCCGCACTCAACCTGAACCCGTCCAAACGACTCGTTTGGCAGCTCTACATACCACCAATTGAATGTTCAACTTTGATATTGAATCTTAGTATCTTTTTTCTCCTCTGCTCTGTCTTGCTTCTTTATTGTTTTCTTTCTTGCTACTTATCTCCTCTCCTGTATCGTATTGAAGCTTTATCCTTTTGTGTTCTTCCTTTCTACTTGCTCTTGTCTGCCTGTTTGTTTCATTTTGATACATATTTTTTCTATTTTTCTTGTTGTATATTCTTTTGTGCTGCTTTCTGCTGGTTTCTGTGGGTTGTTTGGTTTTGTATGTTGTAGGGTTTCGTCTCCATCTGTGGCTCCTTGTTGCTTCTGATGCGTTCCTTGATTCTCTCTTCCCCTGCAAAACTTGCCAACTCTTGGGAAACAGCTGTTTCAGTCATCATCATCCCCTGGATTGGTAACACTTGCAATCTCCCTTTCACTACAAAACTTATTACCCTTTTCTCTCCACTATTACCTGTTTTGTGGAGGGGTAGGGGTGATTGACCCTTATTACACCTGCAGGTATGACATGTTACTTCACACTTATATGAACCTTGTACCTCAAACTTGTGATGAAACTTTGCTGAATACTCATTACCACACTATATACAGTTGCTTGCTCTGTATAAATAAGTTGAAAACTATGTTGGATGCCGAGGTGCAAGTGCTCCCCTTTGGACAGAGCTGTTGTCTCTGTCCTTGGGTTGAGGTGTTGTTCCCTTTGCTTCCAAAAACTCTTTTACTAGCATGGGCCACTTGCTACTTATGTCAGTTTGGAATTGTTGGGTTTGGTCCTTGGTCTAGGCTCCTTCAGTTCGCTGGAGTTGAAGCTTTACTGGTCACCTCTCAACACTTCTGTTCTATATCATATGATGAAACATGGGTATTTCTGGTTTACCAGAAGTACCTTCTGAGACCTCTAGAGAACTAGCAAAATAAACCATTTACTTCCACCCATTGTTCAAAATTCATATTACATCCTGCACAGATTCTTAATTATCAAACACAAACTGAAGCTCCAACCCCACTGTTAAAGTTAATTATCTTTTGCTGTTATAAAAACTACACTCAAATTACTCATCCATTAATTCAGATACATCTCATAATATGCATTCTAGATAAGCTTTTACAGTTTCTTAGTTTTCAACCTAGATTAATTCTTTTTGTGACCATGACACACAGCTACTCTTCAATTTTAGTCACCACCATTGCTTTAATCAGCATTACACATTATTTCATACATACCCATTTTTGTTAAAATGCCAGAGTACTACATTAAGGTTTGCACTAATGAGTCTGCAACTTCAATATCACTTTACCCTATGTCAAATTACCTTAACGGTGTTTCAACAAAGTTTTAAGCTTAAATTTACCTTCTCCATGCTTCATCCTTTCAAGTTTGTAAATATTAACTTCTGTTGTTGCAATGCTTACTGTGGCCCTCTGAAACTGAGTGTTAGGCTCTTGTCTGAACCTTATATTGTATACCTCAGTTTCCAGAATTATGCTACTTTTGTAACCTCTGCTGAAGTTTCCATCTTATGCATAATATACCAGCTTATCTACTACTGCTTTGTGTTCATTCCTTATCTGAAGTTCTTAAACTTAACTACTTCTGTCAGTCTCAATGAGTTCTTCGTAATCAATATATCTTGTGCATGCTGTTTCAGTAAGTACCATGCTCACACGTTTCAGATTATGGTATATCACTGCTTTCTACATGTTTCTCATATATGTTTAAATCCATTATACTCTTGCAGGATTATAATTAAACAACTTATTTGCTTCTCCTGCATCTGCTTAATCTCTTTGGATTATCCAGGTTCAGAACAACATATCACCTTTCATTCTCTACACTTAATTGTCATAACATACTTCTCATGGCTACTCATTCTTAGTGGCTTATGAAATGTTATGCATCACATTCCTACTAAGACATGTTAAAGTATCAACTCATGTATTAATTCAGAACTGTAAACATTTTGTTGCTAGTTTTTGTGGTTTTATTCAACACAGGAACCTTTTATGTTGTAAACACTCAACACTCTTTGCTTGTAGCCCATTTCTTGGGTGTACTTATCCTACTTTACTCACAATGTTGGCCTCAATCTTTAACAAACAATTACGCATCATTTCTACTTTCTCCAGCTATCACTTTACACACTTCGTTGAATGTTACTCAATACGAGAATTATTATGACTGTTGCCTATTGGAATGTGAGGGGGATTAGGAGGCCTAATTTCTGGGATTAAATTGCCTTCCTACGAAAACTCAACAAAATTGACTTCTTGTGTCTTGTTGAGACTAAAACAACGATTAAACCTAGCGACTCGGTTATTAATAAAACTGGGTTTCATCAGTGTATTTTTTCCCCTTCAATTGGCACAAAAGGGGGAATTGCACTCTTCATTTTAAGAAACGAGTTCACTCGTAAATTTCATCTTCTAACGCAATCAACCAACTACATTATCATCAAAAATCATGACCCGATTAAACCGCTAATTTTAGCATTTGTATATGCTCCGTCCCGCGAGGAAGAAAAAACTATATTTTGGGAATTATTTACTGCTACGCTTAACTCTCTCAACTGTCCGTTTATCCTAATTGGAGATCTCAATGAAATTGACTGTTTTAATGATAAATTGGGCGGGGTACCCCCAACTCCTAACAGATTTAACCGTCTTCTTGTTATCCAAAACACTTTAGGTGTTCTCAATACTACAACTACTGGATTCCCATTTACATGGCGTAAAAGCCATAATTCAGACCATAACACTTTTGAACGATTAGACCGAGTCTTAATACATCAATCTTTATTAGCAACTTTTCCACATATTCAAACACATCACCACCCCTTTACCACGTCAGATCATTATCTAATTAGTTTCAATCTCGACAAACATAAAAAATACTATAAATACCCATTCCGTTTTGAAAATGCTTGGATTACAAAACCAGAATTTTCAGATCTCGTCAAGAAAGTTTGGCATTACAAAATGAATGGATCATTTATGTTTAAAATTACTTAGAAAATGCATTTGCTCAAAAAGTACTCCAAACAGTGGGCAAAAAAACACATTAACAATAACTTTGAACAGTTAAAAGTTTCGGAACAACAACTTCAGGATCTCCAATCAAGCTTGCTTCGAGACCCTTCAAACACCCAGATTATAGCTAAATTACAACAACACCTAAATAAATATAATGCTCTCATTGAATTTCACCATAGATTTTGGCAACAACGAGCTAAAATAACGCACCTCCAAAATGTTGATAAAAATACAAAATATTTTCAAATTATCTCTAAAATCAAACGATTCAAACAGAATATTTTTTCATTTCAGACAATTGAAGGAATAAATATTACGGATCACGACTCTATCTCACAAAAAATAACTGAAGAATTAACTAAGAGGTTCCAAATCAATTCAGCTTGTGCTCAGAACCCGGGTGATTTAGATATCATCCCGACAATGGTAACCACACTAGATAACATACAACTTGCAAAATCACCGACGCCATCAGAAATTAAAAGATCGGTTTTTGACCCTGCGCTTAATAAAACGCCAGGTCCCGATGGATTTAAAGCTGAGTTTTTTCAAGAATTTTGGCCTATAGTTGGGTCGTCACTTACCCTTGCTGTGAACGCTTTCTTTCACTCAGGACTTGATGGGGTATAGTCCGGATCGGATGATATCAAAATTTAAATTTATAAACCGAACCCCAATTGTAGTAAAAGAGGTAGGGTGTTGAACACACGGGAGTTCGTGCGTTGAGAGTACCGAAAACACTAAAAAGAGGTAAAAGAAAGGCAAAACGAGGAAAATCAAAAGGAATCACCTCGGACCGACACTGGTCACTTCGGTCCGAGGGTGGATCGAGGTAGATTTGGCCGGGACCGACACACACAACGTCGGGCCCGATGTTCAGGGTACTTCGATTAGGCAAAAATAGTAGATCGGTCTTGGGTTTTTGGGTTCCTTCCCTAACTAGACTTGGGTAATTCCACCCCAATTCAGCCAATAAGTGTTGATCCTTGTGAAATCGAGGTTGCTAGCCTTCGATCCCTCCACTCTATACTTCGACCCAAGGGAGTTTCCACTCGCCTTCGATGCTAGGTCTAGTGATGGGTTCGAGATCGCTCCCGCTTACTCTTACCAATCACAAGCCCTAGGTCCCTTGTTTCCACAAGAGAATTGAAGCGCAATGTAGAGAGGATTCCTAGATCAAGCACTCAAGGCTATGGAATTGGGGGTTCCTACCCAATCCTAGCTAGGGGTTTCCCCCATAGCCCAAGACTATGGAATCTACTCCATCAAGTAAGAGTAAAAAGAAATCAAATGGCAAATCATGCAAATCTCAATCATCAAACTCAAACCAAAGCTAAATTGCATTCAAATCCAAAAGGGTTCACAAGATCCAAGTCTTAATTCTACTAAACCAAAGCAAAACAAGTTCAAAAGTCACTAATCTCCTCTCTAGCTCCACCGATCTCTCTCTCTTCTCCTCCTCCTTTCTTCTCCTTGCTCTCCAAGTCTTCCTTGAGCCTTTGAGAGTGATTTTTGTGTGTGTGTGTGTCATTGATCTCCCCCTCATGCTCTTCTAATCACCTCTAATTATCCTCTTCTCTTGATTGGGGACCAAGGAATTCCAAATTTAGAAGAAGGGCAAAATTGGAAGATCACAACATTGTGCCTTGGAGCCCAATCCTTCCTTTTGCCGACTCGGACCGACGCGGGCAGACATCGGGCCCGATGTTGGGAACGTCGGTCCCATGCTCTGGTGCTCGAACTCGGGCCCGACTTGGTAGTAACTCGGTCCTGGGTCTCGGTCCTTCTTCTCTTCTTGGTTTTCCTTGAGTTCCTCTTCATTCTTTGCATGGCTCTTCCGTTCCTTGGCTCCCTTGCTTAGCTCCTCCTTATAAACTTCTCCGAAACGTCCTCACACGCGCCATTTTACCTACAAAACACAACAAACTCGCATAGTTTCCGAATCTTGTAGAAAACCGGGAACTAAGCTAAAAAGGGACGAAACTAACAAAGAAAGGAACAAAAGACACTTATTTACAAAGGAAATTAACTACTAAAACACCACCAAAATGAGAGACATCAGAATACCCCATACTTAAACTTGCTTGTCCTCAAGCAATAACAATATAAGCAAGACCGAAGCACAATCTTCAAGTAAAGCCTCATATGAAAAATCAAGTAAGAACAAGTGATAGATATGCTAGCAAGATTATGTCATCACACATGATCAAGTGTTCAAGGAATAAAGTCAAGTGCAACAAAGCCTCACTTTAGGTATGTGGAAATGTGTATCACTCATCATGTGTTTAGGCTTGAAAATGAACACTCATACTCAAAAATCATGCAAGTATTGAAGCTAATATCACCAATTCCTCCACCTAGAGATGCCTATTACAATGCACACAAAGAATATGAACTTGGCTCAATGGAGATCCTCAAAGAGGTTCCATTCGGCTGGGTTGTAATGGGGCTTTTGGTATTTCTCAAGGTGGGAATCATTTTGGTCTTGTGGTGCTCATAATGGGGATTGAACTTTCTAGTCTCTCACCAAACTCACCAAATCATTCCTCTTTCAACTTCACTCATCCCAATAGACTTCGAATTTTCTCTTTTATCTTCTTCTTTCAACCCACATTTCACTAAACATTCCACTTCATCTTTGCACTACACTTTTTGTTGGATTTTTCACACTTTTTTTTCACTAGGATCGACTTGCACTACAAATCGGGCCCGATGTGCACTTTAACTCGGTCGGTGCCCCTTTTTTACACTTAAGCACTTTGCTTTCAATCCACTACTTTTTTTCCAACTTTTCTTTCCTTTCTTTACACTTCAAGCTTCACAAAGATGCACTACCCACTTGATTTTGTAACTCCATTTCTTGCCTTTCACCAAAGAGAATCTCAACTCTCCAAATATTCTTCGAAAACCTCTCACTAAAGTCCAATCCCATAAGGGTCAAGTCATATAGGCTAGGAATCATATTTTTGAGGAGTTTCAAACAAAGGTCTAAGGCTAAAACGGGGCTACAAACAACGGTTTCTCTTCAAGGTAGGATATGGGATATTTTGTGACTAAAATCATAAAGTTCAAATCAATGTGACAAAGCATAGAACAAATCTCATATTGGTCTTGGAATATAGATAAACACCTCAATAACAAGTATTACTTAGCATGCTTGGGCTAATTCACACAAAAAAATGAGGGATATGCAATATGAACAAACATCCCTAAAATGGCCAAAAATCATCTCACAAGGTTCACTCTAGCTTAGTTGCATCAAAACTTCATCCAAGAACTCATGTGCTCAATAAAAACATGCAAGATATCATATCACATTAAAAGCAACATCCATGTAGAGGCTAAACTATCCAAAAATATGCAAAGGAATTTACATGCTCACATCATCATTAGCTCTCATATGGACATCTAAGATGGGAATTCCTAATCCAAAACAAAATCTTTTTGTTGTTTTTCAAACTATTTTTTGAATTTTTAGGGATTTTTGCAATTTTTTTTCTCAAACACAAAACAAACAAACTCATCCATTCATGCCATTAAACTCAACCATCATTCATGCATCACATCATGCCACTACCCAAAAAGGAAAACATCCCTTAACAAAACAAGAGTAACACACAAAAAAACTACACATGGAACTATGAGCTACTAACCCACCCCATACTTAAAATTTTGATGTCCTCATCAAAAGAAATCAAAACTCAAAAGTAAAGAGAAGAGTAAAGGGAGCTCACAATTCCTTATTCTTGAATGGCATGTTGAGGCTTAGTTCGGAGGGTGTCCTTGACGGCGTCTCCTTTGGAGCCGAGCGTGCCTCTCTCGCTCATACACATGGTCATGGAAAGGGTCTTGACTTAGCGGTTGAATTTGTGGTGCAGGGCGCATCCATTGATCTTCACGGGAAGAGAAGTTCCCGGTCATCCATTCATTGAAACTTTCTTGATCGCTCCATCTTTGGTCCTCGACCGCCCTCAAGTCGTCCACATCACGACTAGTGTAAGCGATGTTGTGGTTCACTTCTTCAAATTGAGCTTGGAAGTCTTCTTGGTGGTGGAAAAGTTGTTGTTGTTGGAAGTTGAGGTGTTGTTGTTGTAGATTGATTTGAATCTTGAAGCATACTAGATTGTTGAAGTTGAAGATGAGCTAATTGGTTGGCCAAGAAGTTCATGTCCACCGATTGTTGAGGCTTGGGGAACACCATTCCGGGCCCGTACCATCGGGCATACCCTTCATACCCTCCATAGCTTGGTGGTTCTTGTCTTGCTCCACTCCCTTCACCCCTCTCGAATTGGCTCGGGACCGGATCGGGCAAATATGTGTCGGACCGACGTTGGTGGACGTCGGGCCCGACATGGATTGCACCTCGGTCGAGTAGTGTTGGTGCGTGGTCGGTGAGCAAATTGTGGTAACCACCATCTTCTTCTTCTTCTTCTTCTTCTCTAGGCAAGTCAATGTCCATGTCATCTCTTCTCACAAACTCATATTGGTTGGGCTCCTCTTCTTCGGTGTCCGGGGAAACTTGAGGAGAAGTGAAACGAATGTGTTGTGCTAGTCTCCTACACTCAAGTGTCCCCTCCGGCTCTCCATAAGGATTCTCCTTGCCCACCCACACTTGGTACCAATTGTAATAGCTTGTGAGGTTAAAGAGACGTGGCCCCAAAGGAATATGCACCTTGTCGAAGTTGGAGTGAGGGGCTAGATAGGTGGTGGCACCGGTCACTTGCTTCTCTTTAATGATGTTGGCCTTCTTGAAGTATTTAAGGTCCATGAACTCTTCACCATTTGGGGCCGGCGTGTAGGTAGACAAGTCCACCTCAAGACGATGAGCCAAGCGGGCTATCATGCCTCCAAAATAGATCCATGAGGAACTTTGGAAATCTCTCACCATCTTCACCCATTCCCATGTGAGGTTCATTGGCTTCTCATTTTCAAACAACATCTCATAGAGTAACATGGCCTCCTCCTTCATTGGCTTGCTCAATTCGTGCCTAGCAAAGATGGAACAACCCAAAGCTCGGATCATGACTCGGAAGAGTGGATTTGCTATCTCATTTGTTGATGCACCTTTCCTCATCTCACTTCTTCCGGCTACAAACCTGCAAAGATAGTCCACCTTCTCGTTGTCCACATAAGCCTCATCTCTCGGAAAAGGAAATCCAAGGTAAGTGGCCAAATTCCGGAGAGAGACCTCATGCAACTCATTGCCCATTTTGAAGGAGATCATGCCCTCACTCTCGACTCCTTCATATGTGCACTTGAACCATAAACTCGGACGTTAAGGCGGGATAATGAGTGTTGTTGCACCTTAGCAATACGTTGAGCCCAATGTGAGAATAGCACCGAGTAAGAGCTTCATCCATGCTCATCTTTCTAATGGACTCCCAATCTAACCACCGGCTGTGGTGAGATAGACCCATGAGTCGCTCATACTCACTAGCCACATCATCATCATCCTCGAAGCGCACATCGTCCATCCTTTGCACTCTCTTTGACGACTTCTTGGACTTTCTTGTCGCTTTCTCCATCCTTGAAGAAGATGCTCGGGTAGTCATGGTACCTACGCACAATCAAAACAAAGAACTACAAGATAAGATCTATACAAACACAACAAGATCACATGCTTCCACTACTAACAACTCATCATGCAAGGAAATAACCCCATACTTGCTCTTAAGACACTCAATCCACAAAATCCAACATGTATGAGCAAAGAATCACATAACAATGGTCAGGCTACAAGATACATCAATGATAAACATGCCTTTACAACCATTCAAGTTCATGAATCCTAAAGCTCACACAAGAGAAAATCAAATAGCACAGGACCGACCAGCACAAGACATCGGGTTATGGGTTCTCAACCTCGGTCCGAGTCTTGGACCGACTTGCAACATCGGTCCCGAGGTTCTGGGTACCTCAGGCCGACTCTCAATCGACTTCTCTTCCTAGATTCACCCATAAAACACTCTATCATGCTCCTAAACTCCAAAATCAACCATTTCTCATCATCAATCGAAGTTCCAAGTAGGTTTTAGCAACAATTAAGCACAAATTCCACTATGCATGCA
Source organism: Polygonum maritimum (assembly GCA_963924305.1). Classification (NCBI taxonomy): domain Eukaryota; kingdom Viridiplantae; phylum Streptophyta; class Magnoliopsida; order Caryophyllales; family Polygonaceae; genus Polygonum; species Polygonum maritimum. Next base: position 25,878,781 of record OZ002728.1, on the reverse strand, counting down.
AAATCACCATGGATGCTCAAGGTCTAAGCTCACTCAATCATGGCAAATCTCAAATCTAGCAATGAAAGCATGAAATTCACAAGGAATCAAGTAGAGATTGAGATTCACATACCAAATATGAAGAAACAAAGACTTCTAGCAATCAACTTCTTAGAACTCAAATTTCTCTTCTAGATCTAGAAGAGGGATGAAGATCTATGGGATTTTGTAGGGATTTTTGGCTTTTGGATCGATGTTTGGGGATGCTAGGGGTGTGGATCGAGATTTTTGATGAAATTTGCTTGGGGTTCGAGTATGGTGGAGATGATGGATCGATTTGGGGTTTTTGAAGGGGACTTGGTATTTTGGGAAGGTGGTTATGAGGGTGATGGGTGTTAGGTATGGGAAAGAAGGCTTAAATTGGGTAGAAGACAAAGTTAGGTCAGAAGGGTATAATAGGAATTTCCACAAAATCAAGACCAAAGTCGACCGGCCAACTTACAACTTACCACTTTAGACACTTTTGTTGTTAATATCCAGACCACTTTAAAGCAAAATACCAATAACACCCCTCTATGCTTCCTTTGGTGGTTTTTATGGGCACATAGAAATGCTAAACTGTTTGACCCTTCTAGAATTAACCCGGCTAAACTTCCCTCAAATCTTGCCTTTTCTCAGTCCCTTGAGTGGGACAGTGCATAACGAAAAAGCCCATATAAAAAAGATAAAAGACCACATTGAAACATACAAGGGGTTTGGAAGAAACCTCCCACTCAATTTATCAAACTAAACTTTGATGCTTCTAAACATGGAAATGGAAATTCCTTTGCCGGTTATATCCTTCGAAATGAATATGGCCAGATTTTGAAATGTGGAAGGACTGAACTCTCACACCTCTCTATCGTCCAATCAGAAGCTTCTGCGCTACTTATAACTCTTCAAAATATAAATTTTGACTCTTGCTCTAAACTTATTATTGAAGGCGATAACTTAACAGTTATCAATTCTTTGAAGCGTCTTTGGAAAATTCCTTGGAAAATTTTATCTATTATAAATGACATCAGGAACCTTCTTTCGCATCTTCCTCATGTTGTTTTTTTACATTGTTTCAGGGAGTGCAACCAAGCGGCTGATTTTCTTGCTAAGCGTCAAGTTAATCTTACTAGTCTCAATAACGCCTTGTCTAGTCTTTCTTCTTCTATTCACCTTTTTCCTTCTTTATCTGTAATCCAGCTTAAAGGGTTGTTGAGTCAACAGGCCGGGTTGTTTCATTTTTTTAAGATCATCCGTTGTGATGATTTAGGCTGGCCTTGTAATAATCTGGTAGCCTAATGTTTGCTTGTATGAGCTAGTAGCTCTTCTATCAAAAAAAAAAAAACTTTGATATTGATTAAAAGATACAAACTTTAGAATTAGTCAAGCCGTGCAAATTAAATAAAAGAAAAATATCAAGTGTGTAATACTGTAATGCGTTGTTAATTTGTTATAATTATATAATAAAGCCAATTTGACCAAATGATAAAAAATTGAATGGGAGCCTAGCAACCAATTGGGCTCCAACATCCTTATTCAAGGTAAAGACCGAAGATTAACACTAGAGACATGACTCTGGGCAGCCTGTGTGACTCTAGATAATAATTCAAGAGCATCACTTCCCAATTCTCCAAGGTAAAACATAATTTAATTAATTTTTGTAGAGATATCTAATATTAAATATTTTTTTATCTCGAGCATCAATCTTGTTGAATTATTAGTTAATAAATATCCCAAAATTACTATTTAAGTAGGTGTTTTTGTATATTTTTTCACATTTAAAGATATGAGAATTTTAAATCTATTTTAAAAAAACCAATGGGCCCAAACCAACAGACCACTCGGATGATCTGATGAGCATATTTTCGATTGCGACCGTAGAGCCCACGGTGTTGGACTGGGCTCAGTAGATCCCGGTCTAGCTGGAGCTGACGCTAGGTTTGAGTCGTGGTTTATAATGCTAGCTAGGCCTTGTACGTGGGGGGGGGGGGATCTAAAGTTTAGTATGTAACGAGTCAGCTGATGAGCTCAGGAGTTTCAAGTGACATTTTGAAGGTTGTACGTAAGCAAAGCTCATTTGTCTTTGTGTTTGTGTGCTTTAGAGTTTGTGCCTCAATGTTTTTTTACATTCTGTTTTGTAGGGAGGGAGTACGTAAGGGGTTTGTCGATCTCAATCTATCTAGTTATTATCTGGTTCCCGAACATTTTCCGAAGTTTCCATTCATCTGTTGTTTTGTTCTTCGGTGTTTAGAAGTAATTTGGTGATTTATAAACCATCTTTTAATTTGTCATGCTTTACAATTCCACTATAGTATAATACATCCCTCTTAGAGCAAAATTCTTGGTTGACCAAAATGTTTTGGCCATCTTAATTTAATATTACATGTTTTTTCTCTTTTTTGTGAAAAAAAAATTTACCTTTATTTCTCTTCTGTCTTTATGGGACACTTGTCACTCTATGGAAGAAAGACCAAAAGGCAAATTGGTCACCACTATGGCCGCTCATACACCATTTCACTCTCTTTTATTAATTGTTTTTTGTCTCTCTCCTAATATGACCAAGATTTGGCCAACCGATAAACATACTCTTAGTTTCTTTTGTAGGTCATCATATTATATGGGTGTATATTTACATTCTAGTTAGACTATCTATATGGTCGGTCGCCTTACATATACATGATTGATCTTAAAAAAAATGTATATCCAACTTAATATGCTACACTGACCTTGAACTAGATTACAAACTAATTAAGTGGTTGAAACATTATCAGTATACACCAAGTAAGCATGAGAGCAAAACATGAAGTTCAAGAAGGGACTACTAGAGAGCATGAAATCTTGATTAGAGTTTCACTATTAAATTTTATTCATTCGAACACATTAGGAATTTTGTTTACAATTTTTTATATTAATTTCCTACTTTAATAAGCATTTCGTTTTTTTTCTTCTTATTCATTTGTACTCACTTTAAATTACAAAATATAGAAAAAATTTAACCATGTATAGGTAATATTTTTTTTTGAGCACATGTATAGGTAATATTGGTTAAAAGAGACTTAATTTTTATATCATTTTCATAGTAGTTTTAGTTAAAGAGCCATTTAGTTGGAAAGTTATGAGAGTGATATATTTAACGTACTATTCAAACATTAAAATTAAAGGAGTATACCTCCAATTTGATCAATTACGTGTGTGTGCTATAATTAACGTAATAAAATTTTCAATTAAAATTGATTAATAGAGCTTAAATTAAATTCTTAAATATGTCCGGAGCCGGAGACATGACTTCTAGTAATTAAAATGCTTGGGAGATAGGTGGGTTGTATATACTCCCTCGATTCATTTCAACTTGCCTTTTTTTTTTTCAAAGATTTCAACTTGCCTTTTTAGGTACAATCTTTTTTTTTATAAAAACTTGTCCTTTTACTTATTTTAAGCATAATCCTCTCAATTGGGACCCTTGTATTTAATGAAAAAGTTCACTTAATTTATCTCATTTTCCTTTCGAATACAATAAATAAGCATGAAATTAAAGGTAATTTGGTAAATTTTAAATTTTCTTAATATATATGATGCATAATGGGTCAATTGGTGTCATGTGAAGAACCGAAGATTATGCATCAAGTTTATGAGCCATTTTCAAGTATGCATTGGAAGTTGTGGTATTCACGAGCCTCAAGTGGCATAAATGGGTAGGGATTCTGGTAAAGGAGAAGCTGAGAGATCAAGTAGTGCAGTTGGTAAGGCCCAACGATCGTCTGATGCTGATAAAGATCGTCCTAGGGGAGGTAATCGTGAATGTTGTCAGTGCCTATGCGTCGCACAGTGGTTTGAGTTCACAAGTGAAGAGGCAGTTTTGGGAAGACCTGGATAGTTTGCTGAGAAGTGTGCCGTTGTCAGAAAAATTGGTGATTGGAGGAGACTTTAATGGGCATATTGGGAAAGACAGATCGGGCTTTGAGGAAATTCATGGAGGTTGGGGGATTGGAGACAAGAAGGACGGAGGTCGAGCCCTCTTGGATTTCACAGCAGCTTTTGACTGTTTGTTGGTTAACTCGTGGTTTAGGAAGAGTGTTGGATCATTAGTACTGAGGGACGTCCTTTACTTTGGTAAAGGCGTCCTTTGGTCAGGCGTCCCTACGAGGAGTAGGGGCGTCCTTGAGTAATGCAGCGGAATAAAATACTAAACAAGTAAAGATGAACGCAGTGAATTATAGAGGAACCACTCAAGACCAAGTAGTCCTTGAGTGTAAACCTCTACCTCCTTGGAGGATTTTTGAGTAGTTCTTTCCTTTATATTGAACGTCCTTACAGTTGTACTGGCGAGTCTTTACAGTTCTCTGGCACTTAGCTTTTCCCTAAGTCCACTAGTAAAGGACTCCTCTAAGCCTACAACTTAAGCGAGTTCAATCTATTAAAGGACTCTATCCCTACGTCCTACAGTACTTCGTAGGACTCTCTTTCTCTTTTTGGGTTTTTCTGAATACAAACTGTTTTGGGGGTTTTGGTTACAAGTCTCACTCGATCTAGCACAAGTCTTAGCACTGTTCTTGAGTTCTTGAGCTAGTTCTTCGTGTTCTTGAGTGAGCCGCTTTCCCCTAATTCTCTCTGAATATTCTCTGAAAGCGTTAACGTCACAATAAATGCCTTGGGGTATTTATAGGACTTGGGGAAGGGCGTCTTTCTCTTCTGACGATCATGCCCTTCATGGACGTGGCTACAGGATCTTCCTCCACGTATGATGGCGGTGATGAGGAAGCTTCCTGTATCCAGCTGTGTGTGATGAACTCCGCTACAGGATCGGCCGCCACGTGTTGATGAACTCTGCAACAGGATCGTCCGCCACGTAGTGTTGGACTCCGCTACAGGATCGGTCTCCACGTGTCCTTGGATGATCAAATGTTGTCGAGTGATGTCATCCTGTCGGCTAGTGAGTAAGGACGCTCTTCATGCGTTCCTACTTGCTTGGGACTCCGTCCTTGCTCAAGTAGTCTCTAGCTGGTCCTTACTTCCTGTTAGCTAGCGTCCCTAAGCCTAGGGGACGCCCATACACACTTGTTGTCCTTTTGTCACTGGCGTGCCTGAACACTTGGACAAATTTATTAGAATCAAAGTGAGTTTGTCATATCAAAACTAAGGGACGGTTGTGTGGTACACTAACAAGTACGCAAGCGTCCTTGACAGCGTCCCAACAAAGAGAGATGAGCAGCTGATTACTTTTCAGAGCACGTTGGGTAGAACGCAAATTGACTTCTTTCTGACAAGAAAAGTGGATACGGGAAGGTGTAAAGATTGCAAAGTCATTCCTTCCGAGGGTCTTTCTACGAAGCAGAGACTGTTGGTTCTGGTTTTGGGGTGGCCGAGTAAAAAAAGAAAGACTCGCTCAGTTCCTCAACCGAGAATTAGGTGGTGGCGTCTCTTAGAGTCGAAAGTGCAAAGTCTCCGTGATGGAATCGTTGGGTAAGCAGATTCAAAGGGAGCTTGGCAGATAAACGACGATGCTAATGAGATGTGGGGCAAAATGGCAGAGTGCATTCGAAGAGCAGCGTGTGCGGTTCTGGGGATGTCGCGAGGGATTTCGGGCAACGGAAAGGCAGTAGCTTGGTGGAACGACGAGGTTCAGGAAAAGGTTAAGGAGAAGCAACTCGCCTACAAACCGTGGGTGCATAGTTCAGAACCAGAGCGGGGGGGGGGGGGCAAGATTAGTGGAGTATAAGGTAACATAGAAGGCAGCCAAGAGAGCAGTGGTGGTCGCTAAAGAGTTAGTGTTTGAGAGCATGTACAAAGCTCTGGATGAAAAAGGGGGTGAACGAGTTCTGTACAAGTGGGCAAAAGCGAGGGAAAGGAGAAGTAGAGACATTGACAAGGTGAAGTGTGTTAAGGATGAGGATGGATGAGATTTAGTGGACGACCTTCAGATTAAATAATGGTGGGAGAGGTATTTTCGAGAGCTTCTAAATGAGGATCGTGTGGTAGAGGGAAGTCGACCAGACCATCCGGGTCAAGAAAGCCAAGAAAGCCGCTTTTACCGTCATAGTCGTTTCTCTAAAGAGGAAATCAGGGGCGTCATCTGACTTATGGGAAATAAGAGAGCAGTAGGGCCAGATGAAATCCCGGTCGAGGTTTGGAAGTGTCTGGGAGATAGGGGCCTAGAGTGGTTAGCAGCCCTCTTTAATGTTATTTTCAGATCAGCCAAAATGCCCAAAGAGTGGAGGCTAAGTGAGTTGATTCCAGTGCATAAGAACAAGGGAGATGTGTAGTAGTGCAGTAATTACAGAGGTATCAAACTGCTTAGTCATACAATAAAGGTGTGGGAAAAAGTGATCGAGCTGAGGTTGAGGAGTCTAGTTAAGGTGTCAGAAAATCAATTTGGTTTCATGCCCGGGAGGTCGTCTATGGAGGCTATTCATCTGTTGAGGAGGTTGATAGAAGAGTTCAGAGAGAGGAGGAAAAATCTGCATATGGTCTTCATCGACTTAGAGAAAGCATATGATAGGGTGCCGAGGGATCTGATTTGGGATTCCTTGGCAGCAAAGGAAGTGGTAGGCACGCTAACAAGTGTAGTCAAAGACATTTACAATGATTCTATAACCAGTGTGTGCTCCCCAGGCGGGGATACTGAGTACTTTAAGGTGGAAGCAGGACTGCATCAAGGGTCAGCTTTGAGCCCTTTTCTTTTTACGGTGGTGATGGACGTGCTGACAAGGGATATTCAGGGGGAGATCCCATGGTGTATGTTATTCGCAGATGATATTGTGTTGGTGGATGAGTCCAAAGTTAGTGTCAACAGCAGGCTTGAAGTTTGGAGGGATAGGTTGGAGTCGAAGGTTTTCAGACTGAGTAGATCCAAGACAGAATACATGGTGTTCGGGTTCGGGCAAGGTGTAAACCTAAGTGGATATGTATTGCTAGGAGGGGAAGTGGTTTCAAAAAAAGAGAGCTTCAGATACTTGGGGTCTGTTTTACAGAGTAATGGTAGCTTCGACGAGGACATCACTCATCGGATCCAAAGAGGCTGGCAGAAGTGGAGGGCTGCGTCGGATGTTTTGTGCGATAAAAAGATTCCGCTGAAGCTGAAAGGAAAGTTATATAGAACGGTGATCAGACCAGCCATACTCTATGGGGCAGAGTGTTGGGCCACCACAAACAAAGGCTTCTAGTAGCTGAGGTGAGAATGTTGAGGTGGGTGAGCGGGCACACGATGTTGGACATAATCAGAAATGAAGTGATCAGGTGTAGGGTGGGAGTGGCCAGCCTAGGGGATAAGCTTCGGGAATCGAGATTGCGATGGTTTGGGCATATTCAGAGGCGGGGTCCCAAAGAGCCAGTTCGTAGGTGTGAAAGTTTGGATTAGGGAGCTTTTCGAAAAGGGAGAGGCCGACCGAAGAAACATTGGAAGGACAGTATAAGAGAAGATGTCACCCTCTTGGGGATTTCAACAGAGTTAGCAGTTTTCAGGGATAGGTGGAGAGAGAAGATTCGCGTGACAGATGAATAGATCCTGTTCATGATCAGCAAGCCATAGTTTTGCCCTTGCCTTTGTCTTTGGTTTGGGCTTTGTTTTGTTGAGTTTTGTGCGTTGTGCTTCATTGTGTTTTTTGCTTTGTTTTCTGGGTCTTGTTTTGGTTCTTGTTTTATGCTTTGTTTGTTAGCTTTTGGGTTTTTCCCTTGGGTCTTTTGGACCCCCCCTTTGCGTTAGCCAGGGGGGCCCCCATCCTAACCCCTCAGATTCCCTTTCGGGAATTACATTAGCTTATTGTTGTTGTTGTTGTTGTTGGATTGGAAGATGAATAAGATGAAGATTACTTTTATAGTAGTGGCTATTCTCTCTTTAGTAACTATTCTAGTTCTCAATTATGGGACTTACGTTTTTTAGTAGTTGCCAATTAAAGAGCCGATGCCTTACACGGTACTCGACTTCCTTGGATTGTTTTAACCTAGTTTTGATTTTATGCTTTTATTATTATTTCTTAGGATATTTTATAGCAAAATTCTTTCTCTTTTCTAGGATAAGCTTGTTAGAAAAGATAGAATTGTTGACCTAGTTTGTTTCTATTTAAATTCATTCTTTCATTCAATAAAATGGAGATTTGAACCTTGGGAATAAATTTATGAGAAGTTTGTTCCTTGGGTCTTCAGTCAAAACACTCGAGTTCTCTCTTTGCACTCTATATTCTCTCGATCATTATTTTCATCACATTCGAACAACATCAAACTATTCCGCGTATCAATACGAGATCCATATCATGGGCACTTCAACTCGTGATTGTCTTCACCCCGAAGATTGTCACGTCACTTTTTCAACAAGAAATCTACACGATTTGTCGTCTGTTTGGTATTTTTAAAAGTGTTTTCTTTGATATTTTCGGAAATATTATTGGATATTCTTGTAGAGGATTTCAATACGAGTCCATACATATAGATGTCATCAAAAACAGACTTCGTTTGACCCCCGAAAACCTCGAAATACCAAGCTGTGTTCAGAACAAACCCTAATCTGCCCCCGCGATCTTTGTTTGCCTTGGAGCGTGAGTTTGGGTCTTATCTTTTCATCCATGAAAGTACAATGCTAGTTGTCTTTCCCAATCAAGTATACGACTCTCATGGAGAATGTGATCTGTATTGGTATTTTGTTTGGGAAAACTACACAAATTTGTTTTTGGAATCCAATGGCTATGATGATTCTGAGAACTTATGTGCTGTTACTAGTTCTTTTTGTGATATTGCTCATGATTGGTGGGTTAATTTTGTTCATCACCGTCATGATCATAGACTTCAACCCATTATGTATTGTCTAATATTGAGATTTTTTATGCGCCAAGAGTTTATCCCATTTGAGCATGTAAGACGTGCTACAATGCTCAAAGATTGTCATCAAGGTTTTAGGTCTCCACTTGATTTCTTCAGGAAGCTTCAAGAATTGATGTTCCATGCTGGAGTTATGTATACATCAAGTAAATTTTGCACTTGATTTCTACCTGTTTTGAATTCTCCTAGGATGACATATGGAGCACAATTTTGGAGCACGCTTCATGACTGACCCATGTAGCTTGTCCTTAAATGTTTCTACACCATTATGACTTGGTTCTATTTAATTGTTTGCTTGATTTTTGCTTTGATTATTATCATCCGGAATATGGAGCTGAGTATGTGGTTAGTTCCTTGAGTTCTTTGCAAGATTTTGCTGCATACGTCTCTATACGTTTCGACAAATCGAGGACAATTTGTATGCAAGTGGAGGAGAATGATGCAGAGTGGGTTGATTGACGTCATCTGAAGAAGAGAAGTAGGCCTTGTCCTTATAAGCAGTCTCGGGCTTTCAAGTATAACGAAGCTGTTGGATCGTTAGTAACTGAGGGACGTCCTTTACTTTGGTAAAGGCGTCCTTTGGTCAGGCGTCCTTACGATGAGTAGGGGCGTCCTTAAGTAATGCAGCGGAATAAAGTACTAAACAGGGAAATAATGAACACAATGAATTATAGAGGAACCACTCAAGACCAAGTAGTCCTTGAGTGTAAACCTCTACCTCCTTGGAGGATTTTTGAATAGCCTTTCCTTTATATTGAACGTCCTTACAGTTGTACTGGCGAGTCTTTACAGTTCTCTAGCACTTAGCTTTTCTTCCTAAGTCCACTAGTAAAGGACTCCTCTAAGCCTACAACTTAAGCGAGTTCAATCTTATAAAGGACTCTATCCCTACGTCCTACAGTACTTCGTAGAACTCTCTTTCTCTTTTTGGGTTTTTCTGAGTACAAACAGTTTTGTGGTTTGGGTTACAATTCTCACTCGATCTAGCACAAGTCTTAGCACTGTTCTTGAGCTAGTTCTTCATGTTCTTGAGTGAGCCGCTTTCCTCTGATTCTCTCTGAATATTCTCTGAAAGCGTTAACGTCACAATAAATGCCTTGAGGTATTTATAGGACTTGGGGAAGGGCCTCATTCGCCTGGGACGATCATGCCCTTGGTGGACGTGGCTACAGGATCTTCCTCCACGTATGATGGCGGTGATGAGGAAGCTTCCTGTATCCAGTTGTGTGTGATGAACTCCGCTACAGGATCGGCCGCCACGTGTTGATGAACTCTACAACAGGATCGTCCGCCACGTAGTGTTGGACTCCGCTATAGGATCGGTCTCCACGTGTCTTTGGATGATCAAATGTTGTCGAGTGATGTCATCCTGTCGGCTAGAGAGTAAGGACGCTTGGCTTTGCGTTCCTACTTGAGTTGGGACTCCGTCCTTGCTCAAGTAGTCTCTTGCTGGTCCTTACTTCCTGTTAGCTAGCGTCCTTTAGCCTAGGGAACGCTTCACACACTTGTTGTCCTTTTGTCACTGGCGTTCCTGAACACTTGGACAAATTTATTAGAATCAAAGTGAGTTTGTCATATCAAAACTAAGGGACGGTTTGTGTGAGCACACTATCAAGTACGCAGGCGTCCTTGATAGCGTCCCAACAATTTCCCCCTTTTTGATGATGACAAACTCTTCAGTAAAATAGTTTTGGCATTGGAACTTAGCATGCATGAAAACTTAGACACGTCCTCTAACACTTAGAGAAATTTCAGTACGCACAGGTTTTCATTCTTTGATTCTCTAACATTTGGATTTTAAGGAGAGAAAAGCGTCCTAGAACTTTCTAGACGTCCTCTTGTTTATTCTAGCATGGCGTTCCTTAGACCTTTCACTTAATAGTTCCCCCTTAACACTTGCTTATTCTAGATAACTATTTTATAGCGCATCTTTGCAAAACTACACTTCCCCCTTTTGGCATCATCGAAAAGGATAACAAGTGATAAGGACGTTAGCACAAACACACAACTATAAGCAGTGGAACGCTTAAACAAACATATGCAAGCAAACAGTGAAATAGCCATTCAAAGGAAGTAGAATCAATGTCATTATAGACCAACGATCAAAAAGATCAAGTGTTTTCAACTAATAGAAGCAAAGGCAAAACAACAAGGGATTAAAGGGGTTGAGGACGGAGATCACTGAGGACGGCGTTGGTCTTGATAAAACTGTAGAAGCTGTTCATGAAGTTCTGCCGACTTGGTGAAGGCCGAAGACAAGTCCTTAAGAGTAGAGAAGATTAGGCACTGATTGTCCATAATAGCACCCATAATTTCTGCAGGGGGATGCTGTGCAAGATTGGCTGGGGCAGGACGAAGCGCAGGACCAGAGCTAGAAGAGGGAGCGTCCAGATGCGGCAAGGAAGGAGGAGAAGACGCCCTCATCAGCTGATCAAGAGCGGCAAAGTTAACTGGAGGCTCTTCCTCGTGAACGGGCCCTTGATGCATAGAGGCAAGACGTTCTTCTTCAGCTTCAGCGGCTAGGTGTTCTTGCTCTGCTTTCTTCCTAGCTTCCTCTGCTTCAGCCTCTAACTGCTTGAGAATGGAAGGCAGCTCCTCATTATGTCTTATTTCCACCAGTCCCTTCTTTGCATTCCATTTCAGTCCTAGCTCTTTAGTGGGAGCACTTTCATCATAGGCGTTCTGGGACTGAAGGATCAGCTTGACTAGCCCGGGGTACGGCAAAGCATGTCGCTTCCTCCCACACTTAGCCATATGTTGCATTGCAATTTTGGCAAGATTGATGGGGCGGCGATCAAGAAAGGCGTCGATCAGAATAATGTCATGAGTTTGGACGACGGATCGCTTTTCTTGTCGAGGAAGGACGGCGCGACAGATGAAATAATGTGCAATTGCGCCAACTTTGCTCAAGACATGAGCTACTCTGTCCGTCCCATAAGGTCGCTTGCCCTGGAAGACTCTCTCAATCATAGCAATTTCATCATCTTCTGTCATCTCAAAGTCGTTCCCTGGGAGGGAGCTAAGTGCGTTTGCAGGAGGCTTTTGAGTGCTCAAACCCAGGAAGGAACGAACTTGGCGTTCATTTACGGAGGCTTTCTCGTCCTCGATTTTGAAGTGCAGAGAGCCGTCCTTGGTCTTGTAGCGAAGACTTTTGAAGAACGCCCGGACCTGTTCTTTATCGACCTCTGTAGGAGCAGATCCAACTGTTAACCAGCCTTGAAACCTCAGAAGCTCAAGGAATTCCAGAACGTCTTTGTCTTTGCGGAAGGACGCGAGCCACTCTTCGGAATAGACCAGAGGTCCTAGAACGTTGACAGGGGCTCCATCGTCCTTGCGCTTCCTTTTGCCTTTTGGAGACTCGGAGTCCTCGTCATCAGAGCTTTCTTCCTCATCATTGGCGTCCCCAGATTCTTTTTCATCATCCTTTTCAGCAGAGGCGTCCTCAGTGCCTTGGTCATTTTCTGCATTGCCACCAGGTGCGGCCTGTTCGGTTCCTGAGGAGGTTCTGCCTTGGGACGGTTCTGCTGCATCCTGGACCTCTGTTTGTTGGTCAGTAGCAGGCTCAGCGTCCGCAGGGACTTGATGGGATTCTGTTTGGATTGAGGGGGAGGGGTTTTCTTGTGGAGCTTGGGTTGGATTGAGGATTGGGAGGGATTGGTCATATGGTGGGATTTCATGTGCATCACGCTCAAGCTCATCGTCCAGACTGAGCTCAGCGTTCCCTGGAGCGACCTGGTGCTCACCAGCGTCCTCAACTACTTCAACAATTTCTGCCTCTTTTGAAGCAGGGGCATTCTCAACACCTTCAGCCTCGTCGTTGGAGTCCCCAGTTATATCAACGAAGGGTGAGGACTCACCGGCGGGCGTTCCTTGTTTGCTCTCTGAAGAAGAGCTTGAGGAGGAGGAACTTGAGGTGGAGATGTGCTCCGGCTCTGTAGCTGCCTGGACCAGTAGCACTTTGGGCTATTCACCGGCTTTGCGGCGTTTGAAAGTATGCTTAAGTGCTGGGCGTTTCTCGACGTCCTCTGGTCCACTTTCAGATGAAGGACGGAGGGACCTGGGAGTCTCGGGGTCCTTGGGAGGTGAGATGTGGGCAGGGGCAGATGGGAAGTTTGCAAAATTTAGGGGTGAGGAATGAGGATTGGGTTGGAAGGGAATAAGAGCGTTGGCTTTGGAAGGTTTGGGGGACGAAGGAGGAGTAGGGAGTTGGACGATTTGGAGAGGTTGAGGAGTGGATTGCTTGGAAAGATTGGAGGGGGCTTTTGTGGTGCTAGGACTTTTTGTGGAGCTTTTGGTAAGGGGGACGCTTGAGGACTTGGCCTTTTTAAGGGGCCGAGGGTCATGTGTCTTCTTGGAGCGTCCCTCCTTTATGTGAGATGGCCTTTTGTGGTGCTAGGCCTTTTTGTGGAGCTTCTGGTAAGGGGGACGCTTGAGGACTTGGCCTTTTTAAGGGGCCGAGGGTCATGGGTCTTCTTGGAGCGTCCCTCTCAAATTCACTACTCATTAAGGACTTGAACTCATCTACAAGTTTCATGTTAGTACTACCAAAGACTATATCATCAACATAGACTTGTGCAATTAAAATGTCCTTGTGAACTTTCGTAATGAACAAAGTTTTATCAATTGAACCTCTTGTGTACCCATGAGACAAAAGAAAGGACGCAAACCTGTCGTACCATGCACGAGGGGCTTGCTTGAGTCCATAAAGCGCTTTGTCCAAGTAATACACATGATCTGGGTGAGAAGCGTCCTCGAAGCCAGGGGGCTGAGCAACATACACTTTCTCCTTGAGTTTTCCATTGAGAAAGGCAGTCTTGACGTCCATCTGAAATAACTTGAATCCCTTGTGAGCGGCAAAGGCAATAAGAAGACGAACGGCCTCAATTCTAGCAACAGGAGCAAAGGTCTCGTCATAATCTATGCCTTCCTCTTGCTTGAGTCCTTGAGCCACCATTCTTGCCTTGTTCCTTGACACACGTCCACTCTCATCAAGCTTATTTCTGAACACCCATCGCGTCCCAATGATGTTTTTGCCTTTTGGACGAGGGACGAGGGTCAAAACTTTGCTCCTTTCAAACTGGTTAAGTTCTTCTTGCATTGCCTGAATCCAGTCAGCGTCCTGGAGTGCTTCCTTGATGTTCTTAGGTTCCACCATAGAGACAAAGGCATTGAAAGCACAAAAGGCTAAATTTGCACTCTTGGACTTGTTTGCAGCTGACCTTGTTTGAACTCCTTGAGAAGGATCTGAGACAATTTGCGAAATTGGGTGGTCCCTAGAGAAGCGGGACTCCCTTTGAAACAATTGAGCAAACCTTGGATCAATCTCTCCATCAGAATCATCACTACTGTCTTGAGCTTCGTCCTCAGTGTGTTCCCCCTCAGAGAGAGCGTCCACACCTTGACGTTGCTCGCCTTGTTGACTTGATTCAGCCACATCTTGTTGAACTGGAGATTCACTACGAGAGGGAACTCCCTGAACAACACTAGGAGCGTCCACTGAGACTTCTTCAGGATTTGGAGTAGCGTCCTTGGGAACATAGTACTTTCCAGAGGACCAATCTTCAACTTCGTCTTCAGAGTCGTCCTGCTGTTGTGAAGAAGAGCGTTCTTTCTTACTTGGTTTTTCTTTGTGAGAAGAACTCTCCTTGAACACAACATGAATACTCTCCTCAAGCTTTAGAGTCCTCTTGTTGAAAACTCTATATGCTTTGCTGGTGAGAGAGTACCCAAGAAATATGGCTTCATCACTCCTTGCATCAAACTTTCCAAGGCTTTCTTTGTCGTTGTTGTGGACAAAGCACTTGCAACCAAAAACTCTGAGATAGTCAATGCGAGGCTTCCTTCCATTCAACAACTCATAGGACGTCTTTTTCAGCAGAGGACGGATCATGGCGCGATTGATGATGTAGCAAGCTGTGGCAATAGCTTCGGCCCAAAAGTACTTGGGGACGCTATTTGCCAAGAGCATAGTCCTTGCCATGTCCTCCAACGTCCTGTTCTTGCTTTCCACAACTCCATTTTGTTGAGGAGTTCTTGGAGCTGAGAAGTTGTGAGAGACGCCATGTTGATCACAGAAGGCCAGGAACTCTGAGTTTTGGAACTCCGTCCCATGGTCTGATCGTATGGCTTTGAGAGGCGTCTCAAGGGCAACTTCCACTTGTTTGATGAAGACTTTGAACGCATTGAAACAATCTGCTCTTGACACCAAGAAAAGAACCCAAGTGAATCGAGAATAATCATCTACGATAACGTAAATGTACCTTTTTCCACCGTAGCTCAGCGTCCTCATTGGTCCACAAAGATCCATATGGAGAAGTTCCAAAGGCTTCTTTGTACTGACTTCGTTCTTGGACTTGAAGGACGTTCTTGTTTGCTTCCCTTTGATGCAGGCTTCGCACTGTTCAACATTCTCAGGATCAATTCGGGGAAGTCCTTTCACAAGATTTCTTTGGTGTAGCTTGAGGATTGTGCTTGGTCCAGCATGGCCAAGGCGGCGATGCCAGAGGTCAGCGTCCTCCTTTGAAACAGATAGGCATAATTCTGATTTAGGCTTGAACTCCTGGTTGAAGATATAGACATTGTTCTTGCGAACTCCTTTGAGAACAACTTTGTTGGACTTCTTGTTGATGACTAAGCACTCCTTTGAGTCAAATGTGAGTAGGTTTTCACCTTGATCACACATTTGGGAGACACTAAGAATATTGAAGCCAAGTCCTTCAACAAGGCTTACATTTGTTGCTTTGATGGACGGATTGAGAATGGCAGTTCCCGTCCTTTTGATCTTTCCCTAGCCCTTGTTGCCAAACGAGACAGTTCCTCCCGTGGCACTATTTTGGATAGAAGTGAGATGGATTGGGCTTCCTGTCATATGATTTGAGGCGCCACTATCAATGATCCACGGGCGTCCCCTCACTTCTACCTGCCAAAACAAAGTTAGTGTTTGGCGACCCAGGCAAGGAGTTCCTTACCTGGTTCGTTATAGTAATAGAACTTTGGCTCTGGCAAATAGTCATTCAAATTAACATCATTTGAAATAGCATGCTTTCGGAAAGAACTTCTAGAACGTCTAGGACGCCTAGAGCTAGTCTTGGGGACGGACTTATCATTTTCAATGTTAGTCCTAGCAACTTTTCCACTTTCAATGTCTTCCTTCAGTTTCAAACAGTCATATCTGAAGTGATCTCCTTGTCCACAGTACCAGCACGTCCTATAGTAAGTACCAAGGTAGTACTTCTTGTTGGGACGTTGGATTTTGTTTTCTTTCATCTTTTGAGGATTACAAACTTTAGAACCTTCCCCTTTAGCAATTTTCTTGTAGATTCTATGACTTGTGGAATTAGTGTAGTAGTCCTCTTTACCTATCTCTCCACTCTCTAGGACTCTAATTCTCTCAAGAAGATTTTTGGTTTTCTCCCTTTCAAGTTCAAGTTCTGAAGTTTTGCTTGCCTCAAAGTCGCTAGGTAGAGAGTTCATAGTGTCAGATTCATAACCTAGACCTCTCTTGGCTGGGACAAACACCATTGGTCTAACTTCCTCAATGATAGGATTCTTTCCTAACACCTTCACTTCTTCCCTAAGCTTAGCGTTCTCTAGTTTAAGACACATCACTTTAGTTTTTAGGGATTTGCTTTCTTCACATGAGGACTCTAGTTGCAAAGACACTGTAGCACAGTTCTTACATTCAACCACAATGTTTTCATTTTCAAGTTCAAGTTCATCCATTCTGTGTTGCATGGCTACACTTTCTTCCATGATTTTACCAATAAGTTTAATAAGCTTGGATTTAGAACAATTCTCTAAGGAACTTATCATAGATTCACGAGTTACCTCATTTTCAGATTTAGAAGCGTCCTCCTCAACCACCGAGGCGTCCTCCATAGCCATGTACGCCACTTGTTCATCATCAGAGGTGTCCTCAATAGCTATGTACGCCGCTTGTTCATCAGGTTCTTCATCATCAGAATTGACATTATCCCATGCAGCTGAGCACGCTCCAAAGAGGGCCTTTGTTTTCATTTCTTTTGAAGTCATTCCCGTAGTACATTTCTTGGCAAAGTGTCCCTTGTTGTTACATTTGTAGCAAGTGAGTTCCTTCATTTCAGCCTCTGTGTACTTGGGACTCTCCTTCTTGTATGGCATCTTGTGTTTGTTGAAGTATTTGCTCCTTTTACCATAGATGCGGAGAGCCTTGTGTAGAAGAGCAAGTTCTTCCTCTTCATCAAGCTCTTCCTTTGACTTGCTTTCTTTTTCTTTTAAAGCTTGGACGCGCATCTTAACACGGTTCTCATTTTTGTAGGCTTCCACCATCATAGCAAGTTCCCTTTGGCGACGCAAGTACTCAGCGTACTCTGGTGTTGAAGTCATCAAGGCTAGATCTATCTGAGGATTCCGTGCTAACTCAGCTAAATCAGAGTTCCTCCTTGCTTCATATCCTCTCAGCTTCCCGTAGATTTCTTCCATATCTAGAGTCTTGTTAGCTGTATTTTCCTTGAACGTGGTTCTATCAAAGTTCCACTTTCCTGTTAGTCCATCAATGACCACTTGAACTCTGTTCCTCATTGAAACTTCAGCTTCTGGAACGCCCAAGTTCCTCATCTTGGTAACAAGAGCTTCAAAGCGGTATGAGTAGTCATTAACTGTTTCATGGGGCAGCATTCTGAAAGCATAGAACTCTCTCTCTTGATTTCAAGCTGAACGTTTTCCCTCATCTCAGCAGTTCCTACATGGAACTTCTCGAGAGCTTCCCACTGTAGTTTGGCTGTGGCCAAATTGCTAACTCGGATGGCGTCCCTCTCGCAAAGGGACGCTTGAAGGAAGCATATTGCCTTAGCGTTTGTTTCCATCAGCTTGAATTCATCAGGACCCCACTCGTCCTCTTTATCTTTCTTGTCAGCAGGAACGGTAAGGTCGCCTTTCATGATCACTTTCCAGCACTAATAGTTCTGACTCCTACAAAAGTTCTCAAACCTGATCTTCCAGCGGTTGAAGTTGCCGTCCGTCAGGCGCGGAGGCTTCACAAAAGAGATTCCAATAGGTTCCATGTCCATCTTTAACCTGCAACTCAACAAAATCTAGAGCGCCTGCTCTGATACCAATTGTTGGATCGTTAGTAACTGAGGGACGTCCTTTACTTTGTTAAAGGCGTCCTTTGGTCAGGCGTCCCTACGAGGATACGGGCGTCCTTAAGTAATGCAGCGGAATAAAGTACTAAACAGGGAAATAATGAACACAATGAATTATAGAGGAACCACTCAAGACCAAGTAGTCCTTGACTGTAAACCTCTACCTCCTTGGAGAATTTTTGAATAGCTTTTCCTTTATATTGAACGTCCTTACAGTTGTACTGGCGAGTCTTTACAGTTCTCTGGCACTTAGCTTTTCTTCCTAAGTCCACTAGTAAAGGACTCCTCTAAGCCTACAACTTAAGCGAATTCAATCTTATAAAGGACTCTATCCCTACGTCCTACAGTACTTCGTAGAACTCTCTTTCTCTTTTTGGGTTTTTCTGAGTACAAACAGTTTTGTGGTTTGAGTTACAATTCTCACTCGATCTAGCACAAGTCTTAGCACTGTTCTTGAGTTCTTGAGCTAGTTCTTCGTGTTCTTGAGTGAGCCGCTTTCCTCTGATTCTCTTTGAATATTCTCTGAAAGCGTTAACGTCACAATAAATGCCTTGGGGTATTTATAGGACTTGGGGAAGGGCGTCATTCTCCTGGGACGATCATGCGCTTGGTGGACGTGGCTATAGGATCTTCCTCCACGTATGATGGCGGTGATGAGGAAGCTTCCTGTATCCAGCTGTGTGTGATGAACTCCGCTACAGGATCGGTCGCCACGTGTTGATGAACTCTGCAACATGATCGTCCGCCACGTAATGTTGGACTCCGCTACAGGATCGGTCTCCACATGTCTTTGGATGATCAAATGTTGTCGAGTGATGTCATCCTGTCGGCTAGAGAGTAAGGACGCTTGGCTTTGCGTTCCTACTTGATTTGGGACTCCGTCCTTGCTCAAGTAGTCTCTTGCTGGTCCTTACTTCCTGTTAGCTAGCGTCCCTAAGCCTAGGGAACGCTTCACACACTTGTTGTCCTTTTGTCACTGGCGTTCCTGAACACTTGGACAAATTTATTAGAATCAAAGTGAGTTTGTCATATCAAAACTAAGGGACGGTTTGTGTGATCACACTATCAAGTACGCAGGCGTCCTTGATAGCGTCCCAACAGAAGCTATGAAGATTCTACATCAAGTTCATGAGCCATTTTCAAGTAGGCATTGGAAGATGAAGTAGATGAAGATTACTTTTATAGTACTTGTTATTCTATCTTTCTTAAATTTATAGTCTTCTATTATGGGACTTGCTTTTATTAGTAGTTGCCAAATAAGAAAGGAAGAGTCGATGCATTCCATGGTACTCGACTTCCTTGGATTGTTTTAAGCTTGTTTGATTTTATGTTAATTTTATTATTTCTTAGGATATTTTGTAGCATAATTCTATCTCTTTTCTAGGGTAAGCTCGTTAGAAAAAATAGAATTATTGACCTAGTTTGTTTCTATTTAAACTCATTCTTTCATTCAATAAAATGGAGATGTGAACCTTGGGAATAAACTTATGAGAAGTTTGTTCATTAGGTCTTAAGTCAAAACACTAGAGTTCTCTCTTTGCACTCTCTCTTCTCTCCATCATCATCTCCATCACATTCAAAGAATATCAAACTATTCCACGTATCCATCCGAGATCCATATCCTAGGCACTTCAATTCATGATTATCTTCACCCTGAAGATTGTCACGTATCAATATATGCCCAATTCCATAAGGACAATTAGAACAAAATGGAAGGAATATAGTTTTATGTAATCAATTTTTATATATATTTTCCAAATTACTCACATAATGTCCCCAAACATTTTCGTTGTGTGTTTGTGCGTGTGTCTCTATCTTTTACATTCCGTTTTGGAGATGGGGGAGGGGGGAGTAGGGGGTTTATCGATCTCGATCTTTTTGGTTATTAGCTGGCTCCTTAACATTTTCCGAGTTTCTATCCAATTGTTGTTTTATTCTTGGGTATTTACAAGTAATTTTATTTTTTGCGGACCATCTTTTAATCTGCTTTGTTTTACATACAACGTGTTGGGACAATGTTAAGGACGCCTTCAGTAATTAACATTGTGCCTGGCGTCCCTTAGTTTTGATATGACAAACTCGCCTTGATCTAATAAGTTGTCCAAGTGTTTCAGGGACGCACGTTGAAAAGGACAACAAGTTGTTGAACTGTAGTCGTCCTTAAGGAGTAAGGACGCTACATCTCTCAGTGAACGGCTTGGCAAAATCATACACAAGGACACCGTCCTTATTCAATACGCTGGAGTCCTTCAAAGTTGGCCGACAAAGTGACATCACCAGACAAGCTTTGATCATGATCTCCACGTGGAAGAAGATCCCTCATCTAAGCCTAACGGAATTGCCAGTAAGCTTCCTTGATCATCACAGAGACACGTGGAAGCCGATTACTGTTGCAACGTCCTCAAAGGGCATGATCGTCAGAGAAAGTCGCCCTTTCCCAATGTCACTATAAATACTCGTCCAAAGCATTTATTGTGATGTGACGCTTCAGAGAATATTCAGGGAATTTGTCAGTCGCTCAAGAACACCAAGAACAAGCTCAAGAACAAGTGAAAACTAGGTGTTAGATCGAGCGAGAAGCGTACCACAAAACCACAAAGTGTTTGTAACAGAAAAGAACAAAAATAGTGAGAGAGTCCTTACGACGAACTGTAAGGAAAAGGTGATAGCGTCCTTTAGAGAGATTAAGTTAGGTTACTCTACAGGCTTAAAGGAGTTGTTACTAGTGGACTTAGGGACGCCCTTCTAAGTGCCAGAGAAGTGTAACTACTTGCTAGTATATTGTAAGGAAACTTAATAAGAAAGGAAAGAAGCTATTACAAAATCCTCCAAGGAGGTAGAGGTTTACACTCAAGGACTAGTTGGTACTTGAGTGGTTCCTCTATAAATCAAAAGCGTTCCTTACTTAGTGTCTTTACTTGTTTAGTCTTTTGATTTCCGCTGCGAACCAAGGAAGTCCTCAATCTTTATTAAGGACATCTTGGTAAAGGACGACCTTAACTCTGTTAAGGACGCCCTTGTATTTTAGACTAACGATCCAACACAACGTAAGCTACAGTATAATATATTCCCCTTGCTTATTTTGTGGGTCATTATATTATATGGGTGTATATTTACATCATAATTGGACTATTTACACGGATGGTCACCTTTCATACGCATGATTGATCTCAAAGGCCAAATACATATGCGGCCTCTTGTACTTGCATAGAAAAGTGATTTTAGCACTCCCAACTTCTCAGGTTTTCACTTAGACACTTGTACTCAACATATTTTGACCGATCAGACACCTGGACGTTGGCTAGATCGTGCATGTGCTATACGTGCTCCATGTTGGAGTCTAAATGGAGCCACATCACACTAATAAGTTGTTCCACGTCATTAGTAAGCTCATACAAAAATTTAATCGACCAAATACGGAAGACGAACCGCTAAATTCTAACCCTTTTCACTTTCACAATTCCTCTCCTCTATCTCAGTTCACCAATTCCCTCAATGAATCCATGTGTTTGGTAATCCAACGATCACTTCGCGAAATTCCTTTCCAAATCGAAAGTTGGGACTACTTCCTCAAATTCGAAATCGGAAGCGGAAATTCTGCCAAGTTTAGTTGCTTTGTATCATTGAAGAAACTTAGGCTTTTAGAAACTAAACTGTTGGGGAATTTTGCATTTAAGTTAGCTAAATGTACATGCAGGCGTCTGGGTTTGGGGTTCTAGGGATATCGAGAGATGCGGTTTGCTCGATTACAGTGTACAGGGTTCGTGGGCTATCGATCCATAAGGTTTAGATAAATCTTCAATTGTTGGATCGTTAGTACTGAGGGACGTCCTTTACTTTGGTAAAGTCGTCCTTAGGTTAGGCGTCCCTACGAGGAGTAAGGGCGTCCTTGAGTAATGCAGCGGAAATTAAGTACTAAACAGATAATAGATGAACGTAGAGAATTATAGAGGAACCACTCAAGACCAAGTAGTCCTTGAGTGTAAACCTCTACCTCCTTGGAGGATTTTTGAATAGTTCTTTCCTTTCTATTGAACGTTCTTACAGTTGTATTGGCGAGCCTTTACAGTTCTCTGACACTTAGCTTTTTCCTAAGTTCACTTGTAAAGAACTCCTTTAAGCCTACAACTTAAGCTAGTTCAATCTACTAAAGGACTCTATTCCTACGTTCTGCAGTACTTCGCAGAACTCTCTCTCTCTCTCTCTCTCTCTCTCTCTCTCTCTCTCTCTCTCTCTTTTTGGGTTTTTTCTGTTACAAACTGTTTTTGTGATTTGATTACAAGTCTCACTCGATCTAACACAAGTTCTAGCACTGTTCTTGAGTTCTTGAGTTAGTTCTTCGTGTTCTTGAGTGAGTCGCTTTCCTTTGATTCTCTCTGAATATTCCTGAAAGCGTTAACGTCACAATAAATGCCTTGGGGCTATTTATAGGACTTGGGGAAGGGCGTCTTTTCACTGGGACGATCATGCCCTTCATGGATGTGGCTACAGGATCTTCCTCCACGTAGTAGGGCGGTGATGAAGAAGCTTCCTGTATCCAGCTGTGTATGATGAATTCCGCTACAAGATCGGCCGCCACGTGTTGATGAACTCTGCAACAAGATCGTCCGCCACGTAGTGTTGGACTCCGCTACAGGATCGGTCTCAACGTGTCCTTAGATGATCAAACATTGTCGAGTGATGTCATCCTGTCGGCTAGAGAGTAAGGACTCCTTTCTTGCGTTCCTACTTGCTTGGGACTCCGTCCTTGCTCAAGTAGTCTTTAGCTGGTCCTTACTTCCTGTTAGCTAGCGTCCCTAAGCTTGTGGGACGCCCATACACACTTGTTGTCCTTTTGGTCACTTGCGTTCCTGAACACTTGGACAACTTTATTAGAATCAAAGTGAGTTTGTCATATCAAAACTAAGGGACGGTTGTGTGGTACACTAACAAGTACGCAAGCGTTCTTGATAGCGTCCCAACATCAATTTTTTGTGTTTTATCAATTTAACTATGGTTTTATTGTAGCTTTTGTCAGTTTTAACTTTAGGATACCAAATTGATTGCATGTGTAGTGATGGTTAGGGTGAATGTTGTTTGGCACCATGGGGGTACATTTTTTGATACTATAAAGCCGGCTTATGTTGTGTTGGGTCGAGGTTAGTAGTTAAGAGTCAAGGACGTCCTTAGGGAGCATCCTTGTGCAGCGGAATAAAGGACTTAAATAGGTAATGAAGACAGTATGATAAGGACGCAGGTATTTATAGAGGAACCCCACAAAGACCAAATAGTCCTTATGGGTAAACCTCTACCCAGTGGCGGACTTCTACAGGGACGAGACTGACATTTTAATTTTTTCTTTGAAATAGCTAGATACTTTTTTTTAGCAAAACCACCAAATTCTATTAAAGAGGTAGTTTGATATAATATTATCCAACATTTTCCTATCAATTTTTTGTAACTTTTTTTTTAATATATATCAAGTCACATTTCATACAATTTCATATTTTGTTCATATGTTTTTGAAAATTTTAATATAACTTATATTTTTTTCTTAATAACTTTATAAATATGTTTTTTTAAACCATTTTTTGGGAGGAGGTAGTAGTATGATATAACTTATATCGAATATAATAACAGTTCATTAATAGTTTTTTCATATATGAAAAAATATTTTAATGATATACATGACAGACCGAACAACGGTACAAATCTATTGTCTGCGCCTCGCTCCGTCGGTCTACTTTGCCGACTGTTTTCGTCCACGGACCCAGGAATTTAGCCCCCTCTTGGGTAAATTTCTGGGTCCGCCACTACCTCTATCTTATTGGAGGATTTTCGAATAACTTTTTCTTATCTTATATATGAGGAGTCCTTACAGTTTACAAGCGAGTTACACACTTCTCTGAACTATAGTGTCCGTCCCAAAGTTCAATAATGAAACCTCTTTGAGCCTAAACTGTAACCTAACCTCACAATGTAAGGATGCTAGACCACACACATCCCTCCCAGTTCTTCGTGAGAGACAAACTAGTTCCCTTGTTACAAACACTATGTTTTTGTTTTATGAACTTCTCTAACGATCTAAACAATAGTTCGTCATTGTTCTTGAGTGTTCTTGGTGTTCTTGGTGTTCTTGGTGAATAGTCGCTTTTGTTCTGAAATGTGTCGGAGAAGTCACGTCACAAAAAATACCCACGAGGGTATTTGCAGTGATTGGGAAGGGCAACATTCTTCTGCCCATCATGCCCTTGGGAGTCCCTTGCAACAAGATCTGCTTCTACGTGTCCCTGTTGATGATGGATGAAGCTTCTTAGCAATTTCTACAGTACCTTGCTACAGGATCTACTTCCACGTGGTTGAGAGCTGGAGAACAGGATCTGCCTCCATGTGTCATCTATGATCAATGAAGCTTCCCGGGCAATTTCGGCATTTCTGGTGATGTCATCATGTTAACGGCCTGTTATGGACTCTAGTAGTTTTAGCTCGGGTTCGTACTCGTTGGGGACTGTAACCTTGACTCGTAGAAACTCATTCTTGTCTATTCTTGTAAGTGTTAGCATCCCTACACCTTAAGGACTGCTTTACACTTGTTGTCCTGTTGCATGATATGCGTCCCTGTAAGCTCCTACGATATAGCTTGGACAACTTATTAGATCAAAGTGAGTTTGTCATTATCAAAATCCTAGGGGCGATTGTTATAGGTACAATGCTAAGTATTTGGAGTCCATAACATCGTCCCAACATGTTGGAGAGTTGGCTTGTGCTTACAGTCAGAGGATGGAAACAAATGTGATGAGCGTTTTTGAGTTAAGGTGGTATGCGAATAGTTTTGGGTATGTAGATGTTGAGGGGATTTATTACAATGGCTTGAATAATACATGCTTTAGGGAAATGGATGACAAATCTCTTGTGGAACTCGGTAGCAGACTTAAAGTTGGGGATGAAGTGCATTTCTATTTCCTACTTGTTTTGATGCAGCATAACCAATAGATGTGGAAGATGACGTGTAGAAAAAGTTAATGGAGCTGGTCGAGAAGAGTATGATGAATCTAGTGGAGAAGAAGATGAGGATTCCAATGTAAAAGAATAGGATAGTGGTGATTTAGAGTTTGTGTTTAGTGAGGATAATGACACAAAGAGCTTTACAATGGTGTTGATAAATGATAGTGAGGTGGATGATGAGCTTAGGGAATTTCGAGTAGAAGCTACAGAAAACATGGCTAGGAAGATTGTGCACGAGGAGAGACTTGGCTATGTTGAAGTGGTTATGGGTGAAGTGGGTGTTGATGAGGGCCATGAGAATCGGGGTCAGGTTGCAAATGCTTATAAAGGAAAGTTAGTTGGTGACGAGCCTTATTATGCATCTGATTCAGACTATAACATTGAAGTAGATGTGTCTATGTTTGAGGAGAGTGGAGGAATTGATGTCGGGATAAGAAGGAGAAAGCATGTTTGTTGGATCGTAAGTCAGTAGAATGGGTGTCCTTAACAGAGTTAAGGGCGTCCTTAAGTGCAACGGAAATAGAGACTTAAGCAGGAAAACAAATAAGATAAAGGACTCAGGGATTTATAGAGGAACCCCACTAAGACCAACTAGTCTTATGGGTAAACCCCTACCTTCGTGGAAGATTTTTGAATAGCCGTCCTTATCTTATTAGAGAGAGTCCTTACAGAGTACAGGCGAGCGGTTACAATTCTCTGAGCTAAGTGTGCGTCCTTAGTCTCACTAGTAACTTCTCCTTTTAGCCTAACAAGTAACCTAACTCTTTTTGCTATAAGGTAGGTAAACACTCACGTCTCTCATAATACGTCGTGAGAGACAAACTAACTTTCTAACTCTTTGTGATTTGTTTTGGGATTTGATGTGGTTGGACTTCTTCTTCTCTCGATTCAAGCTCACTTGATCTTCTTGATCTTCGTTCTTGAACTTGAATGCTTCGGGAGTGAGCTCGAGAGAAATCTTCCAAGTCCACACCACTATGCATAACCCTTGGGGGGGTATTTATAACAGTAGTGGCTTTTGTCCTGTAGCGTCCTCAGAGATCATTGCAAGATCTGTCGTCTTCCTTCAACGGTGTGATTTGCATCTTGAGGAAGTCAACTCTGTCACCGCTTGGGAAGCTTCCGCGTGGTCAGGGGACCATCTTCTGGAAAGCAACTTCTTTGGAAATATTTGCACGTCCCTAGACATAAGAAGCTTCCTTCTGAGGACTATGGCCGATTATGATGTAATCATGTTGGGGCGGCATTGGTTTGAATTTGAACTTCCGCAGAATTTAGGCGCGCGTCCCTTCTCGATGAGGACGCCGTCCTATCTCGCAAGGACTCCATTCTTTGTTCAGCTTTGGACATTCTGATGGAGTGCATCCCTATTGCTTAGGGACTCTCGTTCACGTGTTGTACTTTTCACTCATGGGCGTCCCTTGGACTTATCAGAGATAAACACTTGGACAACCATTACATACCATTGAGTTGGTCATTATCAAAACTAGGGACTTCCATTATTGGTTCGATATTAGAGATTGGCATCCTTAATATCGTCCCAACAATTTCCCCCTTTTTGATAATGACAAACTCTTTAAACAATGCGCACAGAAATAAAGCTTTTATCATGAAGAACTACACTCTAGCGTCCTTTGACGAAGATTAGGATGCAAACAGTTTTCAAGTGCGTCCTAACTTATTCTTGTACTAGCGTCCTTTGGACTTGGCTGAAATCCCCCCTAAACACATGCTTTCTATGATAACTTAAAAACAAATGCATCTCTGCAAAACTATACTTCCCCCTTTTAGCATCATCGAAAAGGAGAACAAGTGATAAATCATGCAAGCATAGAGTCATAACTAGAGGAGTGAACACTTAAGACAAAATGAAATGCAAAGGCAGTGAACGTCATTCATGAAAAGTTAGAGTGCAAAAGTAACCAAGGTATGGTTATTACAGACATTCACACCAAATTGTTGAAAAAGGATCAAGTTCAAAACGTCATAACAAACACAACGAAAGAAATATTGTTTTGGAGGAGGGTCTCTTGGGACGCTTGCCAAGAGCCTTAAGGTTTGAGCAGCCAGATCATTTGAGCGTTCCATGAGCTCGTTGTTGCGGAGGAGGGTCTCATGCATCTGTTGGATGAGGTCGATGACCATGAACTGGTTGTCAATCATCATCCCGAACAGTTCTTTGTTGGAGTACCCTTCAGCTATATGAGGAGCGTTCTCAGTATCAGGCTCTTCTTCATTCTCAGCATCAGGCTCAACTAGCGTCCCCACGACTTGAGCAATCTCAGCACCTTCAGCAACAACAGCAGCGTCGACAGCAGCCTTCAACTCGGCTTCCTTTTTCTCCTTGGCTTGTTGCTTCCTCATAGATGGAAGCTCTTCATCATATCTCATCTTGCCAATAGGAGGCCCTGTGATCTGTCTGACGTCCCAATGGGTGCCAAAAATCTTCTCTTCTTTGGACTCATACAGGCCTTCCTGCGTCATAATATTTTTGACAAGGGTAGGGTAGGGAAGGGAATGTCTCCTATTGGTGCACTTCCCCATGTGCTCAAGGATGACTCTCGCAAGATTGATGGGTTGTCGTCTCAAGAAGGCGTCCTATATGATACTATCAGTGATTTGGACTATGGACTTCTTCTCTTGACGAGGGACAACCATGCCCACAATGAAGTGATGTGCAAGGACTCCCGTCTTGGAGAGCACATGAGCTACCCTGTCCTTAACTAGAGGCTGCTTCCCTTGGAAAATATTGTCGAAGATCTCTTCCTAGTTGAAGCGGCCAAAGCTCTTGCATGGAAAGTCGTGAAGGGCTTCAGGGGGGAGAGGCGGAGACCAAGCATGTTATGGACGGCACCCTCAGCAATCGAGTACTCATCGTCGTTTATAGGGAACGTCCCTTGTGGTTTGCCCTTGACCACGGAAACTTCGAATTTGGAGTAGAAGAGTTTCACTTGGTCAGGGTCCATAGTTGCTGCCTCAGCCCCTAGGTGCGTCGAGCCTTGGAATTCAAGCAGATCAAGGAACTCAGTCCTGTCGTTTGAGCGCAAGAACTCAGCATCAAATAGTAGAGGCCCCAAAATCCTCTTCAGCCTCTTCTTCTTGTTCCCACTTCCTGTTACAATTACGTCATCGCCAGCCTCCTCACCATCGTTGTCCTCATCATCATTATCCTCATCTTGAGGATCTCCTTCTTCCTCATCAGAGGCTCCGTCCTCTAGATTTTGAGAGGTCTCGTCCTCTGCCCTTGGGTCCTTCTCTCCTGACGGGCCAACTTCCACTTGGCCGGTCGGAGCAAGAGCCTTTGCTAGGGACTCTTGAGGGACCTCCGCAGGATACGTCCCTAGGACATGTTCTCCCTCCTCAATGTCAGACGGAGGAGGAGGGGGAGGAGTTGGAGAGCGAGGCCTGGGAGTAGACGGAGTAGGAGTGCGAATTTTAGCTTTGGGAGCACCTACTTGTGTTGAAGCCTTAGGAGCAGAGGGAGGAGGCTTCTTGGCAGGGGATTCTTCCACGAAGACTGTTGTTGGAGCAGCGTCCTTGGCCTGGACCTGCTTGGAAGGAGCGTCCCTTACGACCTGAGGCATTGGCTTTGCCAGGTTGGCCTCAATTTCCGCCTGAAGCGGATTCTCTTTTGGCGCGTCCTCAACCCTTGTGGGAGGGGGAGGAGGAAGAGCCAAAACCAGCTTCGCTTTTGGGGACGCCTCAGCCTCGGTGTCATTTGCATCTTGGGCTCTCTTGGCCAGCTGCTCCTTCTCTATGGCGGCCATCTCCTCGTCTGAGACTTCTTCTAGTTGAGCAGAAGTCTTGAGTCTTCGTTTGGTAGCGGGAAGAGGAGTGGAAGGAAGAGGTTTTGGTTTAGAGGAGGAGGAGGGCTTGATTTTGATCTTTTGTGTGAGGGGAGGATAGGACTGGCTCTTTCTTTTGGAAGGGACGGAGCCAGCTGGTGCGACTAGGAACTCCATGATATTAGGGAGAAGTTTGGCGACGTCGTCCACAGTTCCCCCGAAGGTATCTCCAATGATGGATGGTCCCGCAAAGGGAGGATTGGAGAAATTGGTTTCCCTTAGGCAGGTTTGAATGTAGATTACCATGAAGTCGTGGAGAAGGCGTTGGACTCTCTCCGGGTGGCTTTGAATAGAGGCCCGGTGGCAGATATTGGCAAGGGTTTTGGGCTCCCTCTCTAGCCAGTCCTCAATCAAGGGATCGAGCTGAGGACAGCGCAAAGGTTGAGCGGGGAGTCCCATGAAACTTGCCTTTTTGGTACTTCTCTTTTCTGGTCCGGTTTTGAAGGGTTGCTCGAGGAATTTGAAGCGTTCGGAGGGTTGGGATTGAGATCTCGAATGAGATTGGGATTGGCGCTTTTGTGGTGCTAAGGGAGTGGTGGAAGGGTGGCATTGCGGTTGAGATTGAGAGGGATGGGGGTTTCGTATGTGGTCTGGCCTCCTAACATCTCTCTTGGCGACCGGCCCTTCACCGAAGTTGTGGATCTCGCCGCCGTAGAGGATGAGGGTTTTGAGGTTTTAGAGGTGTTTCGAGTGTTGGCCATTGAGAACTGAGGGCTTTTATATTGATTCGGGCTATTTTGTATAGGTTAACTCTTGTATTTTAGGGCTAAATTGAGTGTGTTTAGGTTAGAGTTTGTGCAAATTGTAATATCTAGGCCGAAGACACAAGAATTCAGGAATCAAGAGTTGTAAGGCGTTTTGAGCTGTCTGCGCAACACCACTTGCTTGCGGAGGCTATATCTTAAGCAACAGAAGTTGGATTGAGCGGAATCCGGTGCCATTGGAAAGCTAACTTCAAGGGATTCAATTCATCTTTTTACACCGAAGTCAGATTCTAAGCCGAAGATGGTCAAAACAGCCTCCGAAGTGATGCCATAGGTTTTGTCCGATTTCCGCGACCGCGGACTGACCCACCGCGACCGCGGTGGCTGCCGAGAGACAAAGTTCTTCTCTGTCGTAAAAGCGCGGGCGCGGTGATGGCGGCGCGACCACGGTGATGCCTAATCCGAAGCGGGCCGAAATCTTTATATCCTGTTTCCTTTTCTATCTTTTGCCTCTTTCCTTATCTATCTCGGGGAGCTTGTTCCTTGGGCTATATAAGGAGGAGTCTGCCTTAGGTTTTAGATACGTTCTACCTCCTACCTTCTTCTTCAATTCTTCTATAGCTTAGTTATGGAGAGCTAGTCTCCTTGGGTTTGTTCAAGGGAGAAGCTCTGATCTATGAACTCGTGAGATTTTGGTAATTGATTTCTATCCTTTGGTTAATATCTCTTCTCTTTGTGTTTAATTTCATGAGCTTTGCATGATTCTTTGAGCCTGGCCAACTTGTTGAATTATCATTGTTCTATAGTCTGAATTGATTTGTCTCATTGTCTGTGTGAGCATCTCTTTTCTAGAAGACAACTTGATTCTAGGACCGTGGACTAGGATTAAGAGAGAGAATTGATTGTTTTATCTTGCAATTGACTCGTAGCTTGATTGTTTGATATTATATCCTGCATATCCTTGTTCTCTATGCTAATTCTAGGTTTAAGCGTCCTTGCCTAGGGTTATAGAATTCCTTGGACCGTGGACTTGCGATTGTTAATGATCAGGATAGGAATTAACCATAGGTGTGAATGAAATCAATGGATGAATCTATGATCGAGTGATTATTAAAGAGTGGATCTTTTGAATGAACTTATTTCCCATATTTGTTTGTTTGTTTATTTGTTTGTTCTTTGTTTCTTAGTTTAGTTTAGTATAGAATTCTCTCTTCAATCCCCCAATCTTTGGTTGATAAATATATTAATACTAGAAGCCATAGTTCTCTTGGGTTCGACCCCTTACTTGCTTACTATACTAGTTTGTAGTTTGGGTTATTTATCTTTAATCTTGGCACGACGACTTTAGCCGAGTCATATATAGAGAAATTAGGGTTTGATTTTGAGAATCGGGAAGAGAGATTTCCAAATTTGAGCAAGAAGGCGAAAATGGCGAAGAAATGAAACAAGAGCGGCAGAGGGCTTTTTATATGAAGAAGATGAAGCAAAAGGCAGGGGCAACAGGGTCTTTTGGCTTCCTCCACCCGCTTCCTTACACGTGGATACTTCCGCTAAGGAACCTGCTGGTCCCCACCGTTACGCGGATCCTTTCGCTCGAAATTCTCGCGACGGTTCACCTTTCCCTTTTCAAAATTCAAACGGCTACATTTCAGCAAAGGACTCTGACATGTCGTCCTTACAAAACCACAAACCTCTTTCTGAGAACTGTAACCCTGCGTCCCAACACTGATCTTGACAATCTGACTCTGAGAACTCTGCACAGGCGTCCTTACAACTTTGACAAGCTTCCCTTGAATCACTTAGAACCATTTTTGAGAATCAAACAAGTACGTCCCGTAAAATGAGAACAAAGAAGGCTCATAGGACGCTTTTGCAAGATTCTCGGCTTAGATAAGCTTAGAGTTCCCATCATTTCGGCTTATAATGAGGGTTGGGTGATCAGGGATACTCTTGAGATCAAAAGATTAATGAAAAACCATTCAAAGCAGAAGCAAAACACATGTTTTAGACTAACGTCCCTTCAAGATGACTTTAAATGCATGACAATCTTTAAAACAAGTTCTCGACAAAACATAGCCAATCATTGAGGGAATAATAGAACGGACTTGATCATTTAAATGTTATCATCCCCAAGATCAACCTAAGATGCTCAAAGTGACGTCTATCAAGTGCTTTTGTGAAAATATCGGCCACTTGGTTCTCAGTCCTAACATGATCCACTCTAATCAATCCTAGTTCTACATTATCACGAAGAAAATGATGTCTAATATGAATATGCTTGGTTCGTGAATGATGAACAGGATTCTTGGCAATGTTTATAGCACTAGTGTTATCACACATGATAGGGACTATGTCAAGGGAGGTACTATAGTCCTTCCAATTGGTACTTGATCCAAAAGACTTGTGAGCAGCACGAAGCAGCAGCAACATACTCGGCTTCCGCAGTTGAAAGTATCACGGAATTTTGCTTAACAGAGTTAAGGGCGTCCTTGAACGAGGCGTCCTTAATAAAGATTAAGGACGTCCCATCGGAAAATCAAAAGACTAAAAAAGGTAAAGGCAATAAGTAAGGAACGCTTTTGATTTATAGAGGAACCACTCAAGTACCAACTAGTCCTTGAGTGTAAACCTCTAACTCTTTGGTTGTAATAGCTTCTTTCCTTTCTTATTAAGTTTCCTTACAATTACACTGGCGAGTAGTTACACTTCTCTGGCACTTAGAAGGCTTCCCTAAGTCCACTAGTAACAACCCCTTTAAGCCTGTAATGTAACCTAACTTAATCTCTAAAGGATGCTATCACCTCGTCCTTACTGTTCGTCGTAAGGACTCTCTCTTTCTTTTTGTTCTTTTCTATTACAAACAGTTTGTGGTTTTGTTGTATGCTTCTCGCTCGATCTAACACCTAAGTCTCACTTGCTCTTGAGGTTGTTGGTGTTCTTTGTTGTTCTTGAGCGACTGACGAGTTCTCTGAATATTCTTTGGAAGCGTCAAGTCACAATAAATGCTCTGGAAGAGTATTTATAGTGACTTGGGGAAGGGCATCATTCTGACACGTTGCTACAGGGATCGGCTTCCACGTGTCTCTGGGATGATGAGGGAAGCTTCCTGGCAATTCCGTTAGGCTTGGCTACAGGATCGGTCTCCACGTGGAGATCATGATCAAGGCTTGTCTGGTGATGTCACTTTGTCGGCCAGCCTTGAGGACTCCTGTATAAATGATAAAGGACGGTATCCTTATTGAGATCATGCCAAGCCGTTTGACTCGGCTGAAGTTGTTGTGCCAAAATCAAAGATAAAACCCAAACATGCAACACACAAAAGTACAGTAAGCAAGTACGGGGTCGAACCCAAAGGAATCAGTTTCTTAATCCGATTTTAGTGGTTTTCATGCAAAGTAATCAAAAGGGGGTTTGAGAGATGTTTCAATCAAATTTAGCAAGTAGAGTTCATTCAATCAATTCCACTTTATTAATCCCTTGATCATGCATTCATCCACTTCTTTATATGCCTAGGTCGATTCCAATCCCGATCATAAACAATCTCAAGTCCATGGTCCAAGCAATTCTATAACCCTAGGCAAGGACGCTTAACCTAGGATTAGCATAGAGAACAAGGATGTTAGGAAATCAAATCATGCAATCAAGCTACGAGTCTCATGCACAACTTAACCATTGAATACTCTTCCCTAAACTAGTCCACGGTCCTAGAATAGAGTTGTTTCGAGAAATAGGAAAGATGCATAGACAACAACCAATCCTAATTCAAACAATAGATCTAAGATAATTAAACAAGTTGATCAGGCTCATATAATCACACAGAGATCATAGGATGAAGCACAAGAGTATCAATAAAGACCTAGGGATAAAGAAGTTACCAGAATTTCACAACTTCATAATAAAGCTTCCTTGATTGAATAAATTCTAAGGGAGATTAGTTCTCCATTACAAAGAAAGCACAAATCTTTATTGAAATAATAGTAATGTTGATGATAACAATGAATATCCTAAAACCTAGAAAAGGTTCCCCTTAAATAGCCCAAAGAACAACCTCTTCGAGATAGATAAGAAAGGAAACGAAAAGATAAGAAAGGAAACAAGATAGAAAAGACAAGATTTCGTCCGTCTCGAATCCGGCACACACCGCGACCGTGCCGCCTTGGCCGCGCCCACGGCGGTCTTCACTTGGCTTTGGCTGAGTCGGCTTCTACCGCGACCACGTCATAGACAACCCGACCGTGACCTTCACGGGTCTTCATGGGCGTTGCCCCTTCCCTTCCACTGCATAGCTGCGCTAGCAGGTACTACGAGCCCTCTGTCCCACGCATCTAACCATCTCGCGCGGTTCACCGGTTCCACCGAAAACTCTCATTTATTGAAGCGGAGCATAGTGCGCTTTAGGCGCCGTTTAGGCGACGTCTCTTCTTTTTTTTCGGTTTATTCACTGATCTGATAGCACTTCTTTTCTTATTGATTCCACGGGCGGCGGCGTTATTGAATGAAGTCTATCCGAACCGAATTAGCACTTCTCAGATCAGGCTAGGCCTCTCCAGTCCAGCTGAGCCGGGCGCCGGGGCCCTGGATGCGCTAGCGATCGGCACATAGGGGAGTGGTTGCTTGCTTACAAGCCTGGTATCCTGCACCCTGCGTTCATGATATCTACATTCAATTGTGCCCCGGAGACACGGTCAAAGCACGCCCGCCCAGTGTGCTTCTTTCACGACATGCTCTGGTCCCAGGTGTCTTCCAGTGGTCTTCTAGCCTTAGAAGAAGTCGTGTCCGTTCCGGGCATCTGCAACGTCCTCCCACGCCTTTTAAAATGGGAAAACGGAAGGAAAAGACTGACCCATTCGGTGACTTTCGCGGTCGCCCTCACTGAACCAACTTGAATCTGAACTACGATTCAGATCCTGTCTTTCCGAAATCGGATTTCCTTTTCGTGCCATATGCGCTTAGACTTTTGACTTTATCCCCCCTTTTCTTCCCGGTCCAATGTGTAAAAGTCAAATCTGGCAAATGCGTTTTCTAGCATATCTCCTTAGAAGTTAAGGCCTAATCAATCCGTACGGCCAGTTGAGGCATCTTCCATTCATATCGATTTGGGTTTTTCCGCACCATATTTGGATCTGCCTCTTCTTCGATCCGGAATTCCCAGCAAATCCTTGACTCCTCGAATACAATGGGATTTCACACCTGGCGAATCTTTCACTCTACCTCCTCTTATTAAGACCATAGAATGTTCCTGTAAATTATGACCTTCGCCCGGAATGTGAGCAAATATTTCATGTCGATTGCTCAACCGTACTTTGGCTATCTTACGTAGAGCTGAATTAGGTTTTTTCGGTGTTCTCGTTGAAACACGCGGGCGTACTCCTTGCTTCTGGGGACATTGATCCGAAGCTCGAGTACGGTCCGTGCGCCGTTTTTCTTCTCTACCATGACGAATCAATTGATTTAATGTAGGCATCGCTCTTTCCTTTGTCCTTCCCCCCGATTTTTGCCCTATCACTAGTGATTACTCCCGATCCGAAGCACCCCTTTTCCATTCATAGAGAAATCCAATCGTTAAAATCAATAAAAAGGCCATCATGGACCAAGATCCAAACGGATCAATCTTGTTGGGAGGTACTGCCCAAGGAAAGAAAAAGGTGACTTCCGGATCAAGGATAATAAATAAAATTGAAACAAGATAAAATCGTATATCGAAACGACTTCTGGCATCACCGGAAGGATCGAAACCACATTCGTAGGCCAATAATTTTTCTGGATAAGTCGAACTATTAGAAGAAAATAGAAAAGGAAGACCGAGTGGGATCAAAGAAACTAGCGGACTGATCACTAAATAGATACAAATAGGCGCAAATTCTGACATCACCACAGCCCACTTTGTTCTCTCGCTCCTTGCTCGCGGAGCGGCATGCCAAAAAAAAAAAAGAAATAGGAAGACCAAACAGACTGAACTACACCCTGTAGTTAAAAGGTAAATCGAGAAACAAGTCGTAGTTCCTAATGGCCCTGTAGATCCGTCTGTAAGGAACGCTCTCTCGTGTGCCAAGCTGCCTAATTTGGAGCAAATGCCGAGTCAAAGTCGATCGCGAGAGCGGAGTTCCCTGGGGAGAAAACATCACGCTCCGCAACTTGTTCAAGTACCGTTGGATACTTTCAACCGGGATGCCGTCCGCTATCAGGCAGGCTTCCATATGCCTTTCTATCTCAGCCTGTTGATAGACAAGGTCCATGGTAGTATCTAACGGGATTTGAAATACGTAACTTTGAGCCCCTATTCTGTCGAAAAGGCTCGCCCTTCTCGCTTCATCAGACATGAAAGGCGGCTCCAAGACAGGAATCTCGGGCTCGGGAACAAACGGCTGAACCCGCCGCGGTTCGAGGATGCGGGGCTGCTGATTAGCGGGCAAATCGGCCCATTCAGCAGAGTCGATTAATCGACTATGCCCATCAGCAAAAGCAATGTCCAGGTGACCGCTAAATAGCAATAACCAAATAATAAAAATAACAATTGCTGCTGTATGAACAATCCTTTGCGGGATTGGATTTTTTTGATAGTGAAAATGCCATAAAGCGCGAACCAAGATCCATGATACGAAAACCAAAATCAGAATGAGGAAGAAAAAGATATCATTGCCTCTACACCACCGCGACCGCATCATAGACAACGCGACCGCGGTATCCATGCAGTGGCGAACTCTTCAATTAAGCTCTATGAACTCTTGATTCATCATAAATTGTGTTTTTGGTCTTCGTATTACAATAATACTCAAATCTAAACTAAACACTCTCAATAACATCTCAAAATCTAAGAGTTAACTTATACAAAATAGTCTATATCACCGTTCATTCAGAGATGTAGTGTCCTTACACCTTAAGGACGGCTACACATACACAAACTTGTTGTCCTTTTCAACATGCGTCCCTGAAACACTTAGACAACTTATCAAGGCGAGTTTGTCATATCAAAACTAAGGGACGCCAGGCATAATGTTAAGTACTAAAGGCGTCCTTAACATTGTCCCAACACTGTAGCCAATGGCAGTTTACATATTAACTTATAAGACAAACAAATTTTAGTAACAAATAAAATGGTAAAACACGGGAAATCTACTTTTGATTTCTACTTTCTCAATTTTACATTCATGTGCCTATAACATTAGTAACAAATAAAATGGTCGATCAAGTGCATAAAGTAACTCTCAGGCTAATAAGTTAACCAACAGAATCCAACATAATTATTCAAGAGCCATAAGAATTGTACGTGATATGAGAGCGCAGTTATCTCATAGCTAAAAGTGTGCCACTGCCTGGGAAAC
This sequence comes from Polygonum maritimum, assembly GCA_963924305.1. Taxonomy (NCBI): domain Eukaryota; kingdom Viridiplantae; phylum Streptophyta; class Magnoliopsida; order Caryophyllales; family Polygonaceae; genus Polygonum; species Polygonum maritimum. The sequence goes on along the minus strand of OZ002728.1, from coordinate 25,841,984 downwards.
TCTCAGCAAGAGGAAGCTCTTCACTCTGGGGAAGTAAACCCTGCTTCTCAACCCACTGGCCATATCTACAAGATTACCGCTGCTAAGTCTGCCGCCTTCCTTTGCAACTATATCTGCCTTGTTTTTTAGAACAATGTATGGAATAGAAAGGCCACCAGGTCCGACAGATCCCATGAGGGCAGAGAAAGTTCCAGTTGCTGCAATTTCTGAGGCCCATTTGATCAAGTTTGTCTTGGTATTTCGTTGGGAGAGATCGTATACAAAAATTACACCTATATAAGTTTTTTACCAAAGAAAATGGATCTTGACTTAGAAAGGATAGGTATCACAGAAGACCCCGACACCCGACTGAATCAAGCAATATAAACAGCAAATCTTAGCTATCTTACCATTAACATGGGAATAGAAAATCGATCTAGAATCTTTGTAACGACCGTGTCCAGAAATATCCCATAGTTCTACAAAGAAATCTCGTTCAGTATCACCTTTGGTAATACTTGAAGAGCTGACAGAACTACCATATCTCATGTGCCACCCTGAGCGAAAATGCTCAATTAGAAAGAGGATCCAAAAGAGAAAATCATGAACTACTCATTCAGTAGTTTTGAACTTATCACATGAAAATTTTGCTTGCGATAAATATAAAGCTTGCTACTCATAGAAAATTGATTAGGTAGACAAATTTACATAACTGCAGTGAGTGCAAAATTTTTAACTATTTATACAAAACTTTGAACTATCAGTACAAAAATTTGAATTATTCACAGAAATGCAAGGATAGAATGTAAGTTTATATGAAAATAAAAACACATCAGGACAAAAATAAATTCTATGGGAAGCTTGCTACTAAATTAGCACAATTGTTGTACATTATAAGGCAAGACAAGACATCATTAATCCATTAAAAGTATAGCTAGTAATATCAATACAGAGTCAATTTTAAATAGACCTTCTAATATGAGCAGGCAGGACAAGACATCATTATAAGGCAGGACAAGACATCATTAATCCATTAAAGGATGAGACAGTTTGCAAAAACTAATCCACTTGCAAAATCAGTTGAAAACACAAATCAAATCACTCGAAATAAAATGACATTTCATCTCTGACTAATGGCCTATTTAAGTTGTCTAATTTGTAGGAAAGAAAGGTAATCAATCCTAAACACCACACCCAAACGTGCATGTGTCCTTGCTTAACGAGTTCAAGGCAAATATAAATGTCAAATATGGTTGTGTGTCAAATGATCCAACCATAGACAAATGGTTTAAAAAAAAGCAATGCTGAATTAGTACCAATTAGTAATTTTGAATTGTGACCATGATTAAGGCTTGTAGAAAAAGTAGGAATCAAAGATAAAGCATTAAATAAATACAACATACATAGAAAGAGGATCTAAAAATACTAAATTGGTCAACTCCAGACCAACATTCCCTACGATCAATGACTAACTCCCAATACATAAGGTTCAGAGATCAAGAGGACCAAATAATCTACAATAATCCACAAAACACAACAGCTCTTCCACATGCAACAAATCATTGAAGCATACATAGCTAGAAGAATTACAAGGGCTAATTCAGTTCAAAAATCCTCTATGATCACTGACAGATTCTAAAACCTAGGGTTGAGCACTAATTAGAACACAAACCAGATCTTCTGAAAACGAACAACACTCTTCTTTACACAACACAAAAATCCTCTACACTCTATGATCAAGGACTATACAACATCACCGGCATCAGAAGAAGAGCAATTTGACGATATCACAAATCATCATCAATTCATTATCATTAACCACAACAACAACGACTAACATATTTCACAGAAAAAAATGCGAAAGAAAGAAAACGGAAGACAGTTTACCTGAGATCAAATTACAATTAAACATGCATCAAACAAACATGCACCAATCTACCTATATTAGTTTTTGAACTTTTAATAGAAACTCTTGAGCTACTCACATAAAAATTTAAACTAGTCATATAAAGGGAAACAATAGCAAATGCAGGAATCAAACATGCTCCAATCCATCCTTACTTCTCCACCAGATTCCAATCATGAACTTATCACATAAAAATTTGAACTACTCATTGAATAATTTAAACTTCTCACATGAAAATTTTGAACTTATTGCATGAGATAAATATAAAGCTTGTTACTCATAAAATATTGATTTAGGCAGAATAATTTTAAGACTTACGGCAGAATGCAAAAATTTGAACTACCTGTACAAAAATTGGAACGGCCAATACAAAAAATTGAACTTGAGATTAGAATGCATCACATTTTAAAATGTTGGGACACAACAGACATTCAGCATATTTAAAAACACCACATCATAGTTTTTAAGTGCACAACTGGAGATTAGATTATACGCTCAACCTCATGAAATAATTTTATTTGATTACTAATGTGGCATATGCAGGAATCATGCGCAATAGAAGAAGTACTGAATTTCCTTCGAGTTAATTCTGTGAGTTGCTGTTTTTTGGATCTGAGCTAGAAAGAGTGGACTGTTCATGTGAATACAATATGTATTGAATATTGATTCATGTTTTGTGCACCATCATCATATCATTGTATGAAAACAGACAAATTAGATCTATATTTTATCATTTTTAATCTGATATTACTCTCTTAGTTTAATGATGGCCTTGATCAGTTGATCTTTAGAATCATGGGGGATTCTTGCAATTTGACCAATAGATTTATGATCTACAGAATATTGTACATGTCATAGCTTTACTAGAATGCATCTTTTCATATGCATACTGGCCAAGGATTCAACCCATGGTAGTTGCTTTATCAAATCATTTATAATAAAACAGAGTTATTTCAACCATTCAATGATGGATAATCATCATTATAAGCCAATAATAGGTCCTTTTATATTGCTCTACTAAATCCCTCTTTTTCCTCATTTCCATCTAAACTTTATAACCATTGTTATTTACTATATTATTCTAAAGAGCTTAAGTTCTACATCATTTATAATATAATAGAGCTATTTCAACCATTCAACGATGGATAATCATCATTATAACCCAATAACAGGTCAATCTAGCCACCTAAAACCAATCAATTCAGACTTAAAAATACCAAGACTGTCCATCTTAAATCGTGAACCAAACACTCAGCTTTTACGCAAATATTGTCATCTACTGGCATTTAAATCTTCCTAGCTAGATTTAACCCCTAAACTGCCAAAAACCAAACTGGCTTCAACATCCCACGCAGGAATCAATAGCAAATTTTTGAACTTCAATCCATAAAAATTTGAACTACTCACATAAAAATTTGAACTAATCATATAAAGGGAATCAATAGCAAATGCAAGAATCAAACATGCTTCAGACCATCCTTACTTCTCCACCAGACTCCAATCCAACAGAGCAGTACAAGAATTCAATTTTTAAGGTCTTCACAAATCAAAGTTTTCGTACAAACCCTAAGACTTCACAATTTTGCACAAATCAGTAGTATAACATCAAATAGAAGCGAACTCGAGTTCTTTCAATGAAAAATCTGCAACCGAATTCAACAAAGGAGAGAAATCGCAACAGCAAACGAAGAAATCGAAGAACGAATCGAAGACCTAAAAAATCGAAGAAATCGAAGCAAAAAACGAGCAGAATGCCGGATCAAAAAACGAAATCAACATGAGCATCTGTTTACTTGTTCGAATCAACAACGAAATTGATAGTAGAGAGCGAATCAAAGCTAGTGGTTGTAGAGTTTAACCCCTAAACTGCCAAAAACCAAACTGGCATCAACATCCCACGCAGGAATCAATAGCAAATTTTTGAACTTCAATCCATAAAAATTTGAACTACTCACATAAAAATTTGAACTAGTCATATAAAGGGAATCAATAGCAAATGCAAGAATCAAACATGCTTCAATCCATCCTTACTTCTCCACCAGACTCCAATCCAACAGAGCAGTACAAGAATTCGATTTTTAAGGTCTTCACAAATCAAAGTTTTCGTACAAACCCTAGGACTTCACAATTTTGCACAAATCAGTAGTATAACATCAAATAGAAGCGAACTCGAGTTCTTTCAATGAAAAATCTGCAACCGAATTCAACAAAGGAGAGAAATCGCAACAGCAAACGAAGAAATCGAAGAACGAATCGAAGACCTAAAAAATCGAAGAAATCGAAGCAAAAAACGAGTAGAATGCCGGATCAAAAAACGAAATCAACATGAGCATCTGTTTACTTGTTCGAATCAGCAACGAAATTGATAGTAGAGAGCGAATCGAAGCTAGTGGTTGTAGAGTTTGGTCGAGAGCGAATGAAAGAACGGAGGAAGAAGTCTAAGAGAGTCGAGAAGGGTTTGAGGCACGAGATAGAAGGAGATGACCATATTTACAATTTTGCCTCTAATTTTTTTTTCAAATCTTCTACCAGCGTGCACTTCTCTCTTCTAATCTCGTCCGCCTGTTTCATTCTATCATTGGTGATTATTAGTCCTACTATAAGTCTTCTCCTTACTATAAGGTAGTCCCTACCTGAACTTGACTATATATAATATAGTAAGGGGTAATGAGTTATTAGTCCTACTATATATATATATATATATATGTATATAATATAGTAAGGGGTAATGAGTTATGATATTGATTTTTCAATTATTACAATGTTATATATATATATAATATAATATAATAGGTGTATATATATATATATTTTAGGCAAAAATATATATCATAGGTATATATATTTTATGCAAAAAAGATACATGAATCAAGGATACATTGTAAGAAATACGTGATTTTTTGTTCAAAAAAATATTAAACTTGATTATAAGTATCGAAACATTGATCACCTAATAAGTATGTGATGTGATCGCGCCCGGCTCACATCAAGGAGCCGACGCCACGGTGCCTCTCGGCTCACCTCAAGGCACCGACGCCATAGTGCCTCCCGGTTCACCTCAAGGCACCAACGCCACGGTGCCTCCTTGTCCACATCAAGGCACCGACGCCACGGTGCCTCCCGGTGCCCCTTTGGGGCCTCACCCCGCAAGCGGCGCCGGGTGCACCCGGTGCCTCCACAAGGCACCCCGCGAGCGGTGTTAAGGCGCAGCCCAAGACGCAGGCCGGTGCCTCTCCGAGGCACCCCCGAGGCTACCCGCCTATAGGTCGGGCACGACCCGCCACAAGGTCGACCACAGCTAAGGAACTAAACCACCCTCCCGGGGCCTTGACTAGGCGACGCGCTACACTTTTATAAGAAGAACTTCGGGCTCATTTGGCCATGGCCCACGCCTCACATTACCAACCTAGTCAAGTGTTGGTGTGCCTCCAAACACTTGGCCCAAATGGGAGCCTTGATAGGCCCGAAGCCCAACATCAAGAAAAACATCCAAATCCCACTTGGAATGAAGCTTGGCCGCCACACAACCGGGATGCTTGGCTGCCACACTAACCCCTTCCTTGGATGCCAAGCTAGAGCTCCAAAGACACATTAAATGTGAGGATTGGCCGCCAAGGAACGCATGTGAGGGGCGGCTATGTGAGCTTGCCTTCGCCGCCACTCTCCTTCATTGATTCATGAAGCTTGGCGCCCACTCCTCTCCACCTCCATACGAAGCTTGGCGCCCACTCCAAGTCTGCCGCCCTCACCCCTTTCTCGTCCCTATATAAACGCATCCAGGGCCTCATTTTTTGGTAGATTGAATTTGAGTAAGAGAGCTTTAAGCCCTACTCATTCGGTCTCTTCTCCTAACGGGAGAACGGGCCAAGGGAGTCCCCATCTTGTCGGCTTCTAGCTCTTCGATTTTTAGCTTGATCTCTTGTTCCATTTTCCACCAAATACATTCCACAAAACTCTTCTCTTCCAACGTGTAAACCGAACACTCGCCACCTTAATAATAATATTTCGAGTTTGTATCTCTTACAAAATCGACTCAAGAACACCTCCACGAGACTCAATCGAACCAGTATTGGACGATCCTGGACTCGGAGTACATCAGTATGGCAACATCAATCTCCTACCTGATATAACTTTATTTTTTTTATTGCAAGAAATAAATTATGATTATGTAAGATATGATTACTCAAAATAAATAGGTTCACCCAAAGAAAGTTTAATCTATGTATAATTAAAGAAAATCTTTATATATATATATATATATTCATCTATGATATTTACCTTGTTCATTTTAAAATTGTTTCTTTTATTTTGGTATACCCTGCATTGATCCATATGATTGAAATGGAGGAGGCTTAGTGTTTAAAAAAAATCAATTTAGATATTATTAAAAAAGGTAAAATCATTTCAACAAAAAAAGAAGATAAAATCATTATTAAGGAAGATAATTCTGATTATTTTTGAAATGTGATTTGGCTTAGACAATTTGAAATTTCCTTATTTTTCGGTGAATCATATCTTTGCCTGCTAAATTCATTTTGTTAATTTCATTAATTATCTCTTATAATAAATATTTTCCAACAACCTCAAATTTAATGCTCCGTATTATTTTATCCCAATTGTATGTTTAATCATGAATTATTTTCTAGGCATTTCTTTAATTATCTCTTATGCTGTCATTATGTTTGAGATATCCCAATGAATATATTTTAATCACGAATTTTTAATATTAATTTTTGAAGTATATTGTATGATAATATACACAATAAATTTAAATATGCAATATTGAATTGTATGATAATATCGTAATCACGTTTTTGATCATGAATTATCTTCTAGGCATTTCCTTAATTATCTCCTATGTTGTCATTATGTTTTTAATATCCCAATTAATACATTATAATCACGAATTTTTTATATTAAATTTTAAAAGTATATTGTATGATAATATTATCGATAGAATTTAAATATGCAATAACTAAATTAAAATACATATTGCTAAACCTGTAATCTTTTTCAGTTTTTCTATCTTAAAAATTATGATATGTTAAGATTTTAGATATTAAATATTTTTAACAAAAATTTCAAAATTTGGAAAAAGTCTAAGTTTGTAAGATTTATTGAACAAAAATCTTAACTAAATTTTCAAATTCATAAAATAACATTTTGAAAGTTTTAATTTTATCTATATTCGATTATGAAATATAATCTCACTTTAATACTTAATGATATTTCTTTTTTTCCATTGAAGATATGTATTTATGATTAAAGAAAATCTCATATTGAGATATGGTGTGTCTTAACAAAAATCCTATGTGGAAAGTTTTTGTATATGACATGGATAATATATATGAGGTGGATTAATGCAAAATTATAAAAAAATAAAACAATTTTGACATGGTGCAACGATAGGTTGACGTACATGTGGCAAAATCCTACGTGGCACATCCTCCCCGTGTGGAAAAATCTGAGGTGGCGGAACGTAATGGCTCCATTCCTTGCGGCTTTTATATATATACATAGATTAAGCCCATGAAATTATTTACAGAGAACTAAGAAGATTGAATCCCAATTCATCCCTTTTGTACAAGGAATGAATTGTACACAATCCATACAAACGCTTTCCTAAAATAGCTCCTTAAGACACAATAAAATCATCTTCAATATCTTCAATTATCTCTTGATGATTTTCCTCCTTTATGCACCTCTTCTTGCCTTAAATAATCTTCTGAAGCATCTTCACGTTTTCCTTAATCAAATAACGCAACATTGCCTTTTATAGAATTTTGCACGTTTTCCTTTCGTGAATACAAGTCGGCGACTATAGCTGACTTATCTTGAAATTAGTGACTTGACTGTGACCTTGGTTAGGTCGGCGACTCTTGGTCCGCAACCTGTTTGGACCATCAAAACACATACATATTTTCCAACAAATTCAGGTCGACGACTTCGTACTCTTAGTCGGAAACTTGTTTGGAACCATCAAAACAATCAGTTTTCTAACAGTTATTAAAATCAAGAAGACATCATTAGCTTAGTAGTAATAACTTAACCCTATAATTCATAGGTTCATTGTTCAATTCTCATAAGTAGTATTTTTATACTACTATATCATAGTTATTTGTATCAATTTACTATGTATAAAGATCACCATATATGTTGTAGGATTATAAAAATCACCATATACTACTAGGAGTACTAACATGATTCCCCATGCTATTTTAATTTATCATTTATTTATTGTGTTGACAATAAACATTCGTAATATTTTAATCAAATAGTTTGCTATTTTTTTACACGAATGTTGTATTTTGTAAGATTATAAGTTTGTTATTTTGCTATCGTTTTACCTAATATAGTATATAATACATATAATAGTTTTTGCATAAATCAAGGAAAATATGAAGATTTTATATTTTGTTGTATTTACGTATGAAATTTCTCCAATTTTTTAAAATACTTGCATTATTATAAAAGTTCTAAAATTTTCACCTAATTTATAATGGTGATTAAGTATAATAATTATCATGATTAGAGATTAATAGTATCTAACATACTTATAGGACATACCTTAGAAAACTATAATAAAAACATTTCTTATTATCATATTATATAATAAGAATATAATGATGAATACTAAAAAGGAATATAAGTAGTCAGTCTATGTTCTTATAAAGCTACATTTATAGTGATGGATATAAAGATAATTTCCGTGTGTAATTTAAAAAGGCTGTTAATGTCACGACTATCTTGTTAGAATACAAACAACTTATTTGTAAAAGTATAGATTATTATATATTTTATAACACTTAAATATCACAAAATGCTAAAATCATTTCATTATAAATTAACCACACTTTATTATTGGTAAATTATTTGAAATCATTTAAAGACATTAAGTAAGATTTTCTGTAGTGGAAAAAAAATCATTATAAAGTAATCTTACTTTATTATTGGTAAATTCAAGGAGAGTTAAACCATGACCTATGAATCGGTTAATAACCATAATTACCACTATGCTATACTAGAGATTTTGTCTATATTCATCACAATATAAATTGTATAAATATTGTAATGACCGTAATTAAAGAAGACAAGAAATGGGGACACCACCTAAGTTTCCCTCCATTGTTCTTCATCTGCCCCTTTTTATCCATATAATTAACAATATACTTATTAAAATCAAGAAGAAATCATTAGTTTAGTCGTAATACATCCCCCCCAATTCATAGTTCAATATTCAAATATCTTAAGTAGTATTTTTATACTACTATATCATTGTTATTTGTTTCAATTTACTATATATAAAAATCATCATATAAGATGCTAACGATCATATTCTCACTGATTGTGATACATATTTCTTCATCAAAGTACAAGTTCTCCTTAGAGGATGCAAGAAACAAAGAAATCATGTGAGGAGACTAAAATACCGAATCAAATTTTAAGTACTTAGGAAAAAAATTGATATCACTATGTAGTTATATATCAATGTATAAATTCCAAGACATGCATAATATTGGAAATGGATACTTAAGTACATATTGGGAATTTTATTTGCAATTTGTTTTATTAATTTCCTAGTTTGATATATAAAATTTAGTTTTTTTTTCTTCTTAGCTTCCGTACTAAAGACTTACCACACTTACTAATTTATTAAACTACAATATTGGTTAAGAGGGACTTGGATTTTTATATCGTTTTCATAGTAGTTTTAGTAAAATAGCCACTTAGTTGGAAAGTTATGAGAGTGATATATATAGCTATTCAAACACTAAAAGGGTTATATCTCCAATTTGGTCAACTATGTGAGTTAGTTATAATTAATGTAATGGGCTTTTCAATTAAAATTGATTAATAAGGCTTAAAAATAATTTTTAATAATTTGCGCAACACGGGACATGACTTTTAGTAGTAACTAGTTTAAACCCCGTACCATGTACGAGTAATGTGATTATAAATCCAATTTAATATAGATATGTATTGTCAATGATCACGTTAAAATTATAGGATCATATATTATTATCTTCATATTGTGATTAATGTTTTTTTACCAATGGTAAATCAACTCATAATATAAATAAGTTGGATTTTTTCAAAAATTACTTTACGATAAATATCATGTTTTATTAAATAATAATATTATTCAAAAGATTATAACTAATTCATGGTAAGTGATAATTCATAATTTTCAGGATAATTCATAATTTTTGGTAAATTGTAAGCAATTTTTACGGGATAAGATTATATGAGATTCTAACTACCTAATTTGTATAAAAGAGGGCCTGATTGACTATTTTATTATAGAAATTACACGTGGCGTAAATTTTTGTGAAGACATTGTCTCCGCTTTATACTATAGGTAGTATAGATTAAAAATGTTTGGGAGATGTAGGTCATTAATAAAATGTACATATATACACCATCTAGTCACTTCTACTTGTCATTTTAGGTTCAAAATTTTGTATATAAAACCATATCTTTTAACTGATTTTGAACACAATTTTCTTAATTTGATCCTTATATTTAATGGATGAGATTTGTTCTCTTGTTCTCTAATACTTACATAATCTCTATTGAACTTTAATCTATATATATATATAGGTAGGTTCTATAGTGAACAAGGTCCTATAGAGAACAAGAGAACAAATCTCATCCGATGGATGAGATTTGTAATGGATGGTGTAATGAGTGTTTACAATATCCATTAATTAGAAAATAGAAAAAAATCCAAAATATGTCAGATTTTCTCCCATGATCTACTCCTTGTAACTACCAACAATATAATTTTGGAAAATAACAAATTGTGAAATTACGCATATAAAAAAAACGCAGGCCACCATATTGTGCAAATTGTACGCAGTTCCATTCGGAGAATATTAGGAATCACGCATATCCAAAATCGTCGGCCACCACATCGCCGGCCACAGATCAAGATGTATATACATACAGAAACAATGTATATGACAACCTGAGAAATGTATATACGGAATTTGTTGTGACTGTATTTTTTGTGTGACCTATTTCTACAGATCAAGATGTATATATGTACATTATTTGTTTATATGACAACCTGAGGAATGTATATACGAATTTTGTTGTGGTTGGATTGTGTATGTGACATATTCCTCCAGATCAAGATGTATGTATGTACAATCAAAATGTATATGACAACCTGAGGAATGTATATACAAAATTTGTTGTGGCTAGATTGTTTGTGTGACCTATTTCTACGGATCAAGATGTATATATGTACATTAATTGTGTAAATGACAACATGAGGAATGTATATACGAATTTTGTTGTGGTTGTATTGTGTATGTGACCTATTTATACAGATCAAGATGTATATACGTACAGTAATAATGTATATGACAACCTGACCAATGTATATAAGCAATTTGTTGTGACTGGATTGTTTGTGTGACCTATTCCCACAGATCAAGATGTTATATGTACAATAATAATGTATATGACAAACTAAAGAATGTATAAAAGCAATTTGTTATGGCTGGATTGTTTGTGTGACCTATTCATATAGATCAAGATGTATATATGTACAGTAATAACGTATATGACAATCTGAGAAATGAATAAACCATCTTCATTATGGTATATGATATGTAATTGACCTTTGTATACATCGTATGTATGTCTATATACATGCGATTTTGGGGAGGATGACTATTGCTATAATTTAGGGTAGAAATTGGGATTAGGATAAAAATAAAATCAATTGCTATAATTTTTACCAAAAAAAAAACACACGAGCAGATCACCAGATTTTGTTATTTTTCGAAAATTCCAAAATTAATCATCACTTCCTATAATTAAGGGATTAGTTTAATTCTAAAATTAATCATCATTTCCTATAATCAAGGGATTTGTTATAAAACAAGAGAAACCATAAATAATCAGAGAGAATGAGAGAGGAAGAGAGATCAGATCTGTATATTATTAGATCACCCATAAGGGTCTTTATATAGAGAGTACAAGACTTATCCATGTACATCCATATCCGATAATAATAATATTATAACACTCCCCCTTGGATGTACATCCCTAACTGCCTCATTAAAAACCTTGTCTGGAAAACCCAATGGGACAAAACAAAGATGAAGGGAAAAGGAGTGCAATGTTGTTCTCTCTCTTGACTCGAAATTTATCTTCCATGTTTGATTGAATTGAGCATCCATTCAGCCTTTGAGTTGAATCTTGAAATTGGAGAAACTTGTCAATTACATGTGTTGTGTCGTCCTTTAATGATAATTTCTTGATTTGAGCAATACAAACTTCATTATCTTCATATACCTCCGTTGGATCTTCTTCAACCTGATTCGATGACAAATATAAGATCTCATTCTTTCGCGTATCTCGAGCTTCAGCCTAAGATTGTCTCATGCACTATGGACCTTGCACCATGATCTGCCTCGTTAAAAACCTTGTTTGGAAAAACCAGTGGGATAAAAACCAAAGTCAAGGGAAAAAGAGTACAGTCGTATAATAATGCTCCCCATCAATTAAACATACATTCTTCATATGACACATATATGCCCTCATGTGTCATTGTGAAAGATTTGGTACTTTTGGACCAACAATCTTTATTGTATGTTTTAGGGAGACGGAGAATTCACTGCCAAATTAAACGCCATTAATAAGGCAATGGAACATGATACATTAATCGAAGGGATCCTTAACCCATTTCTATATATGCTCGAACTGCAGGCCGAGACAATACTTGGTAGTTCATAAGTCCTTCATATCAAAATTCTCTTTTCATGTAATCGGTTAAGTGGACCTCTTCTAGAGATCAGGTCATCAACAAAAAGGATCACATGAACATAGGACTCATTTGATCACTCATAAATTGTATCCGATTGCTTCGGTCCATATAGGGATCATTTGAGCTTAATTGAATGCAATGTGGTTTTGATTCAAATGCTTCAGCTAATTTCAATCCTTGTGGGATTTTTCATGTATATGTTGGTACTTATTGACCCACATTGACGAGTCATTACCACATTCATGAGTTGCATCTTAAGTCGCCCATCGACTAAAGCAACAAGAATCTGAGCGTGATTGCATCCATAATGTGTGAGCACATTTCTATGTACTTTACTCGAGAATTTATAAATCTCGTGCAATCAGTCAAACTTTGAATCTGAACACTGCATTGTGTTCATTTCATTTTCTTATGAACAATCACTAATATATAGTTGACTGATTTTATACTTTATGGTGTTGGAACTTCAGGCCCAAAAACACCTCATTTATTTAGCAAAGATATCAATGACTACAACTTCTCGGTACCACCTAATACCGATACTTACACTAGTCATCGACAATCCTAAACTGTCGTCAATATTATTCTATTTGCTTTCAGTGTCTTTAGATAGAATTTCTTCAAGAAATCTATCTTCATGTTTGCGTATAGTTGACATATCATCACCCTTTTTGTGATGTTATCGACTCTTTCCTCTTTCGGGATAATGATATCTTTAGAGCCTAGTTGTCTCTTCACACATCCGGTGTGATTGAGAATTAATTGTTCTATTCGGAGTTAATTCTAGAATCTCCAAACGAGGTGGTGCAACCTAGGCTAGTGTATGTGACTTGACTTTGTCACTTTCATGTACATCATCACATATACTTGGTAGCATGCTAGCTATACGATCCACTAAACTTCTAGTTTAGTTATCTTTGGATCTACAATAGCAAATCGCATCCCATGCAATCGCTTTGGCTTTTAGTCTCACTTATATTCTCCCCCTAAAGTTGGGATTTTCACCTCGCCATAAGTGACAATCTTAATACCGAGCAAAATATTGATCACCGCTTATAAGCTCAAGGTATTCTTTAAACGACAAGGACCCAATCCTCTCGTTTAATCCCAACTTTCCTTTTGTGTGACATTACTTCAAAATTATCTCGGGAGTTGGAGGACATATGAAGCAGTTAATCTCTTTTATAGACAAGCTTCATGTGGGAGAATTTTCCATAAGCAGTTGGTCCACGTTGAATTAATTTCATGATCCTATTTGATCAACGACTCTTCCAGGTCGTGCAAGTCATATATAAGCCCTTGCCTAGCTATCAATTATGACTGCATTATTGACGACTCTACCTTAGTCGTTTTGCGAATGTGTGTGAGAGCTATGCAATGCTCAACCACTACATTTATTTGATTCTCCTCAATATTCTATGGAATCAATGGCTTGAGGCATCTTTCAACAATGATATGATAATCCATAATGGTTCACATGGCGATGTGTTTGGTCCTCACATATCACTTAAACCCAGTCAAGGAGTATAGGAGACTTTGTATTGGCATACAACATACCGACTTTGCTACTAATCTGCCAAGAGCATAAGCCTTTCATACGTACAAGGCCACTCTTAGGAGAGACTTCAGGTCTCAAGATCTTTTGGTCCTAACCCAATCATGGGTGTAATTGTTTCACTTGAGTGACCACATTAATCATGCCACAAGAATATCTTGTTATCAATTAACTTCTAGCTAGTGATACTACACTATTCAATGGGATATACTCTTCAAGAGCCATCTAAACCTTCACACCAAATTTGTCATCCTCATGATTGTGAAAACTTTTGGTTTTCAAATAGTAGGTGTTGCGACACCATTAACAAATATGGTTTTCTACCATTGAACATGTCGGTGATCATACATTAAACTGGGAGCTCATCAACTCAAATCAGATAAACCATTTATCTTGATTTTGATCTTATGATAGAAATAAATGCCTCAAAATGGGTACATTCAGAACTTTGCTTTAGATTAGACCGGTCTCCACACTTATACTCATAAGCTGTGGTTTTTATCACTTATGGGATATCCCTTATCTCAGATGTCCTTCTCGACATCAAATTTACCCCTAATGTCCTAGCTATAAGTCATAACCATGACTAGCGGCCGCATGCGTAATATATTGTGACCTCTTTCACACCCTCTTCCGGAGAAGGCATGCTTCAGGCATGCAAGAGGTTGGTCAACCATGACCTTGAACTCCTAGTTCATGCTAGGTATGGGGTTATTTAGTACTAGTTCTGAATATAATATAAACTCATGTTTCTTGTACTACTTTTGGAGTACATGTCATATTTCTTGTACTACTTCTGGAGTACATGACTAGTATGAGATCCTCTAACTCCCCAAGAGTTTACAGTGATCTCTTCTTATCCAAAAATCGAGTCTTCAGGCTCGTATGGAGTTGATGATGATAACTATAATTTTAGCACAATTCTCCTTGAATTTCAAGTGCTGCATAATTCTCTCAAACATCTCATTTGTCAACTTCAGGTGACAATGAATAATTTGTCATCATTATGTTCAAGAATGAATTTTCACAAATATTCCACTTGTCAACTTTAGGTGACAAATAAGGATATATCTTGAACCATTTATCATCTACTTCGGGAGATGATACGTTGATCTACTTCTAGTGATGAATTCTTCTCATCACTTACTACAAGTAAATATGTGTATATGTAAATCCACTTCTAGGGATAATACTCCTATCACTTTCTTCAAGAAGTGATATTTTCTATCATTACTCACTTCAGGGAGTAATTTGCTTTATTATTTCATCTCTTCGGGGATGATTGCAAAATTGTCTGTACGAGGACAATGTCATCCGCTTCAGGGGATAATACGCTTTAACTTTAAATAAAAATATATGTAAGCAATAACATGAATAATTAAATTGAGAAACATAAATAAAGAAATAAAATATAATAAAAGATTGTCAACTTCTGGTGACATGAGATTGAATGCGAAGTCTTCCAGACCTCGAGACCTTTCAATCACATACTTCGGGATGTGATATATAAGACCACTTAATCGATCACATTCTTCGGGATGTGATATATAAGACTTTAATAAAACTGCTTAATCACATACTTCAAGATGTGATTTGGTCTTTTACTATCTATTCCAAGAGATAATATTTGTGGTCTTTATTATCTACTCCCAGAGATAATATATATTTGTCATTGGTCTTTTATTATCTCATCCACTTCTGGGGATGGATTCATTTATTTCATCCACTTGGGGGATGAGAACTATCACTTAAGATATAGTATAGTATATGAATATCCCTAAGTGACAAAGTCAATCGTGCATGATAACACGTATGTACGGACGTGCCCTTCATGCACCACCCTAATTCCCCACTTGTTGCCACCTTCCTTTACTTCTACTATCAACCATGAATCCGATTGGTCAACCCACTAGCTACTAGCACAATTCTTTTATTATGTTTCCTTTAATATTTTTAGGGCAAAACTCGCAATTAAAGACAACTTGGTTTAAGATCCATGCGAAGTGCGACACTAGACATGTGGGCGGATTGGGTTCGCGTTTGGTACGTCGGGTTCAGTTTAACTCCAGATTAGGTCATTTCGGGTCATAAATTTACCAGGTTCAAACATATCGGGTCATTACGGATTTATTACGGGTCGGTTCAGATCAACTCAACGGGTTAAATAACCTGGTTTTTTAAATTTATTTTAATACTTTATTTGTTATTTTTTAATTAGTAATTTTTTATGACTCGGTTATTTAAATTATAATATAGTACTCCCTCCGTTCATATATATTTGTCGGTTTAGCCTGATTCTCTTATTTAATAATATTCGTCATTTAACATATGTTGGGACGCTATGAAGGACGGTTGCGTACTTGTTAGTGTGCCCACACAACCGTCGTCCCTTAGTTTTGATATGACAAACTCACTTTGATTCTAATAAATTTGTCCAAGTGTTCAGGAACGCAGTGACTAAAAGGACAACAAGTGTATAGACGTCCCTGAGGCTAAGGGACGCTAGCTAGCAGGAAGTAAGGACCAGCAAGAGACTACTTGAGCAAGGACGCAGTCCCAAGCAAGTAGGAACCCGAGCTTCAACTCTCAGAGCGTCCTTACTCATCAGCTGACAGGATGACATCACTCGACAACATTTGATCATCCGGGACACGTGGAGACCGTTCCTGTAGCAGAGTTCATCACCACGTGGAGACGGATCCTGTAGCGGAGTCCATCACACACAACTGGATACAGGAGGCTTCCCTCATCACCGCCATACCACGTGGAGGAAGATCTTGTAGCCACGTCCACGAAGGGCATGATCGTCCCAAAGAAATGACACCCTTCCCAAGTCCTATAAATAACACCAAGGCATTTATTGTGACGCCAACGCTTTTAGAGAATATTCAGAGAATCAGAGTGAAAGCGACCTCGATCAAGAACACGAAGAACAAGCCAAGAACTCTCAAGAACTGTTCTAGACTTAATGTTTGATCGAGTGAGAATTGTAACCAAAATCACAAACTGTTTGTAAACCCAGAAAACCAAAGAAAAAGAGAGAAGTCCTACGACGCACTGTAGGATGTGAGAATAGAGTCCTTTAGCACATTAAGCTCGCTTCAGTTGTAGACTTAGAGGAGTCCTTTACTAGTGGACTTAGGACGTACACTAAGTGCTAGAGAACTGTAAAGACTCGCCAGTACAACTGTAAGGACGCTTAATAAGAAAGGAAAAGTCTATTCGAAAATCCTCCAAGGAGGTAGAGGTTTACACTCAAGGACTACTTGGTCTTGAGTGGTTCCTCTATAAATTGACGTGTTCCTTACTTGTTATTTTCATCTGTTTAGTTTGCTATTTCCGCTGCACTAAAGGACGCCCTTATACTTAGTAAGGACGCCTCACTCAAGAACGCCTTTAACCAAGTAAAGGACGTCCCCTTTCATACTAACGATCCAACAATTGGTATCAGAGCAGGCGCTCTTGATTTTGTTGAGTTGTAGGTGAAAATGGACATGGAACCTATTGGAATCTCCAGTGTGAAGCCTCCGCGCCTAACGGACAACAACTTCAATCGCTGGAAGATAAGATTTGAGAACTTTGTAAGGAGTCAGAACTACCAATGCTGGAGAGTGATCAAGTTTGGTGATCTCAAAGTTCCTGCTGATAAAGTTAACAAAGAGGAAGATTGGGGTCCTGATGAATTCAAGCTTATAGAGACCAATGATAAGGCAATATGCTTTCTACAGACGTCCCTCTGTGAAAGGGATGCCACCAGAGTTAGCAACCTGCCCACAGCTAAGCAACAGTGGGAAGCTCTCGAGAAGTACCACGTTAGTAACTGATGAGATGAAAGAGGACGTTCAGCTCGAAGTAAAGAGAGACTTCTATACGTTCCGAATGCTGCCAAACGAAACGGCTAAGAACTACTCCTTCCGTTTTGAGGCCCTTGTCACCAAATTGAAAAATTTAGGTATCCCAGATGCTGAAGTCTCAATGAGGAACAAAGTCCAAGTGTTGATCGATGGTTTGACAGGAGTGTGGAACTTCGACATGACTACATTCAAGGAAAACCAGGCCAACAAGGCTCTTGAGATGGAAGAGATCTATGGGAAGCTGAGGTAGTATGAAGCAAGGCGGAACAAAGATATGGCTGAGCTAGGACAGAATTCTCAAACAGATCTCGCTTTGGCTTCAACAACGCCAGAGTACGCTGAACATCTTCGCCAACAACGAGAATTGGCTTTGATGATGGAAGCTAAAACTAATGAACACCGTGAGAACTTGCGTATTCAAACCATGAAAGAAAATTAAAGCAAGTCAAAGGAACAGCTTGATGAAGATGAAGAACTTGCTCTCTTACACAGTGCTCTTCGTTCCTGGGCTAAAAGGAACAAAGCTCACTCAAAGACAAAAATGCCTTACAAGAAGGAGAGTCCTAAGTACACTGAAGCTGAGATGAAGGAACTTACTTGTTTCAAATGTAACAAGAAAGGACACTTCGTAAAGAAATGCACTTCAGGACTGTCCTCAAAAGATATGAAAAGAAAGGCCTTGCTGAGTGCCTTTGAGTCTGCGTCAACAAGCGCCTGGGACGACAGTGATTCAGATAATGAGGATCCTAATGATCATGTTGCGTTCACGGCAATATATGGAGGACGCTCCAGCTGTTCAGAAGGACGCTCCTGTATCTGAACAAGAGGTAACCCATGATTCTATGATAAGTTCTCTTGATAAATGTTCTTAACCAAAGCTGATTAAACTCATTGCACAAATCATGCAAGAAAGTTACTCAATGAAACAAAAGCTTGATGAACTTGAGGCTGAGAACATAGTTGTTGAATGTGAAAATTGTGACACTATGACTTTACAACTAGAGTCCTCAGTTGAAGAAACAAAGTCTCTAAAAACTGAAGTGATGTGTCTCAAACTTAAGAACGCTAAGCTTAGGGAAGAAGTTAAAGTGCTAGGAAAGAGTCCCATCACTGAAGAAGTCAAACCTTTGGTTTTCATTCCCGCCAAAAGAGGACTAGGGTATGAGTCGGACTCTAAGAACTCTCTGCCTAGTGACTTTGAAGCTAGCAAAACTTCTAAGCTAGAACTTGAATGGGAGAAAACCAAGAACCGACTTGAACGCATTAGAGTCTTAGAGAGTGGAGAAGAGGGTCAAAAGGACTACTACACTAACTCCACTAGTCATAGGATCTACAAGAAAATTGCTAAGGGGGAAGGCTCTAAGGTTTGCAATCCACAAAAAATGAAGGAAAACAAAATCCAACATCCTAACAAGAAATATTACCTTCGTAATTACTACAGGACGTGCTGGTACTGTGGACAAGGTGGTCATTATAAATTTGAATGCTTTAAGTTGAAGGAAGACCTTGAAAAGGGCAAAAATGGTAGGACTAATAATGAAAATGTTGAGTCCGTCCCTAAGGAAAATGCTAGGTGTCCTAGACGTTCTAGAAGTTCATTTAGAAAGCATGCTACGTCCAATGATGTTAATATAAATGACTACATGCCAAAACCAGAGTTCTTTTATCGTAACGAACCAGGTAAGAAACACCTTGCCTGGGTCGCCAAAAACTAACTTCGTTTTGACAGGTGGAAGTGAGGGGACGCCCGTGGATCATTGATAGTGGAGCCTAAAATCATATGACAGGAAGCCAGATCCATCTCACTTCTATGCAAAATAGTGCCACGGGAGGAACTGTCTCGTTTGGCAACAGGGGCAAGGGAAAGATCAAAAGGACGGGAACTGCTATTCTAAATTCGTCCATCAAAGCATCTAATGTGAGTCTTGTTGAAGGACTTGGCTTCAATCTCTTGAGTGTCTCTCAAATGTGTGATCAAGGTGAAAACCTAGTCACATTTGACTCAAAGGAGTGCCTCGTCATCAACAAGAAATCAAACAAAGTTGTTCTCAAAAGAGTACGCCAGAATAATGTCTACATCTTCAACCAAGAGTTCAAGCCTGCTACTGAGCTGTGTCTATCCGTTTCAAAGGAGGACGTTGACCTCTAGCATCGCCATCTTGGCCATGTTGGACTAAGCACAATCCTTAAGTTACACCAAAGAAATCTTGTGAAAGGACTTCCCCGAATTGATCTTGAGAAAGTTGAACAGTGTGAAACTTGTATCAAAGGGAAGCAAACAAGAACGTCCTTCAAGTCAAAAAAGGAAGTAAGTACGAAGAAGCCCTTGGAACTTCTTCATATGGATCTTTGTGGACCAATGAAGACGTTGAGCTACGGTGGAAAGAGGTACATGTACGTTCTCGTAGATGATTTTTCTCGATTCACTTGGGTTCTTTTCTTGGTGTCAAAAGCAGATTGTTTCAACGCCTTCAAAATTTTCATCAAACAAGTGGAAGTTGCTCTTGGGACGCCTCTGAAAGCCATAAGATCAGACCATGGGACGGAGTTCCAAAACTCAGAGTTCCTTGCCTACTGTGATCAACACGGCGTCTCCCATAACTTCTCAGCTCCAAGGACTCCTCAACAAAATGGTGTTGTGGAAAGGAAGAACAGGACGCTGGAGGATATGGCAAGAACTATGCTATTAGCGAATAGCGTCCCCAAGTACTTCTGGGCGGAGGCTATTGCTACTACATGCTACATCATAAACCGTGCCATGATCCATCCTCTGCTAAAGATGACGTCCTATGAGTTGTTGAATGGAAGGAAGCCTCGCATTGATTATCTCAGAATGTTTGGATGCAAGTGCTTCGTCCATAACAAGAACAAAGAAAGACTTGGAAAGTTTGACGCAAGGTGTGATGAAGCCATATTCCTTGGGTACTCCCTCACAAGCAAAGTCTATAGGGTTTTCAACAAAAGGACTCTTAAGCTTGAGGATAGTATTCATGTTGTGTTCAAAGAGAGTTCTTCTCATTAATAAAAAACAAGTAAGAAAGAACGCTCTTCCTCACAATAACAGGACGACTCTGAAGACGAAGTTGAAGTTTGGTCCTTTGGAAAATACTACTTTCCTAAGGATGCCAACACAAATTCAGAAGAAGTCTCAGTGGACACTCCTAGTGTTGATCAAGGAGTTCCCTCTCGTAGTGAATCTCTAGTTCAACAAGATGTGGCCGAATCAAGTCAACAAGGTGAGCAACGCCAAGGTGTGGACGCTCAATCTGAGGGGGAACACACTAAGGACGATGCTCAAGATGAAAGTGATAATTCTAATGGTGAGATTGATCCAAGGTTTGCTCAATTGTTTCAAAGGGAGTCCCGCTTCTCTAGGGACCACCCAACAACTCAGATTGTCTCAGATATTTCTCAAGGAGTTCAAACAAGGTCAGCTGCAAGCAAGTCCCAGAGTGCAAATTTGGCTTTTTGTGCTTTCAAGCAAGAGGAAGGCATTGAATATGATGAGACCTCTGCTCCTGTTGCTAGAATTGAGGCCGTCCGTCTCCTTATTGCCTTTGCCACGCACAAAGGATTCAAGTTATTTCAGATGGACGTCAAGACAGCCTTCCTTAACAAGGAAACTGAAGGAGGAAGTGTATGTCGCTCAGCCCCCTGGCTTTGAGGATGCCGACCACCCAGATCATGTGTACTACCTCGACAAAGCTCTTTATGGACTCAAGCAAGCCCCTCGTGCATGATACGACATGTTTGCATCCTTTCTTTTGTCTAATGGTTACACATGAGGTTCAATTGATAAAACTTTGTTCATTAAGAAAGTTCACAAGGACATTTTGATTGCCCAAGTCTATGTTGATGACATAGTCTTTGGTAGTACTAACATGAAACTTGTAGATGAGTTCAAGTCCTTGATGAGTAGTGAGTTTGAAATGTCGCTCGTTGGAGAACTTAATTTCTTCTTAAGGCTTCAAATCAACCAACTCAAGGATGGGACGCGCATTCATCAACAGAAGTACGTCCGTGAGATGCTTGAGAAGTATGGGATGAATACGTCCAAGCCTATGGCTACTCCTTGTTCTCCCAACTCGCGTCTTTATGTTGATGAACAAGGGAAGGACGTTGATCAAAAGCTTTACAGAGGAATGATTGGCTCTTTACTCTATCTAACCGCAAGCCATCCCGACATCATGTTTGCCGTTTGCTTGTGTGCACGCTTCCAAGCAAGTCCAAAGGAGTCCCACATGTAAGAAGTCAAGAGAATCTTTCGCTATCTTAAGGGACGCGACGATCTCTGCCTTTGGTATCCAAGGAAGATGTCCTTCAAGCTTGTTGGCTACTTAGACGCTGATTATGCTGGTCATGTGATCGATAGGAAAAGCACTTCGGGAATGGCACAATTCCTTGGTTCATGCTTAGTGTCATGGGGATCAAAGAAACAAAACTCTGTGGCACTTTCAACTGCGAAAGCGGAGTACGTTGCTGCTGCCTCGTGCTGTTCACAAGTTATCTGGATCAAATATCAACTTGAGGACTACGGTATCACTCTTGAAACTATTCCCATTCTTTGTGATAATACAAGTGCTATTGAAATTGCTAAGAATCCTGTTTTTCATTCACGCACAAAGCATATTCATATAAGAGATCCTTTCTTGCGTGATAATGTTGAACTAGGACTTATTAGTATGGGGCATGTGAGGACTGAAGACCAAATAGCTGATATTTTCACTAAGGCGCTTGATAGACGTCCCTTTGAGCATCTCAGGTTGCTCTTGGGGATGATAACTTTTAAGTAGCAATTCCCGTTCTACTATTCCCTCAATGATTGACTATGTTTAGTAGATTCTAAGTGCTTAAGGACTATCATGCATTGAATTCATATTTGCAAGGACGCTAGTCTAAAACTTTATGTGTTTGCTACTTTGGAACGCCATTCAATTTCTCTATTTGTCTTGAAAAGAGTATCCCTGATCACCCAACCCACATCATAAGCCGAAATGATGGGAAATCAAAGCTACGAATGGAAATGGATCGGGTTATGGGTGGATGAGTCATTTCCATCACCCGATCCATGAAAAAATACTCCACCCGATCCATCCACCACCCATAAAATTCATCATGCACATCCACCCCGTCCATCGTCCGTTGGGTAATCGGGTGGGTCGGGTCTCCACGAAACCTACCAAGATTCTAAGCTAAATTTATAATTTCACATAGATATCGTGTATAAACTATATAAAAACTTACAAATTTATAAGGTCCAATAAAAGTCAACAAAACTAATAGTTTAATCCAAAAAAAAGTGCAATATATGATCCCAATTGCAAGGTTAAAAATGTGGAAATTGGAATGCATTCTCAAACTCAAAAGAAGTATGTATTCGGGTTAAATGGGTCGGATGGATGAACGGGTAATGGATCGGGTAACGGTTCGGATGGCTCTCAACCCAAACCCGACCCATCTACACACCCACACACCCGCATTTCAGTGACGAACTGCCCAGATCGCACGCTTGGATAACAGACAAAGAAAAGTAATTCCGTACGAAGGCAAACAACTTTCGGTCCAATTGACATTCATGTCAGGAGCGGAAGACAGCGTCGAGAATCAAGACAATGCTGGAAATGCCCGGCAAAAGGAACAACAGGAGAAAGCTCAGGGCGTACAAGATGGCTAGTTATCGACGCCGTCCAGAGATTCTCCAGAATTAATCAAATTGACATCGAACTCTTCCACACTAACCAATCAGAGATCCTAGACGCGATCGGGGTTTCTACATATGATCGGAGTTCCTAGACGGAGTTTCTAAACACGATCAGAATTCCTAAACACGTTCCGGTATTCCATAACGGCGAGGATACGTCAGGAGGGAGAAATCTAGGAACCGTCCGGTTATCCAGAAATTAACCGATAATTGTCCAGTCTGTTATCATTCAGCACCCAGAATGCTTCGCGCATGACGGTCAGTCAGGATACGGCATCCAGAAAGGAGGACAACTAGAAAGATCATAGAACAGATCGAAGCGATGACTAATCATATATCATCAAAGCTAGACCTTGGTGGTTGTGAACAGACACTAAAGGGTGTAACGGCCTTGACGGCAGATCTAGCTACGACACCCCTCTGACTGCCTTACTTGAGGAGCAAGCCAATCCAACCGATCGCTAGGTTGCTTCCAAAATACTTCTAGAAAAGTCACAGAGATGGCCTCAAGAATGGACCTTGATGGTCGAAAAGAAGCATCAAGAGACGTAGCGGCTTCGACGCCATATCTTGGAGAAACACCACGTGAAGCCAGCCTGGATGCAACCATGTCGAATCGACCTAGACGACCCTTCTGGAGTCAGGATCACGTCTCTAGTCCTTCATTTGCTGGTTTCCTCGTTCCTTTATTTCAATATTCAGTTCGCATCTTTCTTTTGCTAGAGGATAATCTCTGTTTCTTGATTACGCATCTCAAAAGCATCATCTTTTATGCTCATGCATGTTTACTGTTCACTAGTTTCAATTGCTAGACACATTAAGAAACCATACTAACCTAGATCGCTTGATTGGAACACGATTGATCGCTCTATGGTTTTGAGGATTCTAGACTCCTCCCTTACTAACATTGTGCATTACTCTTATGCCCAAGAGACAGGAACCTCATAAAGGGAAGTTCACGACCTTTTGTGACAGCAAAGGATCCGTGCCCTCAGGTTATGCGATACTCAGATGACCTAGAAGGGGTTCTACATCTTCAACGCTCAGGGAAGCACCCTTAACCAACACTTGTCTAACTCTCATGTCAATTTCTTCCTTTTTTCTGGATTTGATCTGGAGTGTGTATAGTCTCCATCCATTATTGTTGACAAATTATCTAGAGTTACTACTATCACATGACACTGTTTGAGAACTAATCCAGAACTTTCCCTGTTTCGGTATCTAGACTCTGAAACCGACTAAGTTTTTCCCTATCTAGTACTCAGTTGCTAATTCTTATATCTTTGGAGATTGACTTCTATACTCATGGCTATATTGTTTTATGATAAGACCTTAAAGGGCAATCCATGCTAATGCTCATATGGTTTCCAAGCATTACAGGTGGAATACTTACACATGAACTACGCAAGAAAGACTCGTGCTAGCACCAGGCACTGATTATGCACAAATCTTAAAAATTTACAAGAAAGTGGTCGGAACACAGAACTAGGATACTACTCGCCAAGCTTTAACCATAAGGCACATGTACTGCTTTTTATACCAACACTTTATTGCTTAGTCTCTTACTAGATACTCTATCCGGAAGACTTCTTGAGTAACTTAGCAAAGGCTAGTTTACACTCCGAAAAATACATTACGGAAGACCTCCTATCAGGGTTACACACCATGTCCAAGGCTTAGTCATCTCAGGGGTAGCTGCCGCTGGGGTGTATCTTTCGCCAATCACTACACGAAAAGTTCCTATCGATAGAAACCTAACACTTATCGCTTAAGACGCGAATAAACGCTAACAATACGCGTTAAATAGGCACTCGCCACGCAGCGAGCAATGGCCTAAGTTCAGTCTCTCAATAAGCGTGCACGCTCCCTTAAGACAATTTACCGCTTGAACGCAAAAAGTTTTTACTAGGGCACATACCTAGTAAACCTGGGAAGACCAGGGGAGTGCTAACAAGGCGCATGAAACAGGCTCTTGCCCCAAAACAAGTAAGAGCCTGAGGTCAACATGGATAGTGTCGTGCACAAACAAGCACGACACAAAAAGTCCTTTCTAGGATACATACCTAGTAGCCCTGATCAGGCCAACAACGGGTTACAACACCGCTATACACACATAAACACATATTCCCGCAAAACTCGCGGAAGAAATCCCACAAAACTCGTGGACTCGTGGAAGAACGAGCGTACCGTTCAACAAAAGACAAAAGCGAAGCAATCATTACTAGATACAGACTCTAGAAATACACGTCCCTACTTCGGAATAGGAACCACTAGACATGGCTTGCCTATATTATTGAAAGGTGATCGTAATGCTGATTAACCTTCTCATTACTAAGACGTCGACTCACTCCATACAACTAGAAAATGATACAATAGAACAAGACCGAACGGTCACTTCTAGATACAGTATCTAGAACACATCTTTCCCGAGTCGCTGGACTCAGTATGCTTACTTATCCAAGATGATGGATTTTTGACATCTATCAAGTTTTTGGACGAAGTACCAACACTACACTAGACAGTGCCTCATCAGCATCAACAAGACGAAGTCATCAATAGACATAAGCAAGTACTAATAGAGGAGAACATAAAGAAAGTTACGCAAAGGAGTTTCGTCCAGCAGAAGGGTTACATTTCTGGATCTCATAGCAAGAACACGAACCCAGACACGGGTATGCAAAAACGCTTACAAAATGAAGACGTCACGACACCAACAAAAGTTCTTGGCTTAGAGGATGCAATACACAATGGGGTCAATTCAAGACCAACGTTCTATAAGAAGGAAGCAATAATCGCACAAGGGTACTTGAAGAGTCCAGAAATTTACAACTGCTCGTGAACGTTTCTGGATCAGCAAACTGGAATTCAGTGGAGCACGCCCATCAGAATCACAATCTAGCCGGTCATCTCTAACCAAAGACAGGGGTGCGAGAACATTCTGGAAGGCCTCAAATGACACTATATTCACTATTTCATCTGGGGTACGTTTTACAAGAGACAAGTCTTGCGAAAGAGCCTAGTACTGGGGTACTGGGGTGGAGATACATAGCAATGTTGTTCAAATATGTGGTTACGTCCTAATAACCATACTTCTCAGCAGCAAAATCTCAAGAAATATTCAAGGCGAGACTTCATCAAAATACTAAGCAACCACGACGGCCACCACATTGACCAAACACTGGGTCACCTTCACAGCTTCTAACATCTTCACTTCTCGAGCACGGTGCAACTCATCAAGTACTCGCTAGCTGACGTAGAGAATTTCCGGTGCAGACAAGCAAGGCAAACCAGTTTTACCACCATAAGAGTCACTTCAGAATGCAGCTCCCAAGACATGAGCCTTCAAGCTGAGACATATGCCTTGAGTTTCTTAAACATCTACCAAGAGTGTTCAAACTCTAGAATCCTCTTTGACGATGATTCTGGACAAGTCAGCAAGGTTTTAAGATAGCAGAGACTTTGACGGCACATTACGAATCGGCTTCCAACTCCATAGCAGGTCTAGATTTACAACCCGATCCTGGGGTATTGTTGGACCCAAGACTTGGGGCCCATAAACCTTGCCCAAAACCCGTGGACGCGTCTAGATAGGCCCACGAGATCCGAAGCTTCCATGCGGGAAAATCTTATCATAACAAGGAGATCCGAAGTTGTTACCCATGACAATCCACCTTATTGATGGAAATCTTATCTTATCTAGAAGAATATCCTATCTAATGTATCATATCTATCTAGTTGTATGAGATCTTGTAAATCTCTATCTTTTAGACATCCCCTATATATACAAGGGAAGGTCATGCATTGTACATACGTTATCATTCACAATATACACGATTACACACAAATTCACACGTTTTTCCTCTTAATTATTTTTGTTCTTTTTGCTTTGTTCTAGCCCGATCTAGGTCAAGGGGTCACCAATCTTGCTTGTTAGATTCCTGGCTCAAACTGAAAGCTAGGGTCGGTATTTAGCTTATGTGTGATCACTCCTGGGTCGATCCCAGTCAAGTCCTCGTGACTCCAAGCGAAACACTGCTGGTGTTTCTTTAGAAAAGTTACTAGCTCTGTCTTGATGGACGTCTCTAGTCCAAGCCCTAGTCAGATGATCCTCCCTTCCTCTATTGCTACCTCCTCCACTTCTTCTTCCTCCTCTCATGTCTGTACAAGAGGGGTAGCGTTCTGTAATTGCTATGCTTTCGGTCCAGCGGCCGTGGGTTTCAGGGTTGTCTTGTAGCACTTCCTAGCTAGCCGCTAGTGTCCCCGAATCTCCTCTATTCCCCGTGGTGTGGGGAATTTCACCGTCTGGTGATAAGTGGAGGCCACCGCCTTCATATCATGTATCCAAGGGCGGCCTAGGATTACGTTGTACTAGATGGGCAGTCTATTACCATGAAATCCACTTGAAAATTCACTCCTTTGGCGAAGGTTTGTAGGGTTATGTTTCCTACGGTGTGCTTCAGCTCGCCACTGAATCCTACGAGGGGGACGGGTTGCTTATGAATGTCGTTCTCGGACAATTCCATCTCTTTGAGGGCGGTGAGTGTTATGAGGTTGGTGGAACTACCGGTGTCGACCAGTACCCTCCTCATAAGAACGTTCCCTATGTGTAGGGAAATCACCAAGCCATCGTGATGAGGCCCAACCTGGTTTTCAATGTCAGAGTCGTCAAAGACTATTGCCAACCCGGTCGGTTCTCTTGGTCACCTCTCTAGATAGGTAGGCTTTCCTAGGTACCCCTCTCGTGCATGTCTCTTGGCCGCTAAGTAGGTAAGGCCGTACACGCTTGACCCTCCGGTTATTACGTTCACCACCCTTTCTGGAGTAGGGGGCGTTCTCTCGGCTGTCTTGCCTCAGTAGGGATTTTCTAAGAGATCGCGGGGAACTCTGGCGTCTGGAGCCGCTTCCCGGATCTTACCTTTAGAAATTAGGTGTGCAACTTCTCTTCTTAGCATGATACAATCTTTGGTCCAATGCCCGTGATTGTCATGGAACTCGCACCACTTGTTCTCGTCGGCTCCTGCTTTCGGTGCTTTGTCCTTTCTGGGCCACCTCACTAGATCTCCCATCTTGGAAAGGTTCTTCACCTGTTGTGATGGCGAAATCTTCAGGTTGAAGTTTTCCAAGGGAGGTGGTAGCGGGTCGCGCTCCTTTTCTGTTGGTGGCTTGTTACGTGCCACGTTCACCCGTTTGGCTGGTTGCCTGTCATAGGGATGATCCCGCCTGTCCCTTCTCTGGTTTAAGGGTGATCGCCTCCGCTCTGGGTACTCCCTCTTGCGGTCAGCGCCGCTTCTCCTGTCCGTGCCTCTAGGTTCGGTCGACCTCCTTCGAAGGGATCTATCTTCCTTTAGCCTAACATGTGCTAGCGCTTTGGACTGGACTTCCTCGAAGGTGGCAAATGGGTGATTGCTCAACTCCTGGTATAGCCCTCCATCTGGTACAATTCCTTGTTTGAAGGCCTCTATTGTGGTTGTTGTGTCGCAATTTGGGATGGTCGCCTTCTCCTTGTGGAAACGATCTAGGTACACTCTAGTGGTCTCATGGTTCTTTTGTTTGACCCGGTAGAGGTCGCTAGATTGCTTCTCAAACTTGCGGCTGCTTGCGACTTGACTCCGGAAGGCGTCCGAGAGATCAACGAAGGACTTGATACTTCCTCTAGGTAGACCGATGAACCAGGTGAGGGATGGTCCAGTCAGGGTCGTTCCGAATCCCTTACACATCACGGATTCCTTCGAGTGGTTAGGGACCGAGCTAGTCATCATTTTTTGTTTGTAGAAGGCTATGTGCTCGTTAGGGTCCGCGGTGCCATTATAAGGTGTCATGGTAGGAATAGAAAATTTCGTTGGAATCTCAGCTCGAGCGATCCTAGGAACGAAGGGTGACTCGTCGTATCCATCCTGAGCTTCTGGTTACACAGGCTGGTATCCGGTGTGACTCCTGACAACCTGATCGGAGATGGCTTCGATCTGCTCTATGACCTTCTTTCTGATAAGGGCATCTAGATCCACCTCCTGGTGCCTTTCAGTGTAAGCGTTCTCGGCCATCCATACGTTTCCGGATCGATTTCTATAAGTGTTTCCCGGGGGTGTGACCTGGTTTCCGAGGGTTTCTCCGTTATGGGCTTCCTCGCGCTAGTCTGCGAGGTTAGGGGTTTGTTAAGTGTTCAAGACACCACCTTGGGTGTTGTTCCCGTTGTTTCCCCCAGAGGTCCCTTCCCCGTCGTTAAAATCCAGTTGAGTTACCAGACCTTCAGTGTTTCTAGCGACGTGGGCTGATTGTCTTGCCGTAGTCAGTAACTGGTTCTGGTTCTTAAGCTGGGTGTTCTCAGTGGTTAAACGCTCTATGTTAGCTTCAAAGAACCCTTTTTGTTGCTCGAGCTCCTTCTGGAGAAACTCCATGCGGCGCCGGAAGTCAGCCATCTCGTCTTCTGGTTGCTTGGACTGGACCTCCTCCTGTTGAACGGTGTTTTCTTTGTTTGCCACGATTTCTCCAGATTCCGACATTGTCCTTGCCGGAAACTTTGAACAACAATCAAGTCGTGTGTTCGTGATTTGCCAAATTCTTTGCCCCACGGTGGGCGCCAAACTGTTAGAGCTAGAAATCTACCAATCTAGATCGGAGACCCCTTAGCCTAGATCGGGCTAGAACTAAGCAACACGAACTCGAAAATCAATAAGAAGAATGTATAAATTATATTAGGTCTCGTGTGTATTCGAATGTATGTGAATGTGTATAACCCCCTCTATGTATATATAGGGGTTCCTAAAGATATATCGTTACAAGATATCCTAGTTAATTAGATAGATACGTATCCACTAGATAGAATGTTCATAGGATATGATATTAACTAGACAGATACAAATATATATACCCTAGGAATTAGATAGAATTCTCGTTGAAATAGATAGATGTGGATGACTCGGCGCAATTTCGCTATGGGCTTTGCTGGATGCTTGTGCTAGATAATCGTGGATCCTCTCCGCTAGGCCGTCTTTGGATATAGCTACGGGCTGCTTGTTTAGGCGGCCCAACAATAATGCACTGGACCTTTCACGCGGATTTGCAAATGCATGTTGGGGGTTATTTTCGTCCACCACAGAGACCTCGTTCAAAGAAAGATATGCAGACTTGAAGACAAAGTGGCGACCGATGCTTATTGCATACTTGGAGAAGGTGTGGCTTAATAAATACAAGAAGAATATAGTTCGTGCTTTGACTGATCATACCGTCCACTTCCAACGAGAACCACCAATATGTGATTTTTATTTTAAGATTAAATGTATTCCCAATACTTAGAACATGTACTCGTTATTGAAACATTGGAATGTGTATTTCAGGGTCGAACGAATGCATGCTATGTTGAAAAAGATATTGAGTTCTTCCCGAGGAGGTTTCAACACCGTCATACTAAGGATCCACATCCAAATGGATTCTCAAACCGATACTCTGAGGATGGCCCTGGAGAAAAGCAAAATACAGAAACCAACAAGCTCATGACTTTTAAACCAAAGCTTAGAGCGCTGTTTCGACCTATATGGGGTTTAGTGTCAAGGGAATGCGTATGTAAGTTGGTTGACATGTTTTATGACTTGGTACGAGAGATGGAAAAGGCTGTAATCAAGGAGGATTGCCATGACTACTGTTGGAGGGAATGTCATGGTCTTCCATGCAAATATCGAATTCTAGAAGGTGTCTGCACGATGTCTCCCATCTTGTTGCACGAGAGACATCCTTTTTGGCAACAATTGGAATGGATGACGCAAGAGATGACGACGAGCTTGCTCTTGCCATCCTACCATTGAGTGTTGATGAGGTCACAAG
The DNA here is from genome assembly GCA_963924305.1 of Polygonum maritimum. Taxonomy (NCBI): domain Eukaryota; kingdom Viridiplantae; phylum Streptophyta; class Magnoliopsida; order Caryophyllales; family Polygonaceae; genus Polygonum; species Polygonum maritimum. The sequence continues at coordinate 25,810,391 of OZ002728.1, read as the reverse complement.
CAACATAATTATGAAAAAACTTAGGAGCAGTTCGATGTCTAATGACCAACTCCATGCGATTCTATCAACATTCAATGATCATGAGTATCCCGATGATACACCCCTTATTGAGCCGACGCCTCAGGAGACACCTCCTGCAAACAATCAATATTCAAAAACTCGAGATAGAACACACCTTGAGCATGGAATTGATAACTACGAGAGGGGGGAACAAAGACGGACGGAAAACACTACTGAAGCACCAAGGCGAGCACGCGAAAGACCTAGAGGTTCAAGGAATAAGAACAAGACCAATAACGCTACACTAACGGGTGCTATTGCAGCTCCTAACACAACTGCACCTCTTGACACAACCGCACCTCCTCATACAGTTGCACCTCCTGCCCTCGTCGTACCTTCTCACACAGCTACACCTCCTGCCCCCGTCGTGTGGCGTGGTGTGAACTTCGGCATCTGGAATGTGGACGGCTTTGTGTTTCCCTACATTGATCACGCCAAAGACATCATGGGAGACAGTCATTGTGGCTTTCGGTCTCTCGTAGAGGTTTTGGGTAGGGATCTGTCACAATATCAATATATTCGATGGGAGCTTAGTTGGAGGCGATTTGATTCGGAATAGAGATTTGTACGAAGTCTTGACACCGTGAGGTCTTACATCATTCTAAGAGATCTTAGATAACATCAGCTATGTGGACTCTCCTTACCCGTCCAGATGCTGGTTAGACATGTTGGTACACAACCTCATCTTTGCCACTGTTTACCAAGTACCACTTGTGTTGTTATCAAGGGATCGGGGGGCGCACATGTGCCTACCACTCAGGACTTTTGGATTGAACCAAGTGTATGGGGTACTACTCCCTTCAGTCTTCGCTATCGCTCACATTGGTAGGCAGGATCACTTCATACCGGTGAGATTTTATGAACGTTTTATCTTGCTAAGTCTTTTGTACTTTGTTCAAGTCTAACTTGATGTTAAACATATTGTGTTTGTAGATATAGTTGATGGATAATGCACCTATTCCTCCACCTCCTAGAGCTTGGGTCCAATTTCACGACCCCAGCGTTGACTTCTGGCATGACGCCCTTAGCCCGAGGATCGAACATTGGAAGACGCATCGCTTAACAATAGGTCGACATCCAGAGACATTTGCTTAGCTTTGAAGTTCAGGGAATTTATGTGTTTCATATCTTCTGTGTACGAACTTTGAAGGATTTATATGTTTTTCATATTTTTCAGGTTATTGTTTTACTTACTATGTTTAAAAATTCAACATATAAGATGACTTGTCAAAACAACCGGAAGTATAGATATGCTAGAAATGTCAACAATCGTCAAAACACCCCAAACTAGGTTAATCGCAAATCCAAAATGATACACATTAAGTAGTAAAACAATAGCTATAACACAAATGGTCTAAGTATCGGGCTCATACTCGGTACCGCTACCACTGCCGTGCTCATGTTGGGAATCCCGAAAGAGCCAATCACGGCTCGACATCGGCTGTGAAGGCAGTCCATCCGAATCCAGGAGGGTGAGGATATGAGTAAGGCGGGAAACGATCGGATCATCCTATGGTAACTAGAGTAGATCATCCCGAACATAACCCACGGTACGATGGATCCTCTACAAAAAAAAAGCACAATTATTGCATGAGGTGAGAAAACATATATAAACATACAACAATCGCTAAAGATAAATTCTTATGATGACGGTAGAAACGGCAGGTATCGGGTGAGCATGCAAAGGGTGTGGGTCATCTTGGTGCGGAGAATCGGGGTCCACGTACACATGAGATCGTGCCGTAAAGCATGCTAAGTAGTCTAACGATACCTACCACGGGTACTCAGCATGCTCAGGACTCAAGGGAATCAGATGATCCATCCGCTCTGCCCAGTGGAGGTTCGTCGCAGCATAGATGACAGTGTAAGCGCAGTTGTTCAAGTTATGGTTGCGGACCCACCGTGAAGGCTAGATTGGCTCCCCGGGATGGTCTGGATGCGACCGAACTGTCTCAAAACTCGATCTGGATGGTATGCCTCCTGGGTGTCGTTCAGGACTAGAATGCCCTTAAATCGAGACATGGAATACACACCATTAAACACCATATCGGACTCCCAAGGCATCCATCGTATCTACAAAGCAAAAAACAAATTGTCTATGCACACAAAAACAATGTCATGAAAATGAAAATATTGTAGGCATACGAGATTTACCACATCCGCCCGGACTGCCTAGAACTTGCCGCATCGCCAACAATTGCCTAGCTTCTCGGTTGGGGGCTTGATTTGTGGCCAATCATGCAGCTGCACGCTCATCGGCCAGCGTGTCCTGGTCCAAAATCACTCGAGTATGCTCAAAGTACGTCTGGATCCAAGTCTGAAGTATAAACGAATACTCGTGACAAATTGAACCATATTCAACAAATCATATGTAAAGTCAGAACGACATACCCTGAGAATAAGTTGCACATCCCGCAATGCCCGTTGCATCACGACGCGATGTCATCCTGAGCTCATGGTACAATCCTGCGAGTAAACCCGCACCCCAAGCATAGTGACCCGTCATCTCATGGTAGAATAAGAATGACAACACCCACGTCTTGATGTAGCTCCCCGACTTGTCAACAAACGTCGTCATCCCGAGAATGTACCATATGAACATAGTCGCGATGGTCCCTGGGGGTTCCGGATGAGCCCCGATCATCATGTCTAGTAGAATATCCCCTACGTCCTTACTCGGGGCATGAGTCTTCCACTTCTCACTAGTCTGCGGGTCTAGCTGAAGCATGTCGGTCATGCACTCCTAAGTCTCAAAAGCTAACCGGGGGGGGGGGGATACAAGAGGCTCTTTATCGATAGGCATCCCGAAAATACGAAGCATATCGTGTAGGGTCACAGTGATCTCACCCCAAGGGAAGTGGAAGGTGTTGGTTTTTGGATACCAACACTCCCTAAAGGCAAATAGAAGCACGTGGTCCGTCCTCGAAAATCTCAGACCCAGTAGCCCCATCAGACCACTCCTCTCAGCGAGACCCCACCAAGTATCGCCCCCCCTCCCCCCGCATATATTGTCGGAAGTGCTGAAGATGTCTAAGGTTATGAGGCCATACTCTAATAATCTTGTCTCATAAAACGATAAACAAAAAATAGTTAGAAACTCCAAGCACTGATTTGAAAAAAAGATATAAGAAAATGGTTGGGAAAAATTTACGTACGGTGCGATCGTGCCATATCTTACAAGCCACGTGTGTCCGACAACTGACAAGGAGCGTCCCGATGGTGGGAGCTCTCGGCTCGCCCTTGGCTAGAGGAGGGCAGTCATCAACGCCGGCAAGTGGAGGCACCGGTGCAACTAGAGCAGGTGGAGGGGAATGTCTAGCTGGAGCCGGTGAGGATGAAGGTCGACTGGAGCAGGGGTATACCGTGTACGGGTACGGCTAGATGTACGGCCAAAAGTATGAGCAGAAGTACGGGCAGATGTACGTCTAGCTTATGCAGGGGGTATAACTAGAGTTGTGAGTGGAGATAAAGGGGTAGATGTAAGAGGAGGACTTGAAGGAACTGCCATAGATGACAAGGTGTCGGTCAAAGGAGGACTGGAAAACACAGAAGGTGGTGCGAGTGTGCGACAGATGTGGGGTGAGGTAGAACAAGCTCAGATAATAGGTAATCATCCATCGATAGATCCGCCGTAGTACCTGTTGGACCAGCATGTAAGAAATCACCAGAATCGGCATCGGGTAAGGCATCATCAATGAGCTCATCCATAAAATCGACATTGTTGTGAAATGAGGGCTCTGGATCCCTTGGCTGATCTGATGCCCGTTGAGGATCTTGTACGATCTACTCCTGCTGTGTATGAGCCACTCCAGCAAGTACAGTCCATGCGATCTCGACGGCTGTAGGTTTGGGCGCTGTCTTCTTCCTCCTCTTCTTGAGTATGACGACACTCAGACTAGTGTGTAGGTCCTTTACGTGGCAAGTTTAAATTCAATTAGTAAGTTTTATAATAGATGTTTGAAACTTATGTATGTTCAACATTGGGGTTTAGGGTTTTAGGGTTTTAGGATTTTAGGGTTAAGTTTTAGGGTTTAAGGTTTTGAAATTATGATTTTTTTTACAATTTAAATTTTATATATTGTCCTTTTCATACTTTTTATGTTAGTTTAGGGGAATGATGTACTTTTTATGTTAATTTAGATTGAACTAGTATTTTTCATTTTATATTAAATATAATTAGAATTTCAAATTCTAAAAGCGTCTAATTTCAAATGGAACATAATACTATCCAATTTCGTTATTAACTAATACTTATATGAATTTGTCCTTCAAAACTAAATCGAATTTCAAATAGAACATAATGCTATCCACCTATAATTCCAATATACGTAATACATATTAAATTGCAAAAACTATAAATCTAAATATGAAGGGAAATGATTAATTTATAAATGTGATTTCTATATAACAACTAAGCTTCAATATGAAGCTTAGTTTTCATATTGAAGCTTAGTGATCCAAAAATCCTGAATGCATTTTCATATGATCGGGATTCACATCGATAAAAATTAAATTAATGAGCGTCGACATAATGTACTATAACATGGGCTAGGGTGTACAAGGTGCACGTCCATGTAAGTGGAGGTTGGTTCCAAAGACTAATGTAAGATCAAGGTGGCTATATATAGGAGTTTACAACTTTAAAATTAGGAACTGAATGAGGTTGCTTGTGAAATGTTGAATTAAGCAAAAGCAAAACTGAATTTCATTATTGGAAAATGAGAGGAAAGAACAAGAGAGCTCAAGTTTGTTACACTGTTCATATGAGCTTACTTCTAACAGATGCTGCTAACTAACTATTAATACTAACAAACTAACTCTGGTTACCACAATATAACTAGAGTTAATTCTAACAGCTTATAACAACCTATCTTAGTCACATCCCCCCCTCAAGTTGGACTTGGAGGAAGAGTGACATGACCCAACTTGGACACAAAGAACCTATGTTGCTGCTCTCCCAAGGCCTTTGTGAAGACATCTGCTACTTGGCAAGCAGACTTTACATGCTTTGTTTGAATGAAGCCTTCTTTGACCATGTCTCTAACATAGTGGCAGTCCACATTGAGGTGCTTTCCTTTCATGAAAGACCGGATTGGCTGCTATATGATGTGCTGCTTTATTATCACAATGCAGAGTAAGAGGTATAGAGACTTGAAGATCATTCAACAATCCATGTAACCATACAACTTCACTGACTGTTGTTGATATCTCTTTGAAACAGTCTTCTGTTTCTTTGTTTTCCAACAGATAAGAGAATCTCCAAGAAAATAGCAATATCCTGTAAGTGATCTACAACTAAAAGCACAAGATGCTCAATCTGCATCTGTGAAAACAGTCCTAGATCAGGACGAGTAGGTGCACTAAGGAACTGACTTAAATGTGGAGTAGTATAAGAAAGATCAGGACGAGTAAGATTGAGATAGAGGAGCCTTCCAACAAGACATCTATACACATCTGGTTTAGGAAGTAACTCACCCTCATCAACTGAAAGCTTTGTCCCTATAGACATAGGAAAGGCAACTGATTTGCAATCCATCATTCCATTGTCTTTAAGAATATCAAGTACATATTTTCTCTGATTAAGCAACATGCTATCTAAAGATCTAGCCACCTCAATTCCCAAAAAAAATCTAATATGACCAAGATCCTTAATTGTAAAAGCTGAATGCAAAGCTGTTTTGACAGATTGAATTTCAATTTCAAATGTACCTGATAGAAGAAGGTCGTCCACATAGACCAAAGTTGTAGTAATCTGCCCTTGAAAATTCTTGATGAACAAGGAATAGTCATGCTTTGACTGAATAAAACTTGTTGGGCCGTCGGGAATCCGAGCCCACAACACAATAGAGGAGAAGCCCATCATTAGAATTGTCGCCTACAACTGATTGAGAGAATCCGTTAATTTCGCATATCATTAATGCTGCAACGGTACTGTAGCAACGGGATGATTATGGCATACAAAATCATAACGGCAAGGGCGAGATTTCCGGGATTTGGCCATTAATTGCCAACGGCTAAGTCAAAGGCGAGATCTTAGGGATTGCCTCATTGACTGCCAAAGGCTTGATTAAAGCAATAATCTTGAGCATTTATGACAAAGATTCTAGCATTTACACCATGAAGATTAATAGCGAAATCCTTGGGATTTCCTTAATCAATGGGCAACGGCTAATTTGAGGAAGGCAGCGCTATAAAAGGCAAGGAAAACACTCAAAGCGAGAGGAGAATCGAGACAACAATCAACACAACTCTCGAACACAACTCTCTACGCCCCAAACACTCCCAAATTCATATGTTCGTGCTATTTCTTTTGTTCTAAGGAAAAAGACATTCTTTTGTATCAATCCAAGTGTTCAAGCAATATACACACGAGCAATACAAACAATCCTAAGCATTCTTCGCATCTCTTTACATTTATTCAATTTATGTTTGCTGTTTCTTCTCGATTTACAACTTATTCGTAACTTGTAACGCGTTGTGGCGACTTTGTGACTAGGATTCCCTCATTATAGCGAAGTAACACGTTTACGTGGTTAATTCGCCCAAAACAATTGGCGCCCACCGTGGGGCCCTAGCCAAAAAAGAAGTCACGCCGGAGCAAGTTGCGAAATCTTCATCAACATGGACGCAACTCTTAGCCATGATTTATCAAAGCCACGACATGGGGGTCAATTGCCCATACACTATGTAAGTAAAGCATTGCTTGACGGAGATACGAGGTATTCTCCTATAGAAAAATTGGTTTTATCTTTGGTAATGGCTTCAATAAAGTTACGTCCTTATTTTGAAAGTCATTCTATCATTATGAGAACTAACTACACGATGAAGAATATCATGTCAAAACCAAAGTTGTCAGGTCAATTCACTTGAATGAGTACGACATCACGTACGAGCTTAGGACAGCTAAGGAGTCACAAGCATTATCAGATTTCGTGAGCGACTTCACCCCTACCCCTTCCGAGTTAGAAGAGCATGACGTGTTACAAGACTGGGGGTAGTCTTCAAATCACCACTGGGGGTAGCTCGGAGCTATAGCAAACGCCTCAACACAAAGTCTTACGGAATCTGAAGTTATATCATTTCTGAGTAAGGAAGAAACGCTTTTACGCGTACATGAAAAATTCATAAAGAACGATCTTACGCGTACATGACATCGACAACATCTTACGAAAAACTAGCAAGGGACGCCTTGTGACGTTACTGGCCAAAACAAAGGCCCATGCCTAACAATCAGGCAACAATGTGCACACAACGACTAGTCGAACAAGGATGCAAGAGACAGGTTACGGGTTACGGCACTTGTAAAACGATTTCTACATCAATGCAAGTGTTTACACCTTACACATTTTGCTCTCTATCCCACACAAAAAGCGCTATACAAATATTACATGCGGAAACACGTTTATACACGTTCCGCCACAAGTACTTCACACGGAAACACGTTTATACACGTCCCATTACGAGTACGTACTTCACACAGAAACACGTTTAAACACGTTCCGTCACGTAGACTTCACACGGAAACACGTTTATACACGTCCCGTTACGGGTAATACATACGGAAACACGTTCATACACGTTCCGTCACGTATACTTCACACGGAAACATGTTTATACACGTCCCGTTACGAGTACTACACGCGGAAAAACGTTTATACACGTTCCGTCTCAAACACTACATCATTACATGATACTTGCGGAAATACGTTTAAACACGTTCCGTCTTCACTTCAGTCTTCAACTCCAAAACCGTTTTGGAACCAGCAAGGAGCGACGAGCTTCACTACACGGGAAACAAGTCCGTGATTAGATCAAAAACCCTGAAAAGTCGGGGACTTTCCCGAGTTTTTGATGGGGGTATTGTTGGGCCGTCGGGAATCCGAGCCCACAACGCAGTAGAGGAGAAGCCCATCATCAGAATTGTCGCCTACAACCGATTGAGAGAATCCGTTAATTTCGCATATCATTAATGTTGCAACGGTACTATAGCAACGGGATGATTATGGCATACAAAATCATAACGGCAAGGGCGAGATTTCCGGGATTTGGCCATTATTTGCCAACGGCTAAGTCAAAGGCGAGATTTTAGGGATTGCCTCATTGACTGCCAACGGCTTGATTAAAGCAATAATCTTGAGCATTTATGACAAAGATTCTAGCAATTACACCATGAAGATTAATAGCGAAATCCTTGGGATTTCTTTAATCAATGGGCAACGGCTAATTTGAGGAAGGCAGCGCTATAAAAGGCAAGGAAAACACTCAAAGCGAGAGGAGAATCGAGACAACAATCAACACAACTCTCGAACACAACTCTCTATGCCCCAAACACTCCCAAATTCATATGTTCGTGCTATTTCTTTTGTTCTAAGGAGAAAGACATTCTTTTGTATCAATCCAAGTGTTCAAGCAATATACACACGAGCAATACAAACAATCCTAAGCATTCTTCGCATCTCTTTACATTTATTCAATTTATGTTTGTTATTTCTTCTCGATTTACAACTTATTCGTAGCTTGTAACGCGTTGTGGCGACTTTGTGACTAGGATTCCCTCATTATAGCGAAGTAACACGTTTACGTGGTTAATTCGCCCAAAACAAAACCCAAGGACAATAGAAGCTTTATAAGTTGAACATTCCATTGTCGTGAGGCCGGTTTCAACCCATACAAACTCCTTTTAAGCTTGTAAACTTGACCAGGAGAAGCAATAGAATAACCAGGAGGAGGCTCCATGTAGACTTCCTCATCAATAAAACCATGAAGGAAGGCATTATTTATGTCTAGCTGATCCACATGCCAATTTTGAGCAGTTGCAACAACCAAGAAAACTCTTACACTTGCAAAGTAACAACAGGTGAAAATGTTGCTTTATAATCTTTCCCCTCAATCTGTGTATAACCTTTTGCAACAAGTCGAGCCTTCAGCCTTTCCACAGATCCATCAGGTCTAAACTTGACGTTGTATACCCATTTACCGCCTATAACAGACTGATGTGATGGCTTAGGAACCAACTCCCAAGTCTGATTTGTTTCATCAGCTTGAAGCTCTTTAGACATAGCTTCAAACCATCTTTCATCTTGATAGTTTAGGGAATAAGTAGACAAATTGAAATGTGTGACTAAAAAAGGCTGAGATTGTGTGGATCTTGACTTAAAGGTTGGACAAACAAAGTCTCTAAATTTCTTTGGTTGATGATGAGGTCTGGATGACTTCCTCAAAGGAGGAAATTCATCAGGAGAAAAAATACTTGGTAATGAAATGTCAGGTTCTGGATTAGAAACAGGATTTTCAGGATTTAGAACAGGACTAGCAGGTTCATGAGGAGAACAAAGGTTTTCAGAAGAAACATGAATAGAAGGATTAGGACTAGGATTTGAAGAAGTAGAAGGAAGAATGGAAGGATGAGAAATAAACTCATCTGTAGCAGGAGGATTTACCAAAGGTAAGGAAATATCAGAGGAAAAACCTGGAAAAGAAGGAACTTCTTCAGCAACAGAAGAACCATTAGCAAAAGGTAGAATGTCTTCTCTGAAAACAACAGCACGGCTAACAACGACTTGATGAGAATCCAAATCATAAAGCTTATAAGCTTTCTGAGCATAAAAATAACCAATTAACACACACCTTCTTGCTTTAGAACCAAACTTATCCTTGTTTAGGTGTAGAGCATAAGCCACACAACCAATAATCCTCAAATAATCATAGGAAGGTAGCTTATCCATGAGCACTTCAAAAGGAGTCTTTCCCTTAAGAACAGATGAAGGCATTTTGTTAATCAAATGTGTGGCAGTGAGAATGCAATCTCCCCAAAACTTAAGGGGAAATTTAGCCTGAAATTTAAGATCCCTTGCAATCTCAATGAGATGTCTGTGCTTCCTTTCAGCACGGCCATTTTGTTGTGGATTACCAGGCACAGACCTTTGATGAATAATACCAAGACTAGCAAAAAATTGCTGACATTTCTGTTGAACTATTTCAGTACCATTGTCACTTCGGATCATCTTCACTTTCTTGTTGAACTGACAATCAACCATCTTCACAAAACTCTGAATAATACCAAAAGTTTGCTCCTTATTTGCAAGAAGATAAGTCCAGGTGACTCTACGACAATCATCCACAATTGTATAAAAATACCAAGCACCAGAAATGCAAGGATGCTTATAAGGACCCCAAAGATCCATATGAACAAGTTGAAAATTTTCATAAGCAATAAAAGAACTTCTCATAAATGGTAACTTGTGATGTTTTGACATGACACAAACTGCACAATGCAAAGTATCCTTACATCTCAAACCAGGAATACTCAAATGATGTAACTTGGAAACAGAAACATGACCAAGTCTTGCATGAAAGGTCTCAAAATTCACCAAATTGACAGAAGAAAAATCAACAGACTTTCTTCCCTTATTACAATCATTAGAAACTACTAAAGAACTGCAATCTGAACTTGAATAACCAGCCTTGAGCCTATAAAGCCCTCCAATTCTGTCACCAACTGCTTTGATGCTTTCAGTAGTATGGTCTTGAAAATAACAATGCTCTTTAGTGAATCTAGCAACAAATTCAGAATCATCAAGCAACTTTGTCACAGACAGTAGATTGTGCTTGAACTCAAGAACAAATAACATAGACTTTAACAGAATTCCTCCAAGCAGAGCAATATCACCTGTATGACAGACTTGTTTCAAGGAACCATTAGGAAGACCAACTAATATAGGCTTTGACAAACTGACTAATCTAACAAACAACTTAGCATTAGAAGACATATGATCTGTTGCCCCAGTGTCAACAATCCAATCACCTAAACTAGCACCTGCTTTAACACTTAAAGCAGTAGAAGAAATCAAAGTACCTGCCAAATTTGCAAAAGAAGACTCAGCCTTATCCTTCCCTTTCATAACTCGAAGGACATCTTGGCAAACAGTTGAAACTAAAGCAGAATCAACTCCAAAGGAAGATCCCATACCAGCTGCATTAGAAGTCTCTATATGACCATTTTCAAGAGGTGTATCTGCCATATTGACATTACTTTTCTAATCACCATACTTTTCCTTATACCAATCTGGAAAACCATGAATCTTGAAGCAAGAGTCCACAATATGCCCCTTAGCCTTGCAACAATCACATTTTCTTTCAAGCTTCTGCCTCTTACTATCCCTGAAATGTTTCTTTTCTCCATTAGGCTTCTGATTTCTATAAGCTTGACCTGAAGAAGATCCAGTTTGAGGTTTGTAGCTAGGTCGATCAGCATACAAAGCACTCATTTCTTGATTGCCATTCATGTCAGAAGTCAATTTCTTCTGACTCTCAGTTTGAGCAACAGGGAAATAGCCCTTGTTAACAGCAGGTAATGGATCTGTACCAAGAATCTGAGTACGAATGCCTTCAAAACTATCATTTAAGACCATGAGAAACTGCATTAACCTATTACTAGTTTCAATTTCATAAAGTGCCTTATAACACGGCATGTACAAGCTTCAAGTGCACCATAACGACACTCAGGAAATCCTTCTACACTTTGAATCTCATCCCACAGCCTTTTCATCTTGGAATAATACTCAACCACAGACAAATTTTCCTGCTTAAGTTGAGCTAAATCACGCTTTAACTGAAAGATTAATGGAGCACTAGACTGAGCATACCTTTCTGTCAAATCATCCCATAGCTCTTTGGCCGAAGAAACATACATGAAACCTTCTGCAATAGATGAACTCATCGAGTTCAAGATCCAACATCGCACCATGTAATCAACTCTCATCCACCGCTGATAATCCTCAGAAGTGATCTTAGGTCGAATGCAAGTTCCATTGATGAAACCTTGCCTATAATTTGAACCTAGAGCCATAACCACACCTCGGCTCCAGTTGAGGAAATTCCTCCCATTGAACTGAATAGAGATTAATTGCGCACCAGGATAATCCAAATTCGAGAGAAAAAACAGATCGCACTCACCAATTGAACCAGTCGAGTGCACAGTATTCCCAATCGAAGTCTCCGATCCTCCATTTCCATGAATCGGAACTCCATTCTTAGGAACGGGACCTCCATTGTTGTTATGAGCGCCATCAACAGCTCCAGAGTTGTTCGTAGCTCGAGTACTCACCATTGCCAATATCAAGAATTCGACAGAAATTGACCTAACTTTGACAGAATTCGAGAACGAGAACAATCGATCAAAGATTGATTAAGGAAAACAAGAATAAATCACAGGATCGTAAGATCCCGCTCTGATACCATGTGAAATGTTGAATTAAGCGGAAGCAAAACTGAATTTCATTATTGGAAAATGAGAGGAAAGAACAAGAGAGCTCAAGTTTGTTACACTGTTCATATGAGCTTACTTCTAACAGACGCTGCTAACTAACTATTTATACTAACAAACTAACTTTGGTTACCACAAACTAGAGTTAATTCTAACAGCTTATAACAACCTATCTTAGTTACATTGCTGACATGAATAATGTCGAAAACTTCGGTAAGGTTTGTGAAGTTAGTGACATGTGACATCGACGGGGTAAATGTCATCATGAGTACGAGAAAACGTTTTGCATAAATCAAAATGTGCATGTAACAACTAGTCGGAGGGCATATTAATATTCTACGACTTGAGGGAGGTCATATAAGCTTTCATGGACATGGGGGAGCTAATGGAGAGTTAGCAATACTAGCTGCTAACTACCACATAGTTAACAACATCTAGAAAAGTTCCCATCACAGGTTGGACATCCTAAAGCATATTTAAAGCCTTCCTTGGGGTTTTGTGTCGTTGTTGACCTATTGTTTGTTGAGAAATACCGGTTTGTATATAATACTCTAAAGTCGATCATACCCCATGATAAGGACAAGATGACTAATCTTATCTCTAATCGAATTTTGTGGTAACCCGACATTAGGGCTAAGTAGGGACGTAATATTGATTTAAGAGAGCTTTCACTTGATTTAAGTCTACGTGTAGTTCACTGATCAAATTGCCCTGTTGTGTTTAAAAAGTTGACGACATCACTAAAGTTATTGAAATTGAAGGGTCGTCCTAGAAATCCAGAACTTTGAAGAGCATGCAACCCATCTCATTTTGCCTATAAATATAAGTGAAATTTTGTTTCCAATTTATCACAAATCAGATCGTGTTGGACCCTTGTTTTCCTGAGCAAGCAACTTGACTTAGCCCGACATTAGGACTAAGGCAAGTAAAAATCGCACAACCATTTTATGAGTTAGCTAAATAAGAAGTATTTGTTAATTATATCACACACTAACCCGATCAACAATATGTCAAAACCAATCTTTAAAATCTCAATTTGCGTATGATCACTTGCCTCCCACATCTCACAAGGCCATTGCCTTCATGCACGTTTAAAACAATAATACATCAAGACTTGTAAAAGCATTACAAGCGGCTTCTCTACCTCTATAGATACATGGAAGAAACCATCATCATAGGGAGAAGTTGAGAGGAGAGTTGCACTTTTTAAACCGGTTCAAAAAAATCCATTTTTGCCTAAACCATCAAAACGGACAGGCCATAATTCCACGAAATCCCATGAGCCCATAAAGCCCATAAAGTCCAGGTCGATCATTCAGTCTAGAAGATTTTGCAACGAAGCACGTAATAAGACAAAGAGGCGAAAGACGTGGAGCTGGACGAAATTCATAGGAGTGTGTTGTCATCCCGGACCATTAAGGACGTTAGGTAATAACGTTCAAAAGCTTGTATATAATAGGAAGTGAATGTTGTACTAAGAAATGATGAACTCCCTAGTGAAAAGCAATCATTTTCATTACATTAAGTTCATTGTCTTCACAACATTCCGTTCAAATTTTCCATTTATGAGCTCAGTTTCCTCTCTCGATCTAGCCCTCATTTTGGTCATTCAAGTGGGATCTGAATATCCATTTTTTTACCAAAGCAGTTTGGCACCCAATGTGGGGCACAGATCGAGGAATTCCATAGATTGTCAACCCATTTTCTATCACCATGTTCAACATCGAGGATCAGAACAAGCACGACCTCATGACTTTTGAAGGCTCCCCCAACCGTGAGGAACCAACTGTTTGTGATCATCAAGCCGAATTGTCCGAGGTCGTGCAATGCCTCTAGAAACTTTTGAAGGATGTAGACAAAACCAAGAGCAAATACCACACCACACTGGATAACGTGACGACGGAGAGAGGGCAATTGAGAAGCCAAGTTCAGTCCCTAACTTTGTCATGGTCGAACGCTTGTTTGCCAGGAAGGTTTGAAAGAGTTGCCACCAAGCTCAATATGGATGGAGGTGAGGGTCCATCCGCTCGAGCTCCTTGGATCAACCGTGCAACTTGTGTGATGCCTCACACCAAATTAGCTGGCCTACCGACTTTCGTCCCTTCGTATTCCAAGGGGCGAGGACCATCAATGATCATCCGCTTGGCTAAGGTAGTCTCACGTTCCGCCTCAATGAGCTATGGGGGGTGGAAGAAGAGGATGAAGAAGACTCTCCAAGGCGTAGGCCCATCTATCTGGACGACTTAGTTTGGAAAAAGGTCCAAGAGCAACTGGCTGCCTTCTCGTAACAAGTTTTTCTTTAATTCTAGGAGTACCTAGGGCAATCGAAAGAGGGGCGGAAGACAGATACTTCGAGTCTCCCTTTGTCCCATTTGTATCCAGGGAAGAAATTCTTAAGAATTTTTCCCTCCCTCCTATGACTCTGTACGATGGTACCACCGGTCCGGACGATCATATTGTTGTGTGTAAGTGACGGGTCGGGCTAAGGATAGGGCCTCAGGTCAATCAACAAATAAATTTGTATTACGACCCCGTTGTAGTACGGTGGTCGAGGTCGAACACGGGGAATTATGGATTATGCGTTGAACGGTTGATTATCTAACACAAACACAAAGGGAAGAAAACACACGAAGCAACTCGGGCTCGAGGTTGTCAATCTCGCGTCCGAGGTACCTGGGCACAAACGAAGTCGGGCTCGAGGCTAGGGGACTCGGGCTCGACGCAACAATCAACACAAAAGGGGAAAAACGAGCTAGGCTAAGGGGATCCTAGGGTTAAGGGTTCATGCCAACATCAACTTCACACGCTATCACATAGATCAATGAACTAGAGGCTTTCGCTTTGAACATAGATCAACAAATCCAATCAAATCATGCTATTAATCTCAATCTACTCCTATTCGACTGTGGGATCGAGAGGCTTTCGCTTCATCCCTTCGAACCAACCTTATAGATCACCTTTTCACTTTCGCTACTTTGTCTATCTCTACAAGGTTTTTCCTCGGCTTTTACAAAGGAATCATGCTCATAAGGTAAATAGACATGGATCTAGGCAATCAAATCATGAAATTGGTTCAAGCACATGCAATTGAGTTGGGGTTTTCGCCCTTAACCCCAAGATCAAGGTAACTACTCACTAATCATGGAATTCAAGCTAGCAATCATCAAAGACCATAGACAAATCATGATTCATGCAAGTCAAATCCACAATCAACAACACAAACACAAAATCAAAGCCAAAACAAACTTGAATTAAACAAAGGAAGAAGAATTCTTACAATCCAAAGGCTGGATCTACAAATCTCTACTTCAATCCTCCAAGCCAAAGGTTTCCTTCCTCTCCAAGGAAAGGAATTCACCCAAATCCTCTAGATCTTGGGTTTCTTCCCTCCCTTGGAGAAGAGTCCACCCCCTTCTTACTCCTACTACTCTCTCAAACCTCACTCTCAATTCCCTCTCTAATATTTCTCCTCTCCCCCTCTTAAAATGAGAGATTAAAAGGGTTTAAATAGAGTTTCTCCCTCTATTACAAAGACTAGATTACCCTTCTAAACTCCTTGATCTCCAAGGAAACTCCTTGGGAATTAATAAGAAAATCCCAAAAAGAAAGGAATCCAAAGCCCGGTAAGCTGGATCGACACGGAGAGACCTCGGGCCAGACATGGTTCTACCTCGGTCCAAAGGCAAATTTTCCAGGTACCTCGGACCCGACTTGCCACACCTCAGTCCTACACCTCGGTCCACCATGGACCTCGGGCCCGACTTCCACCAAAGTCGGTCCTAAGGCAAAATCCAGCTTTCTTCGCTCCGTTCTCTCTCGTTTTGGCTCGGTTTGGCTCGATTCTTTCCCCCTTCACTTGGTCTTCACTTGAGGCTTCTTTCCATGCATCTTTAGCTCCATTTTGACTCCTTTTTCATCCTTGAATTCCTCCATAATGCCATGATGCTCCAATCTCCATGATTCTTGCTCCGAAATGCCTACAAAACACACAAAAAACACGCATAGTCTCCGAATCTCATAGAAATGTGGGGACTAAGCTAAAAGCCTCCAAAACTAAGGAGAAACTAGGGAAACTAACTCTAATCTAACCTAAAGACCTAAAAAAAAGCACAAAAGATGGACATCAATAAGCAAAAAAATGATGATGGGCTCTATACCTCAGCACTCTCGGCAAGCTCTGATGTGCAAAGGGTTTAAGACAACCCTTATTGAGCCTGCTTTGAAATGATTCGTTAGCCTTCCTTGCAGAAGCATCATGTCTTTCGCACATTCAGCTCCACATTCTATTTGCCAACAACAGAATTCCAAAAGCAACCGGGAGATCTTTACCGAATACGCTTGGGATCCAACGAGCCCATCATCCATTTAGAGGAAGACTAGAAGTCAAGAAAAGTCCCTACTGTATGGGATTGACTAGAGCGGAAGCCATCTTATGACCATCGGATAAGCCGACGTAGCCATCCTTACCCTTGGACAACCGAACCGTGCCAGCGAACGGAGCCAAGGGCATTCAACGTGACTGAATGAAAAGGTGCAAACAAGAAGTACACAAAGTCGCCAATCTCCCATCACTAGAGGATTTCAAGTTGTACATTACCCTAGAAACATGGTAAAAAATCTCTCTAAATTGAGGAAGCTTGTGAGATGGCCCCAAGAAGCCAGAGCATACAAACGCTAAGTATTTGCATAGCCTTAATGAAAGAGGTTTCTTTCTTGATCACTCGAGGCTATATCTTTGACGTCGCGCCAAACGCATACTTGCTAAGGTTGTCCATGTGATATGTGGAGGCTCGAGCGTATGCAGCTCCACCTACTCCGCTGCAAAATGCTACACCAAAGAATATGCTTTCGCTTCTCTTGTCAGTCCGATGGATCAGAATGAGGCGATCAATGATCCAATAATCAACTTTGGGGAGAACGACAGTGCTGGTCTTATAGGACAACATCTTGATGGGTTTGTTATCTCCCCTATGATTGCCAATGTACATGTCAACAAGATATTAATTGACACTAGAAACTCTACCAATTTGATGACGTCGGACGCACTCAAAGAAATAGGGATCAACGAAGATAACATCAAGAGAAAGTCAATTGCCCTAGTTGGATCTAGTGGAGAAGCTAAGCATACCATATGGGAAGTCACACTCCCGACCTATGTTAAAGGGTTAAATGTTGGGCCAGTCGAAAATCCAGCCCATAAAGGATGTCTAAGGCTCAAAGTGAACGAGTGCGAAATGGCGAGTGGTAGTGAAGGCCGAAGATTTAGCCAAGAGAAGCGACACTTTTGGCCACGTTACAACACCAATTTCAAACGGCTATCTTCTTAACACCATTAGCGAAAATCACGGGATATGTTGCGCTCCTTGTCAACGGTCCAAAAAGGAAGCGAGGAGCGAGGATATAAACAGATCAAGGCAGACGAAGAAAGGGCATCGATGAACACATCCGAATTCAAGTACTAAAAATCATTCAGTCTCGTTTTTTGTTAAGAAAGCTCATTTATATCCAACGAATATTCAACAACGATCTCTCTTGGAATATAAACATCCTAGTTCATTATGTTCTTGTGATAACTTTATATCTCTTCTTTTTAGCATTTCATTTTGATTTTCACTTTACTTATAACTTGTAACGCGTTGTGATCATCTTGTGGTTAGGATTCCCTCATTTTATCAAGTAACACGTTTACGCGGTTAATCTGCCCAAAACAATTGGCGCCCGTTGTGGAGCCCTAGCCAAAAAGAAGTCACGTCGTAACAGGTTACGAAATCCTTTAGCAGGATGGACGCAATCCACACCACCTACAACCACGTAGGAGATCCTGAGAATCAGGTTGACGGGAATGAGGAGGCCAACAACCACAATGTTGGAAATGGTGGCGGAAATGTTGATGGACTCGAAAACCACAAGGAGTCGGAGAAGGCGAGCTTGACGTCATCTTCAGAAAGACTTGGAAAGCCAAAAAGAAGCTAATGCAAAATTCACCGAGGTATATGAAAAGCAAATTGAAACTTTAACTAATGAGCGCAATTTGCTTCTATCTCAGGTACAGTTGGCTCCGGCCCATCCCCGAAAAATTGACATGTTAGAAGGTGTCGTTAGACACTTGGACATGGATGAATTGAGCCTCATAACTCCTAATGACATCTGACCGTCGACTGGGTATCAAGTAAATGGTAATTCGTCAAGGGCAACACGGGAGGATACTGAGGTTTCCCAATTACGGGAACGCCTCAGAGCCCTGGAGGATCGGATAACTCAGGTCCCAGGGGCACCTCAACTGATAGTAGTAGAAAGGAGGGATGGTTACACCGATTCCCCCTTTGTACACTATAATAACCCTTTATTTTCGAGAAGGTTATTATTATAGTTTCCCTTAACAATTTTTTTTCCATGAATAAAAGTATGGGCATTATTTATTAAATAGAAAATTTAATAAGAATTGATAATGCCATGATATACTTTTAAATTCATATCAATAGGTCATGTATCTATTAACCTATGCCAAAGAAAGTGTTCAAAACATGAAAATAAAACTATATGAAACCTCATTCGAAGATAAAACTAATAAGCCATATTAAATTAGAATGAGTTCATTAAGATAACAAAATGGGAGGTGAGGTTTCACTAAAAGAGAGTATCTTTATGTTTGAATCTTAGAAAAGTATAGTAAAAGAATACAATAATGTTGTTTTAGAGGATATTATATTAAAAAGAAAGAAAGAGCTTTATATAAATGAAAACAAAATGAAGAAAATAATGAATGATATTTATAAACATACTTACATGCATATGTAAGGAAAAGAAGTTAAATTATCTTAGATAAGAAATTTGTTTTCGAATTGATTATTATGGGAAAGGGCATGTTTATCACAATTCAAAAGCTTTGGCCCAGTTTTGTAATTAACCCTAAAAGGTGGATTAGGAGCCCGATCTTCTTCCTATCTCCTTCTTTTCTTTCTTCAAACAACCCGCCTAACCCTAAGACACGATTTGATTAAGATCTTTCCCCAAAAATCATGGCCTATTATGCAAGGAAGGATGAAGATATCATCATTCCCATGAATCCCTTATATTATTCATGCCAAAATTGTTCAAGATCTGTTACCAGTTTCAAACTAAACCCTAGAATACCACTCCCGATTCGGAGCCCAATATCTCCCAAAACCCTAAGCGGAAATCAGAATTGAAAGCATCCCTAGAACCCTCTTGTGCCCCTCTATAAAAGCCATCTAATTCCATCCCACAATCATCTCATCTAGTTGCCCGAAAATCCCAAACAAAGTGATAGAACGCTTCAACGAAAACTGAGCCCGACGCCCACTTCGCGAACCAATATCTCGGTCGTTAGTCCACCAATCTCGACACTGTCACCTCCTGAGTACTCCTTGCACCACCCTCTTCAAACTGTTGCATACCCCGCGTCAAACCGTATTTGGACCACCGAGAACGAGCCGTCCGAAAACGCCTTGTCACCACTGTAAATCCCTGCTCCTACTCAATATCTTTTAATTTCGATTAGTAGCTTTGTTTTGTAAAATCATTTTTAATTAGTTAACGTTGCTTATAAATCATGCAAAAATAAATATGATGACGTTCATGTAGTTTTCTAATTTTAATAAAGTTTTCAGAATTTATAATGTTGTTTTTGCTAATGAATAAATTCGAGTACAGAAACACCCTGATTTTCGAAATAAATTCGTATTCTATTTTAAATTAATTATATAAATTCCTATAAATTATATATGATCTATAAATATGATTTATGAATGATTTACAATCTTTTAAATATTTAATTCGACTTTTGATGCCTAAAGAAAACAATTATCACAATATAGAGTATTAAAGAAAATAATACCATTTTTAATTAAAAAAAATTACGAATTCAAAAACTACCATATTCAAGTAATTCTAAGTAATTTAGATGTTTTCACTATTTACATAATTTTATTTATATTATAGCCTATTTTATCGTAATTTAACTATTGAATTATAATTAGCCATTAAGAATGTATTTTTATACTATATAAACATAAAAATGAAATTCTTGATTTTTGATCCTTAAAATTTTATCATGACTAAGTGTTAATCAATTTAAAAGGATAGATTTTCAAAAGTGTTTTTTTATATCTAAGACATATGTAAGATTAAAGAATTAAAATCAAGAACGAAATAATGATTAAAATATAGGAAAAATGACTTAGAATAATATGAAGTATCATCATTCAACCGAAAATAATACGAACTTTCTAAATTATTAAACCATGTCCAAACTATTAGCATATTTACCGAAAACAATACATAACCAACTTCCGATGAAATTTCCGTTGAATACACTTATGTGGCTACCGGAAAGCTGACATGTCAAAAGTTGTATTACACGTCATTTTTTTTTTTTTTTTTAAAAACATGTCATTTCCCTCCTAATGAAAAATAAAAGGATAATTTCTTCCCTAAAAATAAAGGAAAAACAAACCTGCATAAGAAAAGAATGAAAGAGATGAAGATTGAAGATTAGGTATACTCAGCACGGCTGCCCCCGTCATCGCCGCCGTTGCCCACCATGGTTGCCGCCACCATATGCAATGGTTTCGTAATACGTACCAACCGGCCAACGTCTTCGTCGTCGCCACCACCCTTTCCCCATCTCTCTGGTCCCTCTCTCTTCCAACGACACCGGCCAACACTCCCGCCGATGAGACTGAGACGCCCGCCTTGCTTCTTACTTCGATCGTTACCACCGCCTTACTCTGTTCATCTTTTCCACCACCGCTCCTCACCTGCCCCCAATTACTAAGAAAGGGTCAAAAACCCTAATTTTCTAATTGAGTCAAACAGAGGTTGTTATTATCAAATTGGTGTTGAAAATCTTGTTTATTCATGTCGAATAAGCTGTTCTTGTCAGATTCATATAGTTATATGGGCAATTTCATGAAATTGGTGCACGCATATAGCTTTTAATGTTCGATTTGGAGATTCGACCAAAAAAAAAACCAATGTTCGATTTGGAGAAGTGTTGTTCCACCGTTTAAGTTGTTCTGCCATAGCCATAGGAGCACTCTCTTAAGCTTCTTTAACTCCTCAATCCTCTTCGGAATTGAACCAGAGATAACGAATTGTGTGATTTGTGGGTACAAGAGATGCAAGCTTAATGTTTGTTATTTTCATTTAATTTTATTATAAAGAGTGTGAGACTATGAGGTGTTTTTATTAAAACAATGAGTTGTAATATAAAATATGACATGTCAGCTTTCCGGTAGCCACATAATCATATTCACCGGAAATTTCATCGGAAGTTGGTTATGTATTGTTTTCGGTAAATATGCTAATAATTTGGACATGGTTTAATAATTTAGAAAGTTCGTATTATTTTCGGTTCAATGTTGATACTTCATATTATTCTAAGTCATTTTTCCTAAAATATATTATAAGAACATGAGTATGTATAATGAATAAAATATTTATATACATATAAGATCTTTAGCATACCTTTTAAACCTTGTTGAATATTTTCTTTGTTGATATTCGTCAAGCTTGCGAGCGCCTTGCTTGATCCGTTCTAATTTGACTTGGGTACGATCAAGGTAGTCCTCCGACACGAATCGATTGCGCATAGCTTTCTTAAGATCGGTCCAGGTGCATATGGGGTACTCCCCTGATACTCTCGCTCTTCCTTCTCCTCTTGCCACCATGAGTAGGCAAAATCTGTATAGATTATGGTGGCTATGGCCACTTGCTGGACGTCATGGTAATTATAGAAATCAAATACCGACTCAGCCTTTGATTCCCAGTCAAGGTAGGCTTCGACATCTGACGTTCCAGCGAACGACTCAACGGTGAGCTTAACGCCAGGGTGAGGGTCCCTTTGTCGGACCCGAGGCTCTTCGTAGCCATACTCATAGTCTTGGCCACGTAGACGAGCCCAAACCCTTGGAGCAAAAGGATCTTGTATGTTGGATCGTGGGGCTGTCAGGGGCACCACGGGTTCTTGGGTCAGGCGGCCTTGAGGACGCTTCGGCAAAGGATGCCTATCGAACTCGCGCTGAGTTTTGGGTGGAGGCTTCTTAGGAGAAGGTAGAATGTCCTCTAAGTTTTGAGGGTCTCCTTTGATAGAAGTGCCCTTCCTTTGATCCATCGATTCGTGGTGGGAGGCTGAAAGCTGGCCTGGGTCAAATTTTGGGTCTAGAGAATGCCCTTGTGTCTGCGACTCACTTAGCCACCGTTCTATCTTCTCATCCAAGGTTTGAAGGAGATCATCGCGGAGCCGCTCAGAGGCTTCTCGGGATTTCGCTAGGTCCTCGTAAAGCTCCTTCCAAGGGTTCTTGCCCTTGTTCCGTTCCTGAGACATCATACAAAGAGTGAACAAAGAACGTTGTGAGGGGTTAGGTTAATCCAAGGACTCAACATGTGTTTGACTCACGGTGTTTGATTTTTTTGTACACTTCCTCACAACTCCAAACTCCCTCAGGCTACTTGGAGAAACCGGGTGGTTACCTCCAAGTTTTCCAATCCTCACCCGATGTCTCCCGCTCACACTTGAAAAGCAAGAAAAATAGGAGGACTGACTCGTATTTGGACTCGATTTTTATGTGGCGCTCAACCTCGCACGCTCTAATGGAAAGGTTCCTTTCGCCACCGAAATCTCTTATTAAGGAGTTAGTCTCCACACGACCGCTAGATCGACACGAGGGGAGGAATCAAGAACAAGCGACTGGAGCTTGTGGATGAGTATTTACTAGCCCCACAAGTCAGGTGTTTAGTTGCTCGGGGTTGAGGGAAAACGAAATGAAAGGTAGAGGAAACAAGATGGTGGAAGCACCTTGGCTGGACCACTTGAGGGCCTATGGCTCAGCCTCTTTTTTTTTTTTTTTTTTTTTTTGTTTGCTGAGGAGATATACTATATCTCTTTCTTTTGCTTGGCTTTCTTCTTCTTCTTTTTTCAAGGGAGAGATACTATCTTTCTTTCTTTTTTTTCTTTTTTTTTTTGTTTTTTGCTAAGAGAAATACTACTTCTCTTCTTGTTTTTTTTTTAACAAGTTGAGCTCTTGAGGCCTTTTCCACACTAAGTAGTTCTTTAAGGTGATGGATGAGGTATTGGCTAAAAGAAAAAGGGACGAGGCTGATCTGGTTTTGGTTGGAAGAAATGAAAACTCGACAAAGAGGTAAGGGCGAAACAAGGTTGTTTTTTTTTTTGAAGACAATTGGAATTTGCCAAGGGCAAGGGATAAGAAAAACGAGGCTGGCTTTAACAAAAGGCAAGAAAGGGTTTCAAGCAACCAAAAACCTGGTTTGTAGGGTAGTAATTTGTACCCCCACAACTTGAGAGACTCAAGTCGACAGGCTCTGATACCAAATGATGCATTTCGAATCCAGGATCGACGGAAACTGGTTCGATTGAGTCTCGTGGAGGCGTTCTTGGTTTGATAATGTAACTGATTCAAAACTGAATTATTATTAAGGTGGCGGAAACGAGTGTTTACAATGAAGGGGAAAGAAAGGTCTAGATGAAAGAAAGGATTGGAAAGAAAGATCAAGCTAACGATTCAAACAAGAATCGGTTATGCTAGAAGCCAACGAAGGGGACTCCCTTGGCCCGTTCTCCCTTGAGGAGAAAATACCGGATGAGTAAGGCTTAAAGCTCTTTTACTCAAAATCCAATCTAAGAAATATGAAGGCCTAGGCATCCTTATATAGTGGCAAGAAGAGGGGGAGGGCGGCATCACTTGGAGTGGGCGCCAAGCTTCATCAAAGGAGTGAGGAGGAGATGAAGATTGGCGGCCAAGGCAAGCACAAATCAGCCGGCCCTTGATGGCAATCCTTGGCGCCTAAGCAACTCGTTAAATGCCTCTTTGATGATCAAACTTGGCGGCCAAGGAGTTGATTTAGTGGAGTTTGTGTGGCGGCCAAGCTTCCTTCGAAATGGGCTTTGAAGAACCATCTTCATAATGGGCTTCGGGCCTATCAAGACTTGCACTTGGGCTGAGCATTTGAAGGCAAATAAAGCTTCCAATAGGCTTGTTGGACTAGACATTTGGCAACGTAAGTGGGGCCTGAAGTTGCTCTTGTAGAAGCTTGGCTCGTCGCCTTGTCAAGGGCCCGGGCCTGAGAGGAGTTGGACTTGAGCCTTCCTTAGGCGTGACCCTAGGTGTGGCCGACCTTGTGTTGGGGCGAGGCGCATGCCTTTGGGTGGCGTCTTGATGTGAGCTGGCCATGATCACATCACACCGGGGACGCGTTGCTTCAAGCGTCGTGAGACGCGGCTCGGGGCGTGGGCATCCAAGCGTGTGCCTAAGTAAGGCACCCGCGCTTGGTATGCTATGATGGGCGTGAGCCAAAGATCCGCGCCTCGGTGCCGAGTGGGGCACGGCCAGAAATGGGCCTCGAAACTGATGCGATCCCTTCCTTTACTCCCAAGGAAGAGGAAGACGCCATGACAATGCGTTCGGACGGACCCATTACTCGAGCTCGTGCTAAGGCCATCGCTCAAGCAACGGCGTCCTTTGTATGGCGAGCCTCTCAGTCCTTTAGCTTAGTCCCTGAAGAACCACCTACATGGGTGCTGAGCGTCCTTAAAGCCAATCCTGAGGAAGGGGCCCTAGCGTCCCTACCGGCACCCTAGAAGTCCCCATCTCTAGAGGACGCCTGCTGCCAAGGACAATCCTAGGGACTGCACCAGGGCGTCCCAAAAATTCCAACAGCTTCCCTTCCAGCGTCCTCAGCATTAGAGTCCCTCAGCTCATGAGCAGAGTCCTCAGCAGAGTCCTTAGCAGAGTCCTCAGCAGAGTCCTCAGCAAAGTCCTCAGCAGAGTCCCTAAGACTTGTTTGTTCTAGTCTTTGTCTTTCCTTTTCCTAGCTAGCTAATGGATAAGTATTACCTTTTGTAGTAGAGACAAGAATATTAGGTCAGATTAGTTGTCTGGCCATTTATAGTATGCATAGGGTATTGGGCCAAGACTTGCATGTTTTAGGCCCAGCCCATAAATGCTAGGGTTTCCTTTTGTTGCCTAAGAGCCTCCACTATATAAGGAGCTCTCCTCTCTTGTAATCTTTACGTTTGCAATCAATGAGTTTTGGCTTGAATCGAGTGATATCTCTTCCCCAAAACCGTGAACGTCAACCCTTCTATCCCTCTTCTCCGACGCCCTCCTTTCCCCGACCTCCGGTCGTTTCCTCGTTCGACGGCGAGTTCTTCCACCCGTCGAGTCCTTACCACCGTCCCTATCTCCGCCACCAGCGTCCCTACCACATCCACCAGCGTCCCTACCATCGTCCCTCTACCAGCGTCCCTACTACAGTGCCAGCGTCCCTACCGCAGCACAGGTACCCGAGTCCCTTCCACAGCTACCAGAGTCCCTTCCACAACTACCAGAGTCCCATCCACAGCTACCAGAGTCCCTACCGCAGCTACAAGAGTCCCTACCTCAGCTACCACCTTCCCTAACTCAGCTTCCGCCTCCTTATGTTTCCCTCAATAGTCGGATAAGGCCCAACTCGTAACCTAGATCCCTGGCCAAGCGAGTCCTTCCTGGAGTCCCTAGAAGGCGAACGCATCAACTGGTATCAGAGCGAGGTTACGTAAGCCTTTTTATTCGAACTATTGCATATCACACTTGCTTCCCTTTGTCTTCCTTGAATCCGTCCTTATAAAAAATCAAAAAAAAATTTTTTAGCTTAACCTTGGTAGTAGAACAAGTTTTTACTACCATAGTCCTTACCAAAAAAAAAATAAATAAATTTTACACCCATTTACGATTGCAGTCCTTACATGCTTGGTGATTTCGATTACTTGTTGCATATTGGTTTCAGTCGTGCTTAGGTTAGTAACCTATTTGTGCTACTTGCGTCCCTCAAAGGACTCTCCTTCGGTTAGTAACCGCATTCAAAAAAAAAAAAAAAGCAAAAGAAGTCCAAATAGAAAGCCAAAATAAGGCAACTATTTTGGATTCAAGAGAGTCCCCAAACACACCCATCTTGAGGACGCCCCTCCTCAACAAAGAAGCTGTCCTCAGCACTTAGCACGTCAATATTGTTGCTTGTAATTGCATTGATCCTTGCGTGTTTGAGTTGCATCGTGTAGCCTTTAGCCGCCTCTCGCACATAAAGCCTTCCTTGACCCTTGTGTGTGCATAGTCCGTCTAAAGAGCCATTTCTAGTGCTTGTACTTGTTGACTCTTGTTCGACTTTTACTCGCCATGGATTCTAATGTTATGACAGGTAACCCTTCCGACGAGGCTAACAATGGACGTGATCCACCCCAAGTCCTCAACCAAGAACTCTCAAGCCAAGACCTCAACCCTTCCCAACTCACATAAGAACAACAAGAAATTGCAGAGTTGAGACGTCGGCTTACAAATATGGAGTCCCTTCTCCAAGCCCAAGCGACAGCTCGGGTTCCTCTAGTGAACGCCCCACCTCAAGTCCTTCACTCCAAATCTCAAGGACTAGCCATAAGCCTCTCTGACCAAGCTGGCCCAAGTCAGCCGAACGGTCAAACTTCTCACCAAGTGCTTCCCAACAGGACGTCCTCAAGGGACGCCCCTCAAACACACCGCCTCCACTCCACCATTGAGCCCCGCCGTCCTCAGGGCCAAGTCTTGCGGAGTGACCCTCATGCCTACGATGCTTCCTCAGGCCATGAGTCCGAAGGCCCAGGTATGTCTCCTTCCCCTTTTCGCTTTAATGATCGTTATGACCCAAGGAGAGCTCATCACGAAGCACCGACCCCTCGGCGTCCTCAACCACGTCCCCAAGACCAAGGTACCGAGGAACGGGAACGCCGATTGAACAATAGGCGTGACCAACGCTATGATGAGCACCCCTTACGACGGACACAATGGCATGAAAGGCGCATGGCACAAGGAAGGGCGCCGTCCCTACCTCCAGCACAGGCGTCCTTAGGCCACTCGTCCGATACTCCAGTTTGGGAAGACGAGTTCAATGACTTCGACGATGAAGAATATGAAGACTCGGGCTTACCCAATCCCCACAACTTTCCACCTTTGGGTGATCCACCTGAATTGGACGACCGTCCCGCGGATTGGATTCCCCCGGCTCCACCTTTGGTACGTCGCCATGAAGAAGTCCCTAGGAGGGACGGACGCCATAATGCCAACCGGCACCAAGAGCGTCCCCATCGACACCAAGGTGAACGGCACGGTAATGCCCCTAGAGCGATACCACCAAGACCTTGGAGTCCCATTGATCGCGGTTTTGACCTACGTGAAGACCGTGGGGACTATGACCAACAAGCTACAAACCGCCATGAGGTCAAAGTCCGAATTGAACATTTTGAAGGGCATTATGATGCAGCTGCCTTCCTTGAGTGGATTGCCGCCACAGCGCATACTTTGCGCTATTGTCGGACGCCTCCCCATGAATGGGTCCATTTAGCTACACTCCATTTTCGTGGTCAAGCACGAGTGTGGTGGCAACGCTTTGTGGACAACCGTTTAAGGCTAGACAAAACACCGGTCACCACTTGGGATCAACTTGTGTACGTCATGACACAAAAGTATGTTCCTAAGGACTATAAGAACCAAATGAGGATGGACATTGCAACACTTCGCCAAGGAAGCATGACTCCCATTGAGTTCTTCTCTAAATTGGAGGATATGTACTACAAGGCCGGCATTTCAGTTGCCCCCTCCACCTTGAAAACTAGGTTTATCTCTGGATTGAATTAGTCCCTTAGGCACCAGCTTGAGCCTTTGCCCATCACAGATTTGAACAACTTGATGCATACGGCCATGACCATCTATAAGAACCAACAAGAATTGCGTTCTTACCAATCTCGGCCAAATCGGTATGCTTCCTCTAACTCTCGTCCTTATGCTTCCACTAATTCATCTCCTAGTATGCAGGGACAGGGTTCTTCTTCAAAGCAGTCCCCATCCCAACGTCCTTCCCAACCACATGGAACGAACTCCACAAGCCGTCCTCAACAAGGGCATCCTTCCCAGCAAGGGACTCCCCTTGAGCGTTCCAGGGACATGGAGTGTTTCTCTTGTGGCGGACGAGGACACTATCAAAAGGATTGCCCCAACAAAAAGAAAGTGTTGTTCTCCACAACCACAGGGGGATATGAGTCCTTAGATGAGGAAGAAGTCCCACCAGAGCCATTATATGAGGACTCCTATGCTGTTCCCCAAGAAGAAGAGTTTGATTGTGCCCCAGCACCAATGGACTCCGGCCACTGCCTTGGGTTGGTTGCTAGGAAGGCACTCATTTTGAAAGGATCCTTACAGGACCAACGTGAAAATCTCTTCCATACTCGCGCTTTGGTTGGTTCCACCAGCCTTAGTGTGATTATTGACTCCGGGAGTTGCACCAACCTTGTCAATGAAAAGGTAGTCAAACACCTTAACTTGGAAACAACTCCTCACCCTGCCACTTATGGAGTACAATGGTTGAACTCCACAGGTACCCAAATCACTCATCAATGCATGATCACCTTTTCCATTGGTCCTTACACGGACACATTACTTTGTGATGTCGTTGCTATGGATGTCACACACTTGTTGTTGGGATGCCCATGGGCTTTCGACCGGCGCGTCCTTCACGATGGATTCTTGAACACTTATGTGTTCACGTACCACGGGAAGCGCGTCAAACTCTTACCCATGTTGCCTAGTGAAATATTGCAGGATCAGGTACAACGTGACCGCGCGAAGGCAATTGAAGAAGAACGGGCGCGAAAGGAACGCAACTCGGCCAACACCTCGGATGCAAAGCCGTCCCTATTTGATGGCCAACAACAGCGTCCCAAAGTCGTCCCCAAAAGGAGTCCCTCGGACCAAGCGTCCCTAACTCCCAAAACAAGCGCGTCCCTTCAAGGCACGGTTGAACCCCGTGGGTTAGTCACACGGCCGTCTCCATCTCAACCGCCACTTTCAGGACGTGCCCATTGCTTCTTGATGGTGCCGATGTCCCTCACATCTTCTAGCACAGTCCCTAATGATCCGGCCGTCCCTAGCGCCGTGGCTTCCCTTCTAGAGGACTTCAAGGACGTCTTCCCTGACGACCTTCCCCCAGGCCTTCCACCGCTACGTGGAATTGAGCATCAAATCGACTTGATGCCCGGGGCCTCTCTACCAAATAGAGCTCCTTACAAAGCTGGCCCAGATGAAACCAAGGAACTCCAAAAGCAAGTGCAAGAACTCCTTGAGCGTGGCTATGTAAGAGAGTCCCTAAGTCCTTGTGCCGTGCCCGTCATTCTAGTCCCTAAAAAGGATGGCTCCTGGCGCATGTGTATGGACTGCCGTGCAATGAACAACATCACCATCAAATACCGGCATCCAATTCCTAGGCTCGATGATATGTTGGACGAGCTCCATGGTGCCACCTTGTTCACCAATATCGACTTGAAGAGTGGCTACCACCAAATCCGCATGAAGGAAGGCGATGAATGGAAGACAACCTTTAAGACAAAATTTGGTCTCTATGAGTGGCTTGTCATGCCCTTTGGTCTCACCAACGCCCCAAGCACCTTTATGAGACTCATGAACCATGTCCTTAGGGACTTCATTGGTAAGTTCCTTGTGGTCTACTTTGATGATATCTTGATTTATTCAATGAATCTCAATGACCACACGGAACACATTAAGTTGGTATTGGCACGCTTACGCCGTGAAACACTCTTTGCCAACTTGGCTAAGTGTACCTTTTGCAAGCCTTCCACTGTCTTCCTTGGCTTTGTGGTCTCTAGTGTTGGTTTACAAGTGGATGAGGAAAAGATCAAGGCTATCAAGGACTGGCCTACTCCAAAGAGTGCAACGGAAGTCCGCTCCTTCTTAGGACTCGCCGGTTTCTACCGCCGTTTTGTCCATCACTTCAGCGTCCTTGCTGCCCCATTGCATGCCTTAACCAAGAAAGGCACAATCATAGAGTGGAAGCAGCATCATGAAAAGGCGTTCCAAAGCCTAAAGGACTCCCTTTGTAATGCTCCACTCCTACAGCTCCCGGACTTCACTAAGCCCTTTGAGATCGAGTGTGATGCGTCAAATGTTGGCATAGGCGGCGTCCTCCACCAAGAACGCAAGCCAATTGCGTACTATAGTGAGAAGCTCACTGGAGCTCAGTTGAACTACCCCACATACGACAAAGAGTTGTACGCTCTTATTAGAGTCCTCAAGACTTGGCAACACTACTTGTGGCCACGGGAGTTCATCATCCACAGCGACCACGCGGCATTGTCTTACCTCAAGAGTCAAGCACACCTCAATAGAAGACATGCACGCTGGGTCGAGTTCTTGGAGACGTTCCCTTACGTCGTCCATCACAAGAAAGGTAAGGAGAATGTGGTTGCGGACGCGCTTTCTCACAGGTACACCCTCCTTTCTTCCCTTCAAGTTCGCTTACTTGGCTTTTCCATGTTAAAGGAGCTTTATGCTTCGGACCCCTTCTTTGGTCCCATCATGGAAAAGGCCACGCCTTCTCATGCCATTGCTGGCTACTTTCTCGATGAAGGGTACTTATTCAAGGCTGGGAAGCTATGCGTCCTTAAGTCCTCTATAAGGACTCTTTTGATAAAAGAAGCGCATGAGGGCCGTGGTCATTTTGGCGTTAATAAAACCCTTGCTGCTTTGCGTGAACACTTCTTTTGGCCTCACATGGCTCATCATGTCACGAAGTATTGCAAGAGTTGTATCACTTGCCAAAAGGCCAAGTCCACTAGCCATAATCATGGACTTTACTCTCCCTTGCCTATTCCGCATGCTCCGTGGGAAGACCTTTCAATGGACTTCATCACGGGACTGCCTAGGTCCAAGAGGGGTAAGGACTCCATCTTTGTAGTAGTGTGTCGTTTTTCAAAAATGGCCCATTTCATTGCGTGTACAACGACGAACAATGCAACGGACGTGGCTTGTTTGTTCTTTGAACACGTAGTGAAGTACCATGGCATCCCCCGCACAATCATAAGTGATAGGGACTCCAAGTTTGTGGGACATTTTTCGAGAACACTTTGGGGAAAGTTAGGCACCAAACTACTATTCTCTACTTCCTTCCATCCCCAAACCGATGGCCAGACGGAAGTCACCAATCGGACCTTAGGCTCACTCCTTCGAGTGATGCTTAAGAACAACCCACGCCGGTGGGAGGACTTACTCTCTACTGTAGAATTTTGCTATAACAGGTCCAAACACTCGGTGCACAACATGAGTCCCTTCGAGGTCGTCTGTGGGCGCAATCCACTTACTCCCATGGATCTCTCACCCCGTCCCTTGCAGCAAGGAGAACACTTCGATGCAGCCAACCGCGCTGAGTACATTAAGAAGCTGCACATGAGGACGAAGGACCGCCTTGAGCGTCGTGCCCAACAATTTGCCAACCAACATAACAAGGGACGCCAACAGTTCATCTTTGAGCCCGGGGACTTCGTTTGGCTCCATTTGAGCAAGAATCGCTTCCCTTCAGCCCGGAAGACTAAACTCCATCACCGGGGGGACGGTCCCTTTCGTGTCCTTGAACGAATTGGACCAAACGCTTACAAGCTTGAGCTTCCGGACTCCTATGGGGCCGTCCATGCCACATTCAATGTAGCAGACTTGACTCCATACGTGGAACCTGAAGATGAACACCTTTTGGAGGAAGCGGGGATGCTTCCCACTCAAGGGGGGGAGGATGATGCGATCCCTTCCCTTACTCCCAAGGAAGAGGAAGACGCCATGACAATGCGTTCGGACGGACCCATTACTCGAGCTCGTGCTAAGGCCATCGCTCAAGCAACGGCGTCCTTTGTATGGCGAGCCTCTCAGTCCTTTAGCTTAGTCCCTGAAGAACCACCTACATGGGTGCAAAGCGTCCTTAAAGCCAATCCTGAGGAAGGGGCCTTGGCGTCCCTACCGGCACCCTAGAAGTCCCCATCTCTAGAGGACGCCTGCTGCCAAGGACAATCCTAGGGACTGCACCAGGGCATCCCAAAAATTCCAGCAGCTTCCCTTCCAGCGTCCTCAGCATTAGAGTCCCTCAGCTCATGAGCAGAGTCCTCAGCAGAGTCCTTAGCAGAGTCCTCAGCAGAGTCCTCAGTAAAGTCCTCAGCAGAGTCCCTAAGACTTGTTTGTTCTAGTCTTTGTCTTTCATTTTCCTAGCTAGCTAATGGATAAGTATTACCTTTTGTAGTAGAGACAAGAATATTAGGTCAGATTAGTTGTCTGGCCATTTATAGTATGCATAGGGTATTGGGCCAAGACTTGCATGTTTTAGGCCCAGCCCATAAATGCTAGGGTTTCCTTTTGTTGCCTAAGAGCCTCCACTATATAAGGAGCTCTCCTCTCTTGTAATCTTTACGTTTGCAATCAATGAGTTTTGGCTTGAATCGAGTGATATCTCTTCCCCAAAACCGTGAACATCAACCCTTCTATCCCTCTTCTCCGACGCCCTCCTTTCCCCGACCTCCGGTCGTTTCCTCGTTCGACGGCGAGTTCTTCCACCCGTCGAGTCCTTACCACCGTCCCTATCTCCGTCACCAGCGTCCCTACCACATCCACCAGCGTCCCTACCATCGTCCCTCTACCAGCGTCCCTACTACAGTGCCAGCGTCCCTACCGCAGCACAGGTACCCGAGTCCCTTCCACAGCTACCAGAGTCCCATCCACAGCTACCAGAGTCCCTACCGCAGCTACAAGAGTCCCTACCTCAGCTACCACCTTCCCTAACTCAGCTTCCGCCTCCTTATGTTTCCCTCAATAGTCGGATAAGGCCCAACTTGTAACCTAGATCCTTGGCCAAGCGAGTCCTTCCTGGAGTCCCTAGAAGGCGAACGCATCAGAAACGGGGCCGCGGCCAAGAATGGCATAGGCAAATACACGTCCAAGGTCGTTGGTGAGAGCGACTGTGGAGCCATGTTCGGTGGTGGCCGGACTCCTTGATGTGGTTCGGGCCGAATCACATCACACGTTATCCGGACCCGCACTCAATTGGCATTCGCACTTACCAGTTGGGAGTATCTCACCTTTTGCTGATTTGGTTGACAAGTTCAAGGTGAGGTTTGCAAGTAGTCGACATGTTAAGAAGCGATCAATTGATTTGTATCGACTAGTCCAGAAGCCACGTGAATCACTGAAAGCTTTTCTCAATCGCTACAATGAAGAATTGGTGACCATCGAAGGATTCGATGCCGCTATAGAGGCCTTCCGAAGGATTATATCCGTTTGTAACCCAGAGTTATATCATGAACTAACTAAATACCCTTGCTCAAATTTTGATGAGGTACAGGTAAAAGCGTTAGAACATGTTCGACTAGAAGAAGATGACCTCTTCGTGGAGAAAGCAACCAGCCCTCATCAGCCCGATCAGAGACGGGGAAGGCGGGAGACAAGATACGTTCCATACCCTCCTGCATCTCACGCCAAGCCCACTGTCAACACAACATTTGCAAGGCAGGATGAAAGATATGAGAACCCCAAACTACCTCCCAAGCTTTCTCATTAAGACTTCCGCGTAAATGCGACCAAGATAGTCCGAACCCTCAACACCATGGGGGATACCGTCAAGTGGCCTCGGAAGAAGGATGTGCCATCACATCAAAAAGACAAGTCCAGATGGTGTGATTTTCACTTCGATCATGTGCACCGGACTGATGAATGCATCGCGTTGTGAAAGGAGGTAAACGATTTGCTACGAATTGCACACCTCAAAGAATTGATACCAGAAAGAGCAATGGAGCAGCTAGACGTAACAAGGAGAAAGTCAGTCCACCACCACCCCAAAGCATACCGGAGTGATCAACAGCCAAGAGAATCATCAAGCAATCACCTTCAACGATGTCGAGGAAGAGGAAGTTCATCATGATTGCTTGATAATTTCATTAAGAATATCAAATTTCCTTATGAAGAGAATATTAATTGATACCGGAAGCTCCACTAATCTACTCATGTTGGATGCTTTGTACAGCTTAGGATTTGGAATGGACGACATTGTGAAAAAATCAACGACTTTGGTAGGCGTCAGTGTAGTATCACGTAACACGTTCGAAGAAATATCCTTGCCCACTCTTGCAAGAGGAGTAAACTACCAGGTAAAATTCCAAGTCCTCGATTGTCCTTCACCTTTTAACATCATTGTAGACAGGCCGTGGATACACGGAATGAAGGCGATCCCTTCCACCTATCATCAATGCGTGAAATTCCCAACTCCATAGGGAGTGCAAGAGATCCAGGGAGAGCAGAAGTGGTTAGTAAGAGAGTGTTATTCCGTGACCATGAAGGCAACGACTTCCAAAAGCTCGCAACTCGAAATAGGAAAGAAGTCATCGGATTAGCAATTAAAAGATTGTACGACAACCGCCTATTACATGAAGCCAGAGGCGCCAGAACTCGAGGAAGTAGCCCTTGACCCATTGGAGCCAACCAAGAAAGTCAGAATAAGGGCAGACCTTGAGCCGAATCCACGCAAACAAATGGTGGAATTTCTACGATCCTATAGTGATTGTCGCCTGGTCAAATGAGGATATGGTGGGCATTGACCGAGTTGTAATTACACATGCTTTGAATGTCAACACGAAGATGTCGCCAGTAAAACAAAAAAGGCGTAAGTTTGCACCCGAGCAAAATCAGGTAATCAACGACGAGGTAAAATCCTTACTTGAATTTGGAAAAATAAGAGAAGTTAAATATTCTGATTGGCTTGCGAATGTAGTGGTGGTGAAAAAGAAAAACGGTAAGTGGCGCGTTTGCGTAGATTTTACCGACTTAAATAAGGCGTGCCCAAAAGACTCGTTCCCTTTGCCTGATATTGACGCAATGGTGGACGCGACGGTGGGGCACGAGCTCCTAACTTTCATGGATGCGTTAGCGGGTACCATTAGATAATGATGCATCCCGACGATCAGGAAAAAACCGCATTCGTAACTAATCAAGGAACTTATCGTTATAAAGTTATGCCTTTTGGATTAAAAAAGGCAGGTGCTACTTATCAGAGATTGGTTAATGAGATGTTTCAGAAAAAACTTGGGGGATACGATGGAAGTATACACTGACGACATGTTAGTCAAGTCACTAACCAATGAGATGTTTCAGACCACATTGCTCACTTGAACGACGTATACAATGAGATGTTTCAGACCACATTGCTCACTTGGAAGTATACAATGAGATGTTTCATACCACATTGCTCACTTGAAGGACGTGTTCCAGATCTTGCGGAGTTACAAGATGTAGCTAAACCCAACCAAGTGTTCCTTCGGTGTTACATCAGGGAAATTCCTCTGGTACATAGTAATGCAGAGAAGAATTGAGGCAAGCCCAGAACAGGTCAAAGCCATAATGGAGTTGCAGTCACCAAAGTGTGTCAAAGACGTCCAAAAATTAACGGGGCGAGTAGCTGCATTAAACCAGTTCGTATCACGATCCTCGGACAAAAAGAAGTTGTTCTACGACACACTGAAGAAAAACAAGTCGTTTGAATGGACGGAAGCACAAGCCTTTGGTGAGTTGAAAAATTATTTGTCTAACCCGCAGGTACTTTCCAAACCAAAGCAAGGAGAAAAGTTATACGTGTACTTGGGTGTGACCTAAGTAGCCGTAAGCGCCGTCCTGATCCGAGAGGAGAATGGAGACCGGTTGCCCATATATTACGTAAGTAAAACCTTACTTGATGTAGAAACCAGGTATTCTCCCATGGAAAAGTTAGTGTTATCTTTGGTAATGGCTTCGATAAAATTGCGTCCTTAATTTTGAGAGTCATTCTATCATCAAAATAACTAACTATTTAATGAAGAGTCTCATATCAATGCCAGAGTTGTCAGGTTGGATAATAAGATGGTTGATTCACTTAAATGGTTACGACATTGCATACAAGCCAAGAACAACCATGAAGTCACAAGCGCTGGCAGATTTTGTGGTCGACTTCACTCCTACCCCTCCGGAACTAGAGGAACAAGATATGTTACGCGTAGTAGGGAATGGCAAGTGGTTGATGTATACAGACGGCACATCGAATCAAGTTGGCATAGGACTGGGGACAGTCCTGAAGTCACCATAAGGGGATAGGATAGCCTAGGATAGCTATTCGATGTACATTCAAAGCTACTTATAATGAAGCAGAATATGAAGCGCTTATAGCCGGATTACTCGTTGGAAAAGATTTGAACGTATAAGAAATTGAGGTAATT
Organism: Polygonum maritimum; assembly: GCA_963924305.1. Taxonomy (NCBI): domain Eukaryota; kingdom Viridiplantae; phylum Streptophyta; class Magnoliopsida; order Caryophyllales; family Polygonaceae; genus Polygonum; species Polygonum maritimum. Next base: position 25,773,957 of record OZ002728.1, on the reverse strand, counting down.
TGTGATTCGTTACTTATTGTAAATCAAGTATCTGACTCATACGTTGCCAGGGATTCAAAAATGAAGGTCCAAGATATCATTAAACACTTTAAGCATTTCGAGATAAAGCAAGTTCCCCGGGATGCTAATACACAAGCAGACGCTTTAGCCAACCTCGGATCCGCCATCGACCCAAGAGAATATGGCAAGATACCTTTTGTGTATCTTGACGCTCCATCCATAGTTAAAGAAGTTGACATGTTCGAGGTTAGGAGGTCCAATGAAAGCACCTCGTGGGTTACACCATATCTAAAATGGTTGCAAAAAGGAATTTTACCAAACGACAAGGAAGAACCCCGAAAAATTAAGGTAAAATCTTCCACTTTCTCTATTAAGAATCTTAATAGCGAAAAAGAATAACATTCCTTTTTGGTTGCAAAAAGAATAACATGCTGTTTAAGTGGATGTGTTCAGGTATATACGCTCGTTGCGTAAAGGAGGAAGAGGTGCAAAAGGTGTTACATGACATACACGATGGGGAATGCGGCAATCATACAGGGGGTCATAACTTGGCAAGGAAGGCAATCAAAATGGGTTATTATTGGCCCACCATGAACAAAGACGCAGCAGAGTTCGCTCGCAAGTCTGACGCGTGCGAACGTCATGGACCGATTCCACATCAACCCTCCGAGCTCCTCCATCCTATAACTTCCCCTTGGCCATTCATGAAATGGGGGATGGACATTGTGGGAAAGCTCCCTCCAGCTTCAAGACAACGCGTTTACATCCTGGCCATGACCGACTACTTCTCCAAATGGATCGAAGCCGAAGCCTTTAAAGAAGTCAACGATACTCAAGTTATTTCTTTCATAAAGAGAAATATTTTGAGTAGGTTTGGGATACCATCCACTATAGTGTGTGACAACGGATCTCAATTCATTATTGACAAGACGAGATCATTTAACCAACAATACAACATTCAGTTGGTAATGTTGACACCACGCTACCCTCAAGCCAATGGATAAGCAGAAGCAAGCAATAAGGTGATCATCAATAACTTGAAGAAGCGACTCAAAGAGGCCAAGGGAAAGTGGGCGGACGAGTTACCCCTTATATATACTTTGGTCAGATTGAACAACTCCTAAAACTGCTACGGGTCATACACCTTTCTCTTTCGTCTATGGATGTGAAGCCATGTTGCCAGTAGAAGTAACTTTGTCCACAGTTCGGTATGGGATCACTACCGAGGAGTCAAATCTTCCTAACCTATTACATCATCTGGACACGGTGGACGAGTTACGAGATGAAGCATCAGTTCAAATGACGGCTGACATACAGGGGGTAGCTCGGAGTTATAACAAACGCGTTAATGAAGACGTTCCAAGTGGGAGACTGAGTATTGAGGAAAGTCTTCCAAAGCACGCAAGAGTTAAATGCTGGCAAATTGGGAAGGACCCTATTGGATCACGAAAATCGTAGGACAAGGCGCTTACGACTTGATGTCACGTGACGAAAAGGCAGTCCCCAGACGTCGGAACACAATGAACTTGAATTTGTACCACTTCAAAAACCAACCAAGGTATTTATCACGAACTTTTCGTTTTTACATTATTACATTTTCATACATACATGACACAAACGACAGTTTTTTTGAAAAAACTAACAAGGGACGCCTTGTGACATTACAGACCAATACAAGGGCCCTCGCCTTATGATCGGGCAACACTAGTCAAAAAGATTCAATGGCCCTCGCCTTGTGAGGAGTTTTGTTTTAAAAAGGAAACTTGTGATACGATTTACTACATTATTGCAAGTATTACACACATTTTCATCTTTCTCTTCTGCATCCTACAAGAAAAGCGCTCTACAAACAAGCACATGATCTTTACATAAATAGGTCTATCCTAAACACGTTCTGCCTTCAATCTTCGATACTGAAGAGCAACAAGGGGCATAAGTTAAGTTCAACATAAAACCCCAAAAGAGCAAAAAGGGGCATAACTTAAGTTCACATCTAGGCCCTTCAACAAGCGGCCAAAACAAAACAAGTCTTAAGAACCCTAACATACTGGGGGTAGGATAAAAGTCTGGAAAGTGCAAGATAAAAAAGAAAGAAGAGGAAGTCATTTCTTAGGAGTTTCTTCAGCTGATTCCTTGTTGGCCATCTCCACTTGGGCCACTACTTTCGCAACCTTGGAGATGTCGTCAGCGAGAAAAGGTTTCTTCAATGCATTCTCCTCTCCCTCCTTCGCCACGTCCCAAGAGGTGTGCTTCCCGGCGGCAAACTCCTCCATTGTCTTGACCCGAGCCCTGATCGACCAATAGTCGGTCGTGTCTTCGACTTCTTGAGCAAAGGAAGTGGCTTTCTTTGACGCCGTGTTGTGCTTGTCTTACCACGTCTTGGATCCCCCCATTGCTTTCTCTAGAGCAGCCTGCAACTAGGCAACCTTCGACTCCGAAATCTTCTTCTCTCGCCCCAAGATAGCCAACTTGTCCTTCTCAAGTTGAGCGCTCAACTTACTCTGAGCTAGCTGTTTAAGGTAGTCCTTGAAGCTGTCATGAGATGAGAATGAAAGTTGGAGACCCTGAACGAGTAAACGAAACATTGTCAGAAATTTAAACAAGAAGACATGACAAGAAAAATAGGAATGGCGGATACATACCTGCCACTGGGTTGCCAGAATTTCGCTAAGGAGTTCAGGGGAAGAAGGTTGGTGACTTGAACCTTAGAAGCAGTCTACTTGACGGGGCGTCAAGACCTCAGACACTTCATGGCATCCATGTCCAGGGACATCATGGTGCTAGGAAGGTCCGTCATCCGGGAAGACGCACTTTCCCTTGGTAGAGGGACTTTGGGAGGATCGTCGGCAAATTTCAAAGGCAAAGAAACCGTCAAATCTGTATCCGCAGTGGAAGCCGTCTCCTTGTCAACGGCTTCGTTACAACGCCAATTTCAAACGGCTTCGTCTCCTTGTCAACGGCTTCGTTACAACTTTCCTTGGTAGAGGGCCGAAGATTTAGCCAAGAGAAGCGGCAATTTCGGGAACGTTACAACGCCAATTTCAAACGGCTATCTTCTTAACACCATTAGCGAAAATCACGGGATACATTGAGCTCCTTGTCAACGGTCCAAAAAGGAAGCGAGGAGCGAGGATATAAACAAATCAAGTGTTGGATCGAAAGTCAGTTCTAATGGGCATCCTTAACAACAGACTTAAACAGGTAAAAGTAATAAGAGAAGGACTGAGTTATTTATAGAGGAACCTCACAAGATCAAAGTAGTCCTTGTGAGTAAACATCTACCTCCGTGGAGGATTTTCAAATAGCCGTTCCGTATCTTATATATGAGGAGTCCTTACAACCTTAATGGCGAGTTTACACAATTCTCTGAAAAATGGAGTCCGTCCCTTTGTTCACTAGTGAACCCCTTTAAGCCTAAGATTAAAACCTAACCTCACAACGTAAGGATGCCAAACACGCGTCCCTTATAGTTCGTCGTAAGTGACAGTTCTCTCTTTTTGTCTTTTTCTTACAAACTTGTTTTGTGTTTTGGTTTCGCTTCTCTCTCGATCCAACACCTAGTTCTTCACTGTTCTTGGTGAGTTCTTAGTGTTCTTGGTGACCGTGATGATATGCTCTAAATATTCTCTGAGAAGCGTAAGTCCCGTGGGGTATTTATAGTGGCTTGGGAAGGGCGTCTTTCCTCTAACGATCGTGCCCTTCAGTACGTTGCAACAGGGTTCAGCTTTCACGTGTCCTTGGCGGTGATGAGGGAAGCTTCCTGGCAACTTTTGTAGAACCCGTCTACAGGATCTGCTTCCACGTGCTGATGAACTCATATACAGGATCTGCCTCCACGTGGACTCCATGATCAAGGCTTGTCGGGTGATGTCATCTTGTCGGGTAGCCTTGTAAGGACTCCAGAGTTTTGAGCTTGTGTTCCTACTTGTTTGGGACTGCGTCCTTGTCGAAGTAGTAACGTATTTGGTCTTTTATTCGGACAAGTAGCATCCCTACACCTTAGGGACGGCTACAGAACTTGTTGTCTTTTTCATGACCTGCGTTTCTGAAACATACTTGGACAACTTATTAGATCAAAGTGAGTTTGTCATATCAAAACTAAGGGACGATTGTAATGGGCACAATGGTAAGTACATAGGAGTCTTTAACATCGTCCCAACATCAAGGCAAACGAAGAAAGGGCATCGATGAACACATCCGAATTCAATTACTAAAAATCATTCAGTCTCGTTTTTTGTTAAGAAAGCTCATTTGTATAAACGAACATTCTATAACCATCTCTCCAACAATATAAACATCCTAGTTCATTTTGTTCTTGTGATATCTTTCGATCTCTTCTTTTTAGCATTTCATTTTGATTTACACTTTACTTGAAACTTGCAATGCGTTGTGATCACGTGTGGTTAGGATTCCCTCATTTTAGCAAGTAACACGTTTACGCGGTTAATCTGCCCAAAATAGTAAACATCTAAGCTCACTTGTCCATCATGGATTACCCATCTTGCTACAATATCATCTTGGAAGATGCAAGATTCGTGAGATTAAAGTTGTTCCCTCAACATACCATCAGACAGTGAAATTTCCCACTACTTAAGAAGTAGAAGAGATTCGCGGTGACCAGCGCTTGGCCCGAGAGTGTTATAAGTCGACGCTCAAGCCAACGGCCGAGAGGCAATCTACATTATTGTTACAACACCAAGCTCCGATCCGAGAACCCGATGATGGAGAAATTAAGGAAGTTATCTTAGATGTGGCCGAGTCTGATAAGAAGGTTCGCGTCGAGTCGACCTAGAGTCGACGTGAACCATAGTAGAATTCTTGAAAAAGAACGCAAACCGCTTTACGTGGTCGCATGAAGATATGACTGGGATAGACCCATAAATAATGAATGATAAACTAAATGTCGATCCTAGTCATCAGCCAATAAAGCAAAAGTGAATGAAATTCATATCAGAACAGAATGTAGCGGTTAATGAAGAAGTATAGAAGCTCCAACCCATTAGGAAGATAAGAGAGGTGAAGTATCCTGAATGGTTAGCGAATGTCGTCGTTGTCCCTAAGAAAAACGGGAAATGGCGTTTCCTTATGGACTTCATCGACCTCAATAAAGGTTTCCCTAAAGATCCCTTCCCTCTTTCACAAATCGACAGACTAGTAGATCTGATTGCCTGCCATGGGATATTGACAATCGTGGATGCATTCAGTGGATACAATCAATTTAAGATGGAAGAGAGTGATCAAGAGAAGACTGCCTTCATAACTACCCAGGATATACTATTATCTAGTGATGCCATCAATAATGCAGGAGCCACTTACCAAACGTTGGTAAATAAGATATTATAAGTACAGATTGGCTAGACGATGGAGGTCTATATTGATGACATTCTCATCAAATCCAAGCGGAGAGAAGATTACATCGATCACCTCGAAGGAGGGATCCGGAAGCTCAGGGACGGAATGAAACTTAAACCTTCCAAATGCACCTTGGGGTACGATAGGCAGGTTCCTTAGGTATATGGTCGCCCAAAGAGGGATCGAAGCCAACTTGGATCAACTGAGAACCATCACCAATTTAAAATCCCCACGCGACGTTAAAGAAGTTCAACATCTAATAGGAAAGCTGGTTGTGTTAAGTCGTTTCATCTCCAAATCATCGAACCGATGTCAGCTATTTTACGAAGTCTTGAAGAAGAACAAGAGCTTTAGCTGGATGTGGGAGCACGAAGAAGCATTCCAGAAACTCAAAAGGTACTTCTCGAATATATTGCTACTATCTAAGCTAGAGCCAAGGGAAGCTTTTCAACTCTATCTCGTCGTCACCGAAGCGACAATGAGTGGGGTGCTTGTACGAGAGGAAGATGGGAAACAAATACCCATATACTTCGTCAGCAAAACCCTCCTCTTGACTCAGACCATATACTCGCAAATGGAGAAACTCGTCTGGGCCCTCGTCATGTGCTCCAACAAGCTCATGCCATATTTTGAGACTCATGCCATTATAGTCCAAACGGCATATCCTCATCGGACGGTAATGTAGAAAGGCAGAATACATCAACAGACCTCCATACTTACAATTTTTTTCCCATTAGACCCCTGTACAAAAATTTGTTCAAATAGACCCATATACTGCCCCCAATTTTGCCTATTGAACACAATTGGGGGCTAGCACCGTTACGTGACTCATACGCGCGCTGATGTGGCGAAATTAATTGCCACATATATGCCACATAAGCAATTTTAATTACCTTTATAATTTCACAAAAAAAAATTCACAAAAAAACAGCACAGTTTCCTGTCCAAGGAGAAGGAAGGTCTTTAGCCCGAGGAGTCCATGCAGAGTCTACCGGCGAAGAAGAAAACCATCGGCGGCGGAGTAGGCGAGTCTTTCGGCGGCCCTCCTCGTAATCATCTACGGCAACCTGAAGGACTTTCCGGCGGACAAATTCCGATTCCGGTGGGTCTGCCAATGGTGGCGACTCTCAATTCTTCCTCCGCTGAACAAACTCGCTCCCTGGTTCCCTCTCCAGCCCTCCGTCTTCACCTTCCACTCCGCAAATCTCCGATTTGACTCCACCATCATCGCCAACACCGTCTACCTCAGCCGCTCCGGCTCCGATCCGGCCAAATCCGAACTCGTCTCCCTCCACGAATCCTCCACCGGAACCTTGCCTCCGCCACCTGCTCTTCTACAACCGGATTTCCGATTCCGATTCCGATTCCAATTCCTCCTGGATCGTCGCTACTCAAACCCTAGTTTCCAGATCCTACGCCTACAGCAAAATCTGTCACGATTGCGACCAAATCTCACGCAGATTGAAGCTCGATCTCGTCGTGGAGTTCAAATCCGGATCCGGATTCGTTGGATTATGCAGATTTCCTCCTCGAATCGTGGTCTAGATCCGTCTGGAATGGAATTATTTGCTTTTTGGTCAGACTTCACCGACAGAGGAATTCCAGGGCGCCACCGGATCCACAGCCGATTGTTCTCCGACGACTACACCACATTAGAGGACGGGTTGATGAAAACTGTGGCAGGCCCGGGTCCGGGTCCGGGTCTGATGACTAGTATTCAGGTGGGGATGAGAGTGGGTCGAGCAACCGGGCGGCGGGTTCGGATCTTGAGACGACGGTGGCGGTACGGTGTGATGACGGGGACACGGTCGGGAAGGAGGGCGGAGATTGGGAATCACGGTTGCAAGCTTGCAGCTCCGAGGATGGCAAGGCAACCATGGCGGGCGGAGATGGGGAAGTTGGGTTTTCAGCCGCTTTTAAGTTTTTTTCCATGTCAGCACATACAATTGGAAGAACGCACTTTACCCGCGTTTGTAAATGACGCGTTTGTCCAAGCAAGCAAAAAATGTTCAATAGGCAAAATCGGGGGCACTACAGGGGTCTGTTTGAACAATTTTTTGTACAGGGGTCGGTCCAATGGGAAAATAGTTGTATGTACGGGGATTTGTTGATGTATTCTACCTAATGTAGAAGTCAGAGTACATATGATGGATGCCAAAATGGGTCATCCATTTTAGTGGCTTCAATGTACAATATGAGCCTCGAACTACAACAAAGTCATAGGCGATCACAAGTCTGAGGCAAACAGAGAATGGCGGTGTAAGTGTGCTCATCCAATCTGGTCGTCTAAATGTTATTCACAGATGGTGCAACTAGAATTGGCGTGGCACTAAGTTCACCATAGGAGGACAAGATAGTGCAAGTCGCACGTTGTTCATTCGAAGCGACCAACAACGAAGCCGAGTATGAAGTTGTGATATTTGACCTTACTTTGGTAAAGGACCTATCAACCCGAAGGCATGAAGTCCGATGCGATTCTTTGTTGGTCTTCAATCAAGTTCTTGGGATATATACAACTAGAAACGCTTGCATAACAACTTATCGTGGAGATGTCAAGCACTTGTCTGTCGTATTCGATCTGGTCCCTAGGGAGTTCTCTTTAGTCTTGTTGGTTCACATACTCACCCTAACCATCCTCTATACAAAAGTAGTGATGATAACGGTAAACACCGCAAACAAGACAGAAGATCAGGTGAGAAATGATGAATGGAAACCATATGTCAAATGGTTGAAGAATGGGTTGTTACGAGAAGATAGAGTTGAAGTCGGAATCCTCAAAGCTAAGGCAGTCAGGTTCGTGCTCTTACAAGGACATATTTTTCATCGATCGGTTGATGTCTCTTACCAAAGATGCGCCACCATAGAAGAAGTTGAAAGAGTCCTTCAAGAAGTCCATGAAGGGGCATTTGAAAACAGTATTGACGGCAAAATCTTGTCTAATAAGATACACAAATGGGGCGGTACTGGCCGATCGTCTAACATGGCGTTGCCCCGTACGCCTAGAAGTGCGACGCTTGCTAGCGGCACATGCCAATAATACATCAACCCGCTGAGGTCCTCTAGCCCACACTAACATCATGGCCTTTCATGCAATGTGGGATGGATATAGTGGGGAAGCTCCCAACATCGACCGGGCAGAAAGTTTTCTTCGTCGCGATGACTGGTTCCTTTTTAAAGTGGATAGAAGTCGAGGCTTATCGTGAGGTTAAAGACACATAGGTATTCTCATTCATTAACCAGAACATACTTTGCAGGTTTCGGGTACCATCGAAGATAGTTTGCCATAATGGGTCGCAGTTCATCGGCAAGAAAACTCGTCACTTCTACATGCGATGGAACATCGAGTTTATACCCTCCACTCATAGCTATCCGCAAGCCAATGACCTTGCCGAAGTAAGTAACAAAGTGTTTATATATAATCTAAAGAAAAGGCTAGGACATGCTAAGGGACGATCGGTTGATGAGCTATCGTTCATCCTTTAGGGTTGGTTAGACGACACTCAAAAGGACCATATGTTAGTCTCCTTTTTCACTAGTGCATGGCCCTAAAGTTGTCATTCCTATAGAGATTGCCTTCTCCACAACGTGTTCTCGTTTCAAGACATCTAGGTAGAATCAATTTGAGATGGTTGTTGATATGGATACCATAGAAGAGCTACGGGATCAAGTTCAGATAAGGCTCGCACAACATCAATCGTAAGTGGCTAGAAGCTATAATCGTAACATACGAGTCTGAGTTTTGTAGGTAGGCATTTGGGTCTTATGGAAAGTCTTCCAAAACACAACTGAGGTCAATGTAGGAAAGCTAGCGCCATCCTGGGAAGGGCCTTATAAGATAGCCAAAATCACTGGCCAAGAGGCATTCCAACTTGAAGCATCCGACGGGAAGATTGTACCCCGAAGTTGGAACGCCCTTCATATGTAACACCCCCTTCTTAAAGCCAAAGGGTATTACCGCCAGTGACCTCGGATTTCTCCGTCCAAAGTCACCCAAGGCTAAAAAGCTAACTTGAAGATGATTTGAGAATAACAAACTTTATTTTATTAATTTAAATCGAATTACAAGTGGGATAAACCTCCCGTAAGGTTACAATACGAATTTAAAAGAGTTGCAGCGGAATTTAAAAGATATTTCTTAAAATGTAAAAGCATGTGGGACCCAAAGACATGGTCAAAACAAAAGTCGCTTTAAAGACTTCTTCCTTCCTTCCTTCCTTCCTTCCTTCCTGACGTCTTCGGCTTCCTTCTGAACAGTCTTCCCTTTCCTATCTGATATCCCCATAAAGGCAAGGAATACCAGCCAACAAAGTTGGTAAAGAAAGAAGGGATGTTAGTCTAACGCGAGACTAAGCAAGTGGTAGAATAGGGTTCGGTTCTCAGAAAGATTTGGACATGAGGGCATCACAGACCAACTGAAAATTAGCTGATGCCCAACTGTCAAGGGTTCTTTGATGCGGAATGCATATGGTTTTTTGAGCGAGAGGCTTTAGGTGAGCAAAGCTCAAAAGAAAAAGATAATTTTAGCTTGAGGCTTAATGAGATGTGAGGCTTATGAGAAATAAGATTTCTCGGAAATAGGATACTACATGGAAGTAGCACCTAAGAAAGGTATGTGTTTAAGATTTGTTGGGAACTTAATTAATTCAAGCAACAGTGAAAAATCATCCAACATTAATCGAATCGTATCAACCTCATCATAACTCGAAGATGCCGACAGGGAGGTGGCCACAAGGACGCTTATACACCTGAACCCATCTTGCCATTTTATAGGCATTTTAACAACTCGAGTCATGCATTCAGATAGGATAGGCGATTGTCAATAATGTGGACCCGAAGTGATTTTCCAAGTTGTACTAATCACCCCGCATTTATTAATTAATGTTCATTGGACACTTATCTTATTAGATCATAAAATGGAGCAATTTAATTAACGAGTTTTAAGTGACGGCTCATCGGAGCTTGGCCACGGATTAACAGGAAAGCAAGCGTCTCCTGAGCACTTAGCTAGAGTGCTATAGCCCATCTTAAGGAACGAGCATTAGTCGTACGACCTTAATATTACGAGCATGCACTAATTACACCTCGTAACATGAGTTATTAAGAAATAACGAGAGTCTTAAATCTCGCATTCCTATTCCTAGACTATTCCACAACAAAGTCTCGAAAAGAGACTTGAAACAATCAAAGGCCACACATCAACGGTCCTAAGTCCATGTACTAGCGCGTACGATATTTAAAACAATGGTCATTAATTCTAAGCATAATAATCCTAATCCGATTATTAGCAAACAAGGTTGTTCCCAACGTTTAATTTGATAACGGAAAGCAATTTCACGATTATCGAGTAAAGAGGAAAGGAGAACCATCCACTTGCCTTAAGACGTTTTTAAAAACGTTAATCGAGGCGTGGAGTCAAGGCTAGCAAGGCCCTAGACAAGGCCTAAGGCAAGGTAAGACGCAAGGCAAGGGCAAGGCATGGCCCGAGCAACGGCTAGGCAACGGCCCGGGACAAAATGCAAGCAATGGCACTGGCGGCGGGCGCTGCCCCCTAGGCGGCGGTCGCTGCCCGTATGTGTGTCGACGGCGCAATTTTGCAAGCTTCCTCCGATCAACTCCGACCACCTCTTGAGGAACCGTTGCCAACAGTAGGTAGAGCAACACTTCTACTCTTAGATTGTGGAGGATTTTGAGTGAGAGAGAGGAGGGAGAGGTGCCCATTTATCCCTCACATTCACCTCCTATTTATAGGTTTCTCAAACCTCAAATGATCCAAAATGGATTGACTTCTAGCCTAACAATCCAAAAGGAGTTGACATTGGAAGGGTTGACATTGTGTAAAGGTGTTGGGATTGATCCCAACTCAAAACCATTGCAGAAGTATAAACCAAGGCGCCCACAATAAACGAGTTTTGTCGAGCCACTTGCGTCTGCAGCAAAGCGGCGCCCGCCAGTTTCATAGGCGGCGCCCGCTGCCCTCTTGGGACTGCGCAGTGCTTCGGTAAAATTGCCATAACTTTTAGAATACTTATCGGAATGGCCTCAAATTTTTAGGGATGAAACTAGACTCCTTTATCTACTACTAGGCTTTGGAATCACTCAATTCCGAGCTCTAATGAAGGTTGTATGAATTTTTGAAGTTAAAGGTTCCGTTTAACGTTATCCAACATTATACGGTTAATCGGGTAACCTTTGCCCTTTCTCATGTCGTTCCAAAGACAAAGTTGAGTCATAAAACTAAGAAGAATTTCATAATCCATTTTATAAAATTTGCGGATATTACATCATATAAGAAACTGTTACTTTTAATCTTATTAAACTTTTAATTACGTACCATCTGTTCTATTACAGACATTCATTACAAAACACTTATCTTCCTAAATAACGAATCAGTTTTTGAGGCCAATCGATGCTCGTTTGATTGTTTCACATGCATCATCTTGCCCGAATAATTGAACTCTCAATCGTACGAATGCACGTATACGACCTAAGTTATATACCGAACACCTGCTTCTGGCATAGACTGCCCAAACGAACATCCGTTATCTTACTACTTACACACGACACAATTGCATAAACCTATGTGCCTACTGCGGAGGCGAAAGCAACAACGACAAGAATGCAAAAGGAAACATTTTGAAGCATGAATCCATAAAATGAAAACACACAAGGACCAAGGAAGGCCAGAATTCAGAAGCAATGCGAAGTCTTAGACCCCTCAATCACCGATGCTAAAAACCGAGCAAGCAAAAGATAGAAAGAGAAAACAGAGCAAGAATCCTACAAGCAGTAGCTGTCCCACCCGATGGAGCCACAACATCTTCCTTGCCATCAGGACGAGCAGACATGTCCATTCCCATAGTCGCGGGCACATCTTGAGATGGCTCAACACTCGAAGTAAGACCTTCTTTCTGTTTGCCTACACCTTGGCCTCCTTCATCACCTCCTGTTGGATCGAGATTAGTTAGTAGAGTTTAGGATGCCTTTAGGGACGGCCTCCTAGGCAATGGAATACTTAATCAAATTTGTAAGTGCATGAAAAGAAAAATAAGGACACATGTATTCATAAAAGGAACCCCACTTTGGACCAATTAGTCTCAATGGGTAAACCACTTCCTTTGAGGAGGATTTTGAATGACTTCCTTATACTTGAATTAGAATGAGTCTCTATAGCTATTACAATCAAATATCACACTTCCTTAAACTATAGATATCCGTCCCTACAGTTTATTAGTGACATTTTTTCTGGATCGACTTAGCTCTAGTAGCCTATCACAATAATATCTAAGTATACATGAACTCAGACCTCAACTGTTCCTTAGTTCTTATGAACCATAATACTCTCATGATTACACCCAGGTTTGATCTTAGTTGGACTTCTTCTTCGGATCTAGGTCTCTCTCTCTCTCTCTCTCTCTCTATATATATATATATATATATATTTGAGTTGTTCTTGTCAACTCTAGTGATAGTGTGGAAGAAGTCACCTCACAGTAATTACAAAGGATGTATTTATAGTGAGTGAGACAAGGGTTCCTTTCCTAGGACCCTTTTGTCCTTCTAGCATCCTCAGAGACAATGTCATGCATGTCGCTTTGCACAATGTTGGACATCTTTTTCTTCATCCGAAAGTCAGCTCCACCTTTGCTAGGGAGCTTCCACGTGTATCTTGGGATGAGATGAGAAAGTTTTAGCCACAAACTTTGAGTGTTCTAGTCTTAGCAGAGGGGGCGTACAGTCCTTGAAGGTTTAGCCACAAACTTTGAGGGTCCTAGTCACCCTCTAGATCAACGAACGTAGGGGTAGGTATAGGACGATGCCTCACTAGATTGTAGGAGTGGTTTTTTACTTCTTCACAGTAACCTCAACCGGCGTTTTGGGGTCGTGAGACCTCAACCTCCATTGGAAAAGTAGGATCTTTTCCTCATCGAGAAACATCATCGCATGAGAAGATGCACATACAATATAAGAAAATCAACGGTAATCGACAATACTAACCAAAAGATGATGCCTTGAAAGATCTTACCGGAGGAGGCCTAGTGCACATGTCAGAACGAGTCTCTTCCGAATCAACCATCTAGTCATATGCGTCAGTGTCCTTGGTTGGCCAACTGTAAGATCCGACTTTTGCGGGTTGATGAATGAATCAAAAGTATGCGCAGACTTTAACTCCAAACAAACGGTCATCCAAAGCTTTGGGTTCTACAAAGGGCACACATGAAAGAAAAAGGAGGTTATTACTATTGACAAAGGCAAAACAAGATAACTGAAAACTTATAAACAACATTCCAATCATCCCAGAAGATGGAGCAATATGGAACGCTAACATTGCCAATAAAGTCTCAATCGTTGACCTTTGCATTTAAAATCACGGGATTTTGAGCGCCCCTCGAGTGGAGAGTGACCCGGCCGATGTGTTGTATGGTGACAAGATAAGCATTGAGGAGATCACCGAACGTTGTCTCCAAACCCTCCTCAGTGTCACATTGCCAAGAAATAAGGACCTTCCATGACGGTTAGAGTTTTTGGGTTAGGGAAATTTTGAGGATTTTCAAAAGGCTCCTTATGAGGATGGTAAAATAGAACATCATCCCTATCAACGAGGGGTACTCTAGAAAGCACATCCACCATGGCCGAGTCTAGTCAAGCATCTCATTGCTAGGGCAAAGCGCCCGGGTTCCTTCCGAGAATCATTGGAAGGCAATGATCTCATCAGGTTTCTCTTGGGTCGTCGTATAACGATGAAGATCTTGGGAGTCCAAGATCCATGCAAAAGAGAAATTACTCCATGAGCTTGACTTGAACTTAGCCATGGAAGAACTAAAAGGAAGATGAAGAAAGAAAAGAGAGATAAGGAAGTTACCTTGGAAAAGAAGAGGCGTAATGAGTAGAAGTGATATGATGGGGCGTAGTTATTAAACCTGCAACATGCCTTCAAAAATCGAAAGTGTGTCTGTCCGTTCGCTAATACACAATCATCAAGTCGCCCCAGAAGACGGAAGGGCAATGTTAAACCGCTTGCGATGGATTCGATTTTGGGTGTGTTATTGAGCCTTAATTCCATGAAAGCCCACGAGCCCATGAAGCCTAGTCCGATCATTCGATCTGGAAGATTTTGCAATGAAAGATGTTATGAGAAAGAAGAGCGGAAGACATGAAGCTACGCAAAATTCACAGCAACGTGTTGTCATCTTGGACCATAAAGGATATTAGGAAATAACGTTTAGAAGCTTGTATATAAAAGGAAGTGAATATTGTACTATCTACTAAGAGATGGAGATGCTCCAAAACTTTCTCCAAAATGGGGAAAGAATAGCTACTTTCTCCAAAAGAAAATTGCTCCAACTCCAACAATTTCTTCATTCTGGAGAATCAATATTTATTGAAGTAAAACATGATTGGATGAAAGGATTGAAGAGGTAGGAAAAAACAACCATTTACATTTAATTAACCAAAAAAAATAAAAGGAAAAGAAAACATTAATTGCAAATTTACAATATGGAGCAAGTAGAGAAATCTCCAAATTTGGAGAACCCACCATGAGTTTTGGAGATCTCCTCCATTTTGGAGATCACTTTGGGGAATCTGTTGGGACCAAAATTAGGACAAAAATCTCCAAATTCACATCTTCCAAGAATTTGGAGATACTGTTGGAGATGCTCTAAGACCTGATGAACTCTCCAATATAATGAAGAGCAATCATTTTTGTTTCATTAAGTTCATCGACTTCACAACTTTCTATTTAATTTTTTCGATTGTGAGTTCGATTTCCTCTCTTAATTTAGCCCTCATTTAGGTCATTCAAGTGAGATCCGAAGATTTATTTTTTGACGAAAACAAAAACCCATGTAGTTATGCTAAAAAGTAAAGTATAAAAGAATAATGGGATTTTCCTTTTGGTACCCCTGAGGTATTGACAATTCCTTTTGGTACCCAAAAATATTTTCGGTTCCTTTTGGTACCCCTCTCCTTTGGACTTAATGGATTTTTGGATGAAAAGGGAAGATGGGTTATTTGTATATATATAATAGTTGATTTTATTCAAATTCGTAAGAGCATGTATATTAGTGTGGGACTGATGTTTTCTCAGGAATAGTCAAAAAGTAAATGATTCATCTGGATCACCTTTCATAATGATAAAAACCACAAGGTTTAATTGTTTGAGTTTTTCAAAGTGCTTCGAGTAAACAAGTGCAATGGGAGCAAGAGAACCAAAGAGCAAACGAAAGAAGAAATGTTGATCCTAAAGGGAGCAATGTGCTAGCTAACCGCGTAAAGAAGTCTATTTTTTTTAAAACAGAGTATCCTTGTCGTTTTTTATAGATGGATGGAGTTGTGATTATCTTTAAAAGGATGATAGTAATTATGAGAAAGTTATCTTATTTTTTTGCACATTACTTGGAGCGCAAGGAGTTTAAAGATAGATAAGATAGAAGATCTTGTTCAAGATATTATTGTGTAATCGATTTATGGTTGATTATTAGGTGAAAAGATATTATATTATGGCAAGAAAATAATATAGTATTAGACTTAATCATCTACTATACATACGAATAGAGTTTAGGGTTTTCTAGAGTTGGAAAATACCTGCTTAGAGTGCTTCTACTAGAGAGAAATGGAGACTTCGTTTGGAGACGAAAAGCAATGACTTTACAGAGTTTTTGGAAGGTTCTTAACCTGCCATTGGAGATCTAAGGGAAGAGCTTCATCATCATTGACTAGAGGATCGACAATATGCAGGGTCTAAAGAAACAATGTCAACAAACGTACTTGTTGATACTAGAGAAGGACTCGAACCTATTGAAGTTTGAGCGGTCAGGTTTCCGAGGTAAATTTGATCTACTTTGAGTTGTTTATACGTTCTAAGGGCTATAAGGTTAGAAGAGTATTCTAAGAGGAGTCTAGTTTATGTTGATATATTAACTTGCTAGTTCATGATAATCAATAAAATTAAGTAAGTCGTTGAAAATCCTTCAAAGGAAGGTATAGTTTTTATAAATTAAGTAGTTGGTTACTCTGAGTTTCCTCTCTAATTATTGTATTCCTTCATTGTGTTGTTTCCACTTCGTGATAGTTTTTTCCCTAAAGAATCCGTACTCGTTTTTCTACTTCTATCTTGTTTACTTTTATTGTCCAATTCTCTGATCCTCAAAGGATCATGGTCTTCATTTTAACACATTGATCCAATAATTAGTGATATTGAGTGTTTCTTAGATAATTTGCAAAACTAAAAATAAATGAAGATTTCTTTTATATAAAAATAATAATTTAAGTGGAGTATTTTAAGGATGGAACTCACTACAACAAATTTTCGAAGTGCTTGTTTGGTTATTTGTGAAATTCCCATGAATTAGAAAATCCAATCATTTAGTATTAATTATATATATTTGGTTGAAAAGTCTTTCATTTAAAACCCATGATTTTAAATTCTTTCATATCAGTGCTTGATTTGCAAAATACACAAATTAAATTCATAGAAAGTTAACTCACATGAAGTAATTTCTCAGAAATTAAATTTCACACAACTTGATAAAATGTGTTTGGATAATTAATTGTGAAGTAATTAAATTTTTACAATTTGTTTGGTGGAAAGTGAAAAATAATGGGAATTTATCTTAAATTAAAATAATAGCCTTTATCCATTTGAAAAATGATTTAAATCAAGGACAAAAAAGAAATTTATAAACTAAAAAAAACTTATTTAAATAAATGGATGAAGTGAATCTTACTCACCCCCACCTCGGTAATTTCAATTCCCCAAGTGTGGCGGGAGGAAGTGCAATTCCTGAGAATTTAAATTCATGTGATTTTTGATGTGAAATAAATATAGGTGTGGTTCACATGAGAACAACCCATATAGAGAGGTCTAAGAACAAATCTCAACCACACGTGTCACGCGTCGTGTAAAAAAAAAATTATTTTTACCTCTGTAGTGTAAGTTTCGAAACATGACTTTGTATGAGACAAGTGCGCGCAATCCACTAAATAACCCACCACTCATCTTCGCAACTCCCAAGCAATCACGATAAGACAGTATAAATTCGTTTGTGAATATCATCCTAGAATTGGCCTCGAGCTTCATTTTTAAAATTTGGGAGATTCCGCATGTTGACCCCTAGGCTTTGTAAATTTTGCAAGATACACAAACTTTTTTCGAATTCCGTGTGGTAACCTTGAGATTTTATATATTTTACGTGGTAACCTCGATATATTATAAATTATTACAAGTACTCAATATATAGCCACATTATTTTGCTTAATTAAGTACATGGCTTATATTTTATATAAATGACTTATAAGCTATACAATTTTTTTTTTCATGAAACTAGATATTCTCAATTGATATGGTAAAATGATACCCTTGTAAATTATATGTTGTTGTTGTTGTTGTTGTGTTGTGATACCCTTTTAAGTTATAAAAATCACATGTAATTTTGAAATATTTTCCACCATTTTTATTTTTCTAAAAAAAAAATATGAACTTGTGATTTTTAAAAAAATATTATATTTTAAGATAGTTTTTTTATGCATTAATTGAAAATCAGGCTTTTTAAATAAAAATAACAAGGATTTATAAAAATAACAACATATTTATCATGAAATATGTTTTAACAATTAAAGTTTATAATTTTTTATTAAATAAACATATAAGGTTAGGTTTTTTTTTTCAAGTTATAAGAATTACCTAATAAAAAACATGTGTATTAAGTATTAAATGATGCTTGTTATTAATAATTTTTACAAAATAGATTAGATAGTTTAAAAACTAAATATATGGGTCATTTGTTCACTTAAACCATATAATGTGGTCACAATTGTAATATTTCTAACATCTAAGACTATAATACGGAATGTGTACAACCTCAAGGTTACCACGCCGAATTCCAAAAAGGTTTGTGTATCCCGCGGAATTTGAAAATCCTAAGGTTAGTATGCGGAATTTCCCTTAAAATTTTAGCTCTTTTGACCTTTTTCTCGAGTCATTGACCCTCAAGTCAAGTCAATAAAAAGGTGTTTGAAACCTACCTTTGTAACTTGACTCGAACTTTGTAAATTTGTGAGGGCTTAATTAGTTCGCCCAAACAAGCCTCCGTATGAAACCTACCATTGTAATCATGTAGTTTTGGCTAAGAAGCCTCCGTATGTCCAATGGCCGGAAGGGACTTTTCAAGCTCAAGATGAAGACGATGACGACGAAGTCCTCATTATCGAGGAGCCGTGATGTCTCTCATTCTAGTAGTGTTTTAGTGGTTAAATTCCCTTGTAAATATGTGTCTTTTGTTCCTTTTCTTGTGAGTTTTGTTCCTTTTTAGCCTAGATTCCGATTTTCTATGAGATTCGGAGACTACGCGAATTTGTTGCATTTTGTAGGTAATTTGGCGTGTTTTGAGGTGGTTTTGAAAGGAGTCCCCAAGGAGGAGCAAGGCAGGAGCACAAAGGAGCGGAAGAGCCGAGCGATCAATGAAGAGGAGCTCAAGAAAGGCCAAGAAGAAGAGTGGATCGATGCTAAGATCGAGGTGCCCAGGAACTCGGGCCCGAGATCGACTCATGGAGACCCGAACTGAGGAGTGGCAAGTCGGGCCCGAGGTCCCCTCCGTGTCGGTCCAAGTCGGCCGAAGTGTGGATTGGGCACCAAGGCATACAAATGTGATCTACCACTTTTGCCCCTCTTCTATTTTGGGTATTCTTGGCCCCTAATTAAAAGGATGAGAGATTAGACAACAATTATCCATCATTACACACATCTAATCACTCTCAAAGGCTCAAGGAAGACTTGGAGAGCAAGGAGGAGGAAAGAAGAGGAGAAGAAGAGGAAATTCGGTGGAGAAGGAGTAGATCTATCTAGGGAAGAATTTGTGAGTTTGAACTTGTTTTTATTTGCAATTTGTGGATTTGGCTTTGGATCTTGTGATTTGCCTTTGATTTGAATGAAATTTGGCTTTAGTTTGATTTGGATGATTGAGACTTGTTTGATTTGTGATTTGATTGCTTGTTACTCTAGCCTTATGGAGTAGATTCCATTGGTCTTGGGCTATGGGGGAAACCTCTAGCTAGGTTGGGTTTGAACCCCCAATTCCATAGCCTTAAGTGCTTGATCTAGGAACCCACTCTACATAGAGCTACAATCTCTTGTGGAAGTAAGGGATCAAGGGCTTGTGATTGGCAAGAGTGAACGGAAGCGATCGATTGCCTATCACTTGACCTTGCATCGAAAGGGAGGTAAAATCCCCTAGAGTCGATGTGTAGAAGTGGCGGGACCGAGGTGGACAACCTCGATCTCATGAGGATCAAAACTTAGTGGCTGAGTTGGGGTGGAATTACCCACACCTAGCTAGAGAAGGAACCCAAAAACCCAAGACCGATCTCTCCTATTTTGCCAAGTTCGACTTACCCAGACGTTGGGCCTGATGTCTCTCATTTTGGTGGTGTTTTAGTGGTTAATTTCCCTTGTAAATACGTGTCTTTTGTTCCTTTCTTGTGTGTTTTGTCCCTTCTTAGCTTAGATTCCAGACTATGCGAATTTATTGCATTTTGTAGGTAATTTGGCGTGTTTTGAGGAGGTTTTGGAAGGAGTCCCCAAGGACGAGCAAGGCACGAGCACAAAGGAGCGGAAGAGCCGAGCGATCAATGAAGAGGAGCTCAAGAAAAGCCAAGAAGAAGAGTGGACTGACGCCAGGACCGAGTTGCCCAGCAACTCGGGTCCGAGATCGACTCCAGGATATCGGACCGAGGTGCCAGCACATCGGGCCCGAGGTACACGCATGTCGGTCCAAGTCGACGGAATTGTGGATTGGGCACCAAGGCATACAAATGTGATCTACCACTTTTGCCCCTCTTCTATTTTGGGTATTCTTGGCCCCTAATTAAAATGAGAGAAGACAATTAGAGGATTATCCATCATTACACACATCTAATCACTCTCAAAGGCTCAAGGAAGACTTGGAGAGCAAGGAGAAGGAAGAGAAGGAGGAAATAGAGGAAATTCGGTGGAGAAAGGAGTAGATCTAGGGAGACTTTGTGAGTTTGTTCTTGTTTTGATTTGCAATTTGTGGATTTGAGTTTGGATCTTGTGAATTCCCTTTGATTTGAATGAAATTTGGCTTTGCCTTGATTTGGATGATTGAGATTTGTTTGCCTTGTGATTTGATTGCTTGTTACTCTAGCCTTATAGAGTAGATTCCATTAGTCTTGGGCTATGGGGGAAACCTCTAGCTAGGTTGGGTTTGAACCACCAATTCCATAGTCTTGAGTGCTTGATCTAGGAATCCACTCTACAGGGACCTACAATTCCTCTGCGAAATCAAGGAATTAAGGGCTTGTGATTGGCAAAGAGTGAACTAAAGTAATCAATTGGCAATCACTTGAACTTGCATCGAAAGTGAAGTCGATTTCCCTAGGGTCGATGTGTAGAGTGGCGGGATCGAAGGCGAACAACCTCGATCCTACGAGGATCAACTCTTATTGGCTGAATTGGGGTTGAATTACCCATATCTAGCTAGTGAAGGAACCCAAAAACCCAAGACCTATATCTCCATTTTTGCCTAGTTCGACATCCCCAGACGTCGGGCCTGACTTACAACTGTGTCGGTCCTGGCCATTTCTTCGTCGATCCATCTTGGGCCGAAGTGACCATGTCGGTCCCGAGTGGTTTCCTTTGATTTTCCTTGTTTTTAGTCTTTCTTTCCTCTTTGTAAGTCTTTTTGGTGCACTCAACGAACGAACTCCCGAGTGTTCGACACCCTACCTTGTACTTCAACTAGGTTCGGTTATAAATTTAAATTTTGAGACCCTCAGATCCGGACCGCATTAGGGCCCGACTTACATTAGTGTCGGTCATGGCCATTTCTTCGTCGATCCATCTCGGGCCGAAGTGACCATGTCGGTCCCGAGTGGTTTCCTTTGATTTTCTTTGTTTTTACCCGTTCTTTTCCCTTTTGCAAGTCTTTTGGTGCACTCATCGCACGAACTCCCGAGTGTTCGACACCCTACCTTGTACTTCAACTACGTTCGGTTATAAATTGTAATTTTGAGACCCTCCGATCCGGACCGATCAGAATTTTGGCGCCGTTGCCGGGGAGTTCTAATTGTTTGAGGTACCAAGTCTTTGAGTCTTTTGATTTTGTAGTGATTTCGGTGAGGGATTAGCCCGAACCCCTTGTTTATTTTGATTTGGTTTTGTTTGTGTCTTTGCTTGTAGGTGTATGCGAGCTCGTTCCGCCCGAGGAACACTTGAGTTCGACTTTGTGAGTGATCCGGAGAGCATAATCAAAGAAGCTCGAAAGAAGAAGAGAATGGAGAACCAAGCACAACATGATGATGAGGTTGCTAGAATGAGGGCCGACATGGCCAGGATGCAACTTGAGATGGAAAACCGGGATGCCGAAATGAGGAGGGAACGTGAGCAAAGATTGAGGTTGGAGGCTCAACTCAACACCCAACCCCGGAATGCACGCCAATACATGCATCCGGAGTTGAAGGTGCCGGAGCCGGCCATTGTCTTACCGGAGGTCACCAAGAACTTTGAGATCAAAACTCAATTCATATCACTTATCAAGAGGGACCAATTTGAGGGGCGTCCGCATGAGTGTCCGATTGAGCATGTGAAGAGGTTCAAAGATATGTGTGAGACAATCTCGACGGACGAGGAGACGCTAGAGTATGTTCTACTCAAGGCTTTCAAGTGGTCGCTTGGGGGCAAGGCGGTACATTGGCTCGAGAGCCAAGCCCCTAGGTCAATCACGACATGGAGAGCTCTCAATGAGGCGTTCTTGATGAAGTTCTTCCCACCAACAAAAACAACGGAGCTCCGGAGGAAGATAGCAAGTTTCCAACAAGGATCAAACGAGCCACTCTTTGAGGCTTGGGATCGGTTCAAGGAGATGTTGCGCCAATGTCCAACACATGGGCAACAACCATATGTTCTCCAAGACATATTTTTCCAAGGCATCAACCCCGCCACCAAGGACAAGCTAAATCTCCACACCGATTGTGGGTTCATCGATTTGACCCCGGAGCAAGCTTGGGAATTACTTGATAAGCTTGCGGACTACGAGGCTATGTATGGGGTGAGCCAAGCAAACAGGGAGGCAAGAGTCCAAGGAGATGGCACAAGAAAGCTCTATGATCCCAAGAGTGAGGAGATTGACAAGGATGTGAGACTCCAATTCCTAGAGAGTGAGGTGACCAAGTTGAGAAGGCGAGTGCACCATTTCAAGCAAACCACAAGAGCTTGAGAGGAGTGTGGATCTCTCAAACATGCTACACAAGAGTGCCCCAACGAGAGCCAAGTTCGCTTGGCCGAGCAAATTGAGGAGGCACACTTTGTTCAAAGAAATTATGGAGGAAGAGGCAACTTCAACAATGGAGGCAATGGACGAAATTCACCCAAAATAAGTTAGTAGATATATCATGATAATCAAGACTTAACCAACAATCAAACTCATGAATCCTAAAACCCACACAAGAGAAAGCCAAGTAGGACTAGGACCGACCAACTCAAGACGTCGGGCCCGAGGTGTCTCAACCTCGGTCCTGAGTCTTGGACCGACTCTGCAATGTCGGGCCCGAGATCTGGGTATCTCGGTCCGATCCTCAACTCGAGTTCTCAACCAAATTCACCCAAAATCACTCTATCATGCTCCTAAAATCCAGTATCAACCATTTATCTTCATCAATCGAAGTTCCAAGTAGGTTTTAGCATGCATAATCAACAATTAAGAACAAATTCTACTATTCATGCAAATCACCATGGATGCTCAAGATCTAAACTCATTCAATCATGGCAAATCTCAATTCAACCAATGAAAGCATGAAATTCACAAGGAATTAGATAGAGATCGAGATTCACATACCAAATTTGAAGAAATCTAGACTTCTTAGCACTCAAACTCCTTAGAACTCAAATTCTCTACCTAGATCTAAGAAAGAGACGAAGAAGAATGGGACTTGTTGGGATTTCTTTTGCTTGTGGGATCGATGTTGGGGATGGCTAGGGTGTTGGATCGAGATTGTTATGAGTTTTGCTAGGGGACCGAGTGTGATGGAGATTGGGGGCGCCGATTTGGGTTTTGAGGGTGATGTTGGTATTTTGGGAAGGTGGTTATGAAGGTGATGAGAGGTAGGTATGGGAAAGAAGGCTTTAAATGGGAAAGAAACAAAGTTTAGGTCAGAGGGGTATAATGGGCATTTCCTTCAAATCAAGACCAAGGTTGACCGGCTAAGTTGGACCAACTTCACCTACGTCGGGCCCGAGGTACTGGGTACCTCGGTCCGGCTTGGTTCGACCTCCTAAAATTCCCTCTTCTGGTCACTTCTTTTCCCACAAGTCCTTTTATTATTTTCACCATTACCACTACTCAATCATGAAGCTCAGATAATACACAATTCCACAAAACACATGCTAAGAAGAGATTAGAAAGAATCTAGGCTAAGAAAAGAAAACCAAACTAAAACTACGAAAATAAACCTACTAAGCTCGGCTTGCCTCCCGAGGAGCGCTTCTTTTAAGTCATTAGCTTGACTTCTAACCTCAACCTTTACGGTGGATGAAAAATGGTGAATTGATCACCATAGTCATGTCCATTTCCACTCCCTTCATAGCCATAAAACCACCACTTGTGATTGATGAAGGCGTGGCTCTCCAATTCTCCTTCACCCTTGTCCTTTAGAGCATTTGCTTGCACCTCTTGCTCCTTCTCATCTTGGCCTTTATCCCCTACATCAAAAACATCTAGAGAATTTCTAGGAGATTCAATAACATTATAGCTCAAATCATCTTTCAAATCACTCAAACACATATAACTATCTCCTAGGTTCTCTTTCAAGTCACTCAAACAAATATAAGAGTCTCCCACATCAAAAGGATACAATGAAGGATACTTTTCATTGCTCCTTGGGCTATCATCACCTCTTGACTCCTCTTGGTGCTCAAATGGATCTACCAACTCTCTCTCTTGAACTTGAGCATTGACCATTTCATGACTCCTAAAAGGTGCTTCTTCTTCTCTTGTGGCTTCCACTTCCTCCCTTTTCCTCTTGGCATTTTCTTCCAATTTCAAAATCGCCAAGGCATCCGGTTCATTTAGAGCTTTGTTAAAATGAAACTCCACTTTGTCCCCGCCAATCTCAAAAGTCACCTTTCCATTTCTTACATCAAATTTGGCACCCGCCGTGGCTAGAAACGGCCTTCCAAGAATAATGGGTACCAAAGGATCTTCTTTCATATCAAGGATCACAAAATCGTCGGGGACAAAATACCTCCCAACTCTAACCGGGACATCATCCAAAATCCCAGTGGCCTTTGTAGTTGAACCATCGGCCATTGTAAGACTCATGTCGACCGGCTCTATATCACCAAGGTTAGCCCTCCTCCATATGCTCATGGGCATAACCGATATGCTCGCTCCTAAATCACAAAGAGCCTTGAAGTTTTGGGATCCAATTCCCACGGTAATTGCAAATCTCCCGGGATCTCCCAACTTTTGAGGTAGCTCCAAGATCTTCACCTCACCTTGCATTTCCACAATCGACCTCTTCTTGCTCAAAATTTCCTTCAAGAACTTAGCATATGATGGCATCTCACTTAGAGCGTCGGTGAACGGTATGGTGATGTTCAAACCTTGCAAAAGCTTCAAGAACCTCTTAAATTTGCCCTCCACAACTTCCTTGGGCTTCTTCAACGGGTAAGGAAGAGTTGTGCCGCCTTGTTTCTTGGTTGGATCCACTTCCTTGGACCGGCTTGGATCACTCTCACCATTTTCAGCCTTGATCGACGTTCGATCGACGTCGGGACCGATGTGCGGTTCCTCGGTCTGAGGGCAGGGCAAAGCTGGGGAAGTCGGTCCGACTTCAAGGCATGTCGGGCCCGAGTTCCTCCCATCCTCGGTCCTAGTCAGGGGACCTTCTCCAACTCCTGGCTCGATGTCTGGGCACGTCGGGCCCGAGTTCCTGGGCAACTCGGTCCGACTTTCTTCTTTTGTCCTTGGCACTTGTGGCTCGGGCAAACTCCGGCCACTCCTCAACCCTATAGCTCGGACTTCATTTTGGTGTTGTGGGGCACTGGGATTCTCCTCGGGTCGGCCCGGGAGTCTCCCTTCCTCTCTCGGAAGTTGATTTGCCATGTGAACAAATTGGTTGTCCACTTGTCTTCTCCATACACCAAACTCCTTGAATTGGGTGCCCATCTCATCAACTCTCCTCTCAACATTGGTGAATTGATTCTTCATGTCTTGTGCCCATTGTGGAGTTTGTTTATAGAACCCCGGAGGTCGGTATGGTGGTGGTTGGGCCCTTGGCTCGTTTTGGTTGTAGTTGTTGTTATAGCCATTGGCTTGGCCTTGGTTCCACCTTCCATTTCCTCCATTGTTGAAATTGGCTCTTCCTCCATAGTTTCTTTGAACAAAGTGTGCCTCCTCGATTTGCTCGGCCAAACGAACTTGGTGTTCATTGGGACACTCTTGAGCTCCATGCTTGAAAGAACCACATTCTTCACATGCTCTTGTGGTTTGCTTGAGGTGATTCATTTGCCTCCTCATCTTGTTCAACTCATCCTCAAGGAATTGAATCTTCACATCCTTATCAACCTCTTCTTTCTTCGGGTCGTAGAGCCTTCTCGTACCATCTCCTTGGACTCTTGCCTCCTTATTGACTTGACTCACTCCGTACATGGCTTCATAGTCGGAGAGTTTGTCAAGCAACTCCCATGCTTGCTCCGGTGGCAAATCAATGAACCCACAATCGGTGTGAAGGTTCAACTTGTCCTTAGTGGCGGGGTTGATTCCTTGGAAGAATATGTCTTGGAGAACATAAGGTTGTTGCCCATGTGTTGGACATTGCCTCAACATTTCCTTGAACCAATCCCAAGCCTCAAAGAGTGGCTCGTGGGCTCCTTGTTGAAAACTTGCTATCTTCCTTCTAAGCTCCGTTGTTTTTGTTGGTGGGAAGAACTTCATCAAGAATGCCTCGTTGAGATCCCGCCATGTTGTGATGGATCGAGGAGCTTGGCTCTCTAGCCAATGTGCCGCTTTGCCTCCTAACGACCACTTGAAGGCTTTGAGTAGCACGTACTCTAGCATCTCCTCATCCGTCGAGATGGTCTCACACATATCTTTGAACCTCTTCACATGCTCAATCGGGCACTCATTCGGTCTCCCCTCAAATTGGTCTCTCTTGATAAGTGATATGAATTGAGTCTTGATCTCGAAGTTCTTTGAAACCTCCGGTAAGACTATGGCCGGCTCCGGCACCTTCAACTCCGGATGCATGTATTGGCATGCATTCCGGGGTTGGGTGTTGATTTGAGCCTCCAATCTCATCCTTTCCTCACACTCTCTCCTTATCTCGGCATTCCGGTTTTCCATCTCAAGTTGCATCCAAGCCATGTCGGCCCTCATCCTAGCAACCTCATCACATTGTGCTTGGTTCTCCATTCTCTTCTTCTTTCGAGCCTCCTTGATGATGCTTTCGGGGTCACTAACAAAGTCGAACTCAAATATTCCTCGGGCGGGACGAGCTCGCATACACCTATAACCAAAGACACAAACAAAATCAAATCAAAACAAACAAGGGGTTTGGGCTAATCCCTCACCCAAATCACTACAAAATCAAAGACTCAACTAAAGTGGTACCTCAAACAAGTAAAACTCCCCGGCAACGGCGCCAAAAATTCTGATGGGTTCCGGATTTAAGGGTCAAAATTTAAATTTATAACCGAACCCCGTAGTAGTACAAGGGTGGGGTGTCAAACACACGGGAGCTCGTGCGTTGAGTGTACCAAAAAGACTTAAAAGGGTAAAAGAAAGGCAAAAACAAGGAAAATCAAAGGGAACTTCTCGGGACCGAGTTGGGTCACCTTGGTCCGAGAAGGATCGATGAGAGTTTGCACGGGACCGACACAGTTTGAAGTCGGGCCCGACGTCTGGGTAACTCGGTCTTGACAAAATAGTAGATCAGTCTTGGGTTTTTGGGTTCCTTCCCTAACTAGACTTGGGTAATTCCACCCCAATTCAGCCAATAAGTGTTGATCCTTATGAGATCGAGGTTGTTTGCCTTCGATCCCTTCACTCTACACATCGACCCTAGGTGGTTTTCACCTTCCCTTCGATACAAGGTCAAGTGATGGGCTCGAGATCGCTTTCGCTTACTCTTACCAACCACAAGCCCTTGATCCCTTGTTCTCACAAAAGAATTGAAGCTCAATGTAGAGAGGATTCATAGATCTAGCACTCAAGGCTATAGAATTGGGGGTTCACACCCAAACCTAGCTAGGGGTTTCCCCCATAGCCCAAGACTATGGAATCTACTCCATGTGGAAAGAGTGAAAAGCAATCAAATAGCAAAGCAAACAAATCTCAATCATCAAACTCAAATCCAACTCAAATTGCATTCAAATCAAAGGAATTCACAAGATCCAAATCTCAAATCCACTAAGTGCTAAACAAAACAAGTTCAAACTCACAAATTCCTCCTAGAACTCCTACTCTCCACCGATTTCCTCTCTTCCTCTCCTCTTCCTTCCTCCTCCTTGCTCTCCAAGTCTTCCTTGAGCCTTTGAGAGTGATTAGATGTGTGGATTAGCCTCCTCTTTCTCTAATTGTCTTCTCCTTTTAATTAGGGACCAAGGATTTCCAAAAATAGAAGAAGGGCAAAAGTGGTAAATCACAATTGTGTTCCTTGGAGCCCAATCTTCATTTTGCCGACATGGACCGACACGGAGTACCTCGGGCCCGACATGGTCCAACCTCGGTCCAAGCCTCCATAGTTCCAACTCGGGCCCGACTTGCTGGGCACGTCGATCTGGGCCTCGATCCTCTTCTCTTCTTGGTTTTCCTTGAGTTCCTCTTCGTTCCTTGCTTGGTTCTTCCGCTCCTTTGCTCTCAAGCTTTGCTCCTCCTTAGAATCTCCTTCTAAACTTCCTCAAAACACGCCAATTTACCCACAAAACACAACAAATTCGCATAGTCTCCGAATCTCATAGAAAATCGGAATCTAAGCTAGAAAGGGTCAAAACTAACAAAGAAAGGAACAAAAGACACATATTTACAAGGGAAATTAACCACTAAAACACCACCAAAATGAGAGACATCAACCGACCTCCGGGGTTTTATGAACAACAAACTCCACAATGGGCGCAAGAGATGAGAAACGACTTCAAAGAATTGGATGTATGGAGAAGGCAAGTGGACAACCAATTTGCCGAACTTTTTACTCGACTTCCTAGAGAAGATGGGAGACTCCCGGGCCGACCCGAGGAGAATCCCCGTGCCCCACAAAATCAAAATGAAGTCCGAGCTATTGGGTTGAGGAGTGGTCGGAGCCTACCCTGTAATAACCCTATTTTTTCGAGAAGGTTATTATTGTAATTTCCCTTAACAATTTTTTTTCCCATGAATAAAAGTATTGGCATTATTTATTAAATAAAAATTTAATAAGAACCGATAATGTCGTCATGATACTTTTAAACTCATATCAATAGGTCATGTACCTATTAGCCTATGCTAAAGAAAGTGTTCAAAATATTAAAATAAAACTATATAAAACATCCTTTGAAGATAAAACGAATAAACCATATTAAATTAGAATGAGTATTTTAAGATAATAAAATGGGAGGTGAGCTTGATAGTATCTTTATGTTTGGATCTTAGAAAAGTATAATAAAAGAATACAATAATGTTGTTTTAAAATGATATTATATTAAAAAGTAAGAAAGAACCTTTTATAAAGGAAAATAATATGAAGAAAATAATTAATGATATTTATAAACATACTTACATACATATGTAAAGGAAAAGAAATTAAATTATCTAAAATAAGAAATTTGTTTTTTCGGATCAATTATAATTGAAAAGGGCACTTTTATCACGATCTAAAACCTTTGAGCCAGTTTTGTAATTAACCCTAAAAGGTGAGTTCGCAGCCACGATCGTCTCCCCATTTCCTCCTTTCCTTCTTCAAACCACCTTCCTTCTTCATGAAAGACCCGATTTGTTTTTCAAAGGAATCATTCCCAAATCGTGGCCTAACATCTATGGAAAGCATACAACTCGAATCCTTGAATCTCAATCCACCCAATCCTTATAAATCGAACCCCAAATCCCATCACAATCACACACAAATTCAGTCAAAACCCCGGAACCCTAGTTGTGTAACTTCACCGCTTCGGAGTTTAATATCTCCTAAACCACTCAACGAAACTCAAAACCGAAACCAGATCTAGAATCCTCTTTTCAGTCTCTTCTAAATCTTAGAATTTGATCCCTTAATGTGTTTGTTTCCTCCCTCAAAAATCCGATCGAAAACACGCACCTTCTCAGCCAAAAACAGAGCGTGTCTGTGTTGACGAACCAAGTTTACAGCCACGGTGCGCCGCCGTCGGACCACCAAAACCGCCACCACTGCCGACAGCAAGAAGGCCAACACTCCTTCTTCCAACTGTTACATATCACGCGTCGAACCACCGCCAGACCACCGTGAACGAGCCGCCCAAAAACATCTCGTCACCACTGTAAAATCCCTGCTTCAATTTAAATTCTTTTAAATCCGAAAATTCAATTGTTTTATGAAATCGATTTGAATTAGTTACAGTTGCTTATTAATCATACAAATATTTATATGATTATATAATGAATTTTTATAATAATTATAAAATTTTCAGAATTTATGAAGTTGTTTTTGCCGATGAATAAATTCGAATGAAAATAACCTTGCACGAAATGCTCCAAGTCTTCAACTCACTCCTCTTGAGACTCCAACGGCTCGAATCCTGATGTGCCGCGACGTAAATACGGTTGACACCAGCCGACCATGCAAGGAAAGAAAACGGACGGTTAGTCTTTTGAGAGACTAAGCAAATGAGTTTTAGAAAAGCGGTTCTTATGGTTAGACTCCACTATTAGTATTGAATAACGAATGAAAGCCGGTCAATAATCTAATAATGAAGTATCCCCATCGAAGGTAAGAAAAGAAATATGCTCAGAAAGAGAGATAGGACGCCACACGAGGTGGTTCCTTAAGCGGAGTATGCGATTGTTGGGAACTTATTATTCACACAAGTTTTTGAAAAACCTCCGTCGAGTGATTGGGTCTACGATCAACCTCACCGCACAATAACTGTACGAATTCAGATTGGAAAGCAGACTTGGTCAATCGGGAGTAAGAAGGGTTTTCCAAGTTGTACTAACCGCCCTGGTTCATTAGTTATGTGCATAGGCACTTGTCTTACTTACTTCCAAAACGGTACATTCAGGTTGATAGCTTTTAGAATAACGGATTCGACAATGGTCGAAACAAAACGAAGGAGATCTCAAGAATTCAATAAAGGCACTAGCTAGGTGCAATCACCCCTCATATTCGGATGAGGCGGCATGGTCATGACCAGGCACTAGGGTATAGGTCCATTCTAATGCAAATATTTTAAAGAGGCGTCCAAGGTCTAACCCACACCCCTAATACTACGCTAAGTCCACATCAAGTCTCAATGGAGACGAAACACATAAGGCCACAACATCGAGACCTAGTTCCAAGTTTTAGCACAATCAACAATATATATATACATCATACATATATAATGAGGTCATTAATGCTACAACATTGAATCCTAATTCATTTATTAGCACACAAAGTTCCCAACAATGTTTAAAACAGTTTAAAACAGTTATGCAAGCGAGAACCGTCCACTTGCTTTGATTCGAAGGCAAAAGAGTAATTTGTCAACAAGGTGAATCCTTACGAATAGGGTTCGTTTCCTGCTTCATTAATAACGACAAAATAAATGATATCAATTTATTTTGTTTTTCGTTATCTAGAAAAAGGTTGGATTCAAGAGGTATGCTAAAGATCTTATATGTATATAAATAATTTATTTATTATACATACTCATGTTCTTATAATATATTTTAATCATTATTTCGTTCTTGATTTTAATTTTTTTAATCTTACATATGTCTTAGAAAAACACTTTTGAAAATCTATTCTTTTAAATTTATTAACACTTTGTCATGATAAAATTTTAAGGATCAAAAATCAAGAATTTCATTTTTATGTTCATAAAATAAAAATACATTCTTTTTGGCTAATTATAATTCACTAGTTAAATTACGATAAAATAGGTTATAATATAAATAAAAATTATTTAAATAATAAGAACATTTAAGTTACTTAGTATTACTGAAATATGTTAGTTTTTAAATTGCAATTATTTTATTTAATTAAAAATGGTATTCTTTGCTTCAATACTCTATATTGTAAAAATTGCTTTCTTTAGGCATCAATAGTCCAATTAAATATTTACAAAAACTGTATATAATTCAAAAATCATCTTTACAGAACATATAATATTTATAGGAATTTATATAATTAATTTAAAATATAAAACGAATTTATTTCGAAAATCAGGGAGTTTACTTAATCGAATTTATTAATTGGCAAAAACAACTTCATAAATTCTGAAAATTTTATAATTATTATAACAATTCATTATAGAATCATATAAATATTTTTATGATTAATAAGCAACTATAACTAATTCAAATCGATTTCATAAAACAATTGAGTTTTCGGATTTAAAAGAATTTGAATTGAAGCAGGGATTTTACAGTGGTGACGAGACGTTTTTGGGCGGCTCGTTCACGGTAGCCTGGCGGTGGTTCGACGCGTGATATGCAACAATTGGAAGAAGGAGTGTTGACCTTCTTAATGTCGGCAGTGGTGGCCGTTTTGGTGGTCCGACGGCGGCGCACCGTGGCTGTAAACTCGCTTCGTCAACACAGACACGCTCTGTTTTTGGCTGAGCAGGTGCGTGTTTTCGATCGGATTTTTGAGGGATGAAACGAACACATTAAGGGATCAAATTCTGGGATTTTGAAGAGACTGAAAAGAGGATTCTAGATCAGGTTTCGGTTTTGAGTTTCGTTGAGTGGTTTAGGAGAAATTAAACTCCGAAGCGGTGACGTTACACAACTAGGGTTCCGGGGTTTTGACTGAATTTGTGTGTGATTGTGATGGGATTTGGGGTTCGATCTATAAGGATTGGGTGGATTGAGATTCAAGGATTCGAGTTGTATGCTTTCCATAGATGTTAGGCCACGATTTCGGAATGATTCCTTTGAAAAACAAATCGGGTCTTTCATGAAGAAGGAAGGTGGTTTGAAGAAGGAAAGGAGGAAATGGGGAGAAGATCGTGGCTGCTAACCCACCTTTTAGGGTTAATTACAAAACTGGCCCAAAGGTTTTAGATCGTGATAAAAGTGCCCTTTTCAATTATAATTCATCCGAAAAAACAAATTTCTTATTTTAGATAATTTAATTTCTTTTCCTTTACATATGTACGTAACTATCTTTATAAATATCATTAATGATTTTCTTCATATTATTTTCCTTTATAAAAGGTTCTTTCTTACTTTTTAATATAATATCATTTTAAAACAACATTATTGTATTCTTTTATTATACTTTTCTAAGATCCAAACATAAAGATACTATCTTTTAGTGGAAGCTCACCTCCCATTTTATTATCTTAAAATACTCATTCTAATTTAAGATGGTTTATTCGTTTTATCTTCAAAGGATGTTTTATATAGTTTTATTTTAATATTTTGAACACTTTCTTTAGCATAGGCTAATAGGTACATGACCTATTGATATGAGTTTAAAAGTATCGTGACGACATTATCGGTGCTTATTAAATTTTTATTTAATAAATAATGCCAATACTTTTATTCATGGAAAAAAAATTGTTAAGGGAAATTACAATAATAACCTTCTCGAAAAAATAGGGTTATTACAATAGTACCCCCTTAAAAATAGTTTCGTCCCCGAAACTAGAGAGTGGGCAGTTTTGGAATTCTATCATTCGAATCACAATCTATTCCTTTAGGCACTAAACAATCCGTTGTTCGTGCACTAAGAAGAACATTGTATTTTGTCTAAATAAAGCGGGTACGCTAGTACCCCCTTAAAAGAAGGATGCCTTAAACTTAGGACTTCATAAATTATGATATGACTCCAAACGTCCTTTCAATTAAGGATAAATCCCTCGTCAATGCTCTTGTATTGGTATGCATTGCCACATATGTCTAGCATGGTGCGAGAAGGACGACTATGAAGAAAGGGTAAGGAAAAACCTCAACAGGTTTGACATTTAGCAAATATCACAGAAAATTCGGTTGTCGTTTAGTACTAAGGAAACAAATTGGAAAAACTGATAAAGTAATGTCCAACATTGGGTTGTGAGCACAATTGCTCCTTATTATATTCAAACTAAGCTAAACCAATCAGCTACTCCATCCCGGTGTCGGGTGTATCAGGCTGGTGCATCGTATACAGTCGTTGTCCTTGGCTAGAAGATGCAACTGGCGCCTTGCCCTTGTTTTGTGCTGTAGATTGCATAGTAGCCGACCTTGTAGGCTCAACAGGAACTTGATTATTGTAGGAGGCTGATGCTTGTTGTGACTGAGTGCCCCCTTTCTTTAACGGGCAATAGAGACGAACATGCCCCTCTTTACCACACTCGAAGCAAGTCTTCTTCGCCTTAGTGCATTGTCTACTGGTGTGGCCTGGTTCATTACAATTATAACACACCACTGAACCCCTTTGATGGCCAGAGAATTGAGTGGACCGTGATTGGCCTGACTCAGAACGAGCTTTGCTTGACCTTTCAAAGTTGGAGGAAGGGTGAGGTCGCTTGAACCCAGTGACTTGGGATCCTTGTTGCGGTGGTTTCCCTCCTCCCTTTGACTTGCTAGCATTCTCCTCAAGAGTCACCTCTACCCTATAAGCAGCATTCACATA
The DNA here is from genome assembly GCA_963924305.1 of Polygonum maritimum. NCBI lineage: Eukaryota > Viridiplantae > Streptophyta > Magnoliopsida > Caryophyllales > Polygonaceae > Polygonum > Polygonum maritimum. The sequence goes on along the minus strand of OZ002728.1, from coordinate 25,739,823 downwards.
CTCCTCCAAGGTGCTACATGAGTAGTGCACCATGGCCAGTTTTACCTCAGGGTTCATCCATCCAGGGAACCTCTTAATCTTTTGATCCTCCGAGGTAATCTCCGACCCTGCATATTGTAGCAAGTGATTAAACTTAGTGGCCATCTGAGCCACGTTCAGGCCTTCAGTCTTGGGGTATAAGAACTCATTCCTCTTCTCATCCCTCATAGCACTAGGGAAGAACAGATCAGACATCTTGCTCTTGAAGTCATTCCAGGTGAGGTTTGGTTGATCTTCTAGACCGGTATTCTCCCACCACTCACTAGCAGCCCCTCTCAATTGTAGAGCTGCAATGCGCACCTTCTCAGCTGGGGTGCACACAACATTACGGAGTAGGCGTTTAATGTGGGTGAACCAGTAGGTCATCTGGATAGGCTCTCCCGCACCGTCAAAGCTTTCGGGTTTCAAGGTAGCAATTGTCTTTAAGGCTTGAGCAAAATTAGTTCCAATATCGGTATGAGCCTGGATGTTGTCATTTCCAGATGATTGATCCCCCGGAGCTATCTGAGGTGCATGATTGGGGGCTATCCCTTGAAGGCTCTTTAGGAGGAGAGCAGCTAGTGCCTCTAGTGCAGCAGTGTTAGAGGCAGGGGTGTTGAGGTTCTGTTGTTGGTTTTGCTGTTGGTTTCTAGCATCTAGCTCTTCATTATTTCCGCCCTGATTTGGGGCACTCCTAAGTGGGATTCGAGGAGAGTTGCTTCCTTCATCACGGTTTTGGTTTCTCGTGTTCACCATCTGAATGCGTATAAATTTATTTCGTTCAATCATTATGAACTCAATAAGGTATGTATAAACAACTATGAGTTGAGCTTAAACTCACATTTCATAAACATCTAGTTAAACTTATAGAATATCCATAATTCTATAAACGTGGAAAATAGGAGTAATTACGACTTGGAGACATTCAATCTTTAATGATTTGATCAAAACATTTTTTTTAAAAAAGAGTTTAAAATATATGAAACCATGTTTAAATGTTGAAAATCTTTTAATACAACCTTTTAGCTGTGATACCATATTTATAACACCCCAAAATTATCTCGGGAATGCTACACGCCAGTGACCTTGGATTTCACACCCAAAGCCACCAAGGCTTATACGGTAACACAACAATAAAAATAATAATATCCAAAATTCATAAATAGATCTCAAAAACTTATATTGTCTTACAATCCAAAACAGTAAATGTGAATGATTAAAACGAAAGTGCGGAAGTACTCGATAACGAACGATCCTTACAATAAAAGTATCTCATTTATTCTCAAATAAATTCGAATGAAAATAACCTTGCACGAAATGCTCAAAGTCTTCAACTCACTCCTCTTGAGACTCCAACGGCTCGAATCCTGATATGCCGCGACGTAAATACGGTTGACACCAGCCGACCATGCAAGGAAAGAAAACGGACGGTTAGTCTTTTGACAAACTAAGCAAATGGGTTTTAGAAAAGCGGTTCTTATGGATAGACTCCACTATTAGTATTGAATACCGAATGAAAGCCGGTCAATAATCTAATAATGAAGTATCCCCATCGAAGGTAAGAAAAGAAATATGCTCAGAAAGAGAGATAGGACGCCACACGAGGTGGTTCCTTAAGCGGAGTATACGATTGTTGGGAACTTATTATTCACACAAGTTTTTGAAAAACCTCCGTCGAGTGATTGGGTCTACGATCAACCTCACCGCACAATAATTGTACGAATTTAGATTGGAAAGCAGACTTGGTCACTCGGGAGTAAGAACGGTTTTCCAAGTTGTACTAACCGCCCTGGTTCATTAGTTATGTGCATAGGCACTTATCTTACTTACTTCCAAAACGGTACATTCAGGTTGATAGCTTTTAGAATAACGGATTCGACAATGGTCGAAACAAAACGAAGGAGATCTCAAGAATTCAATAAAGGCACTAGCTAGGTGCAATCACCCCTCATATTCGGATGAGGCGGCACGGTCATGACCAGGCACTAGGGTATAGGTCCATCCTAATACAAATATTTTAAAGAGGCGTCCAGGATCTAACCCACACCCGTAATACTACGCTAAGTCTACATCAAGTCTCAATGGAGACGAAACACATAAGGCCACAACATCGAGACCTAATTCCATGTTCTAGCACAGTCAGCAATATATATGTGCATAGGCACATATATATTGGAGTCTAACCAATATATTAGTCTAACCATAAGAACCGTTTTTCTAAAACCCATTTGCTTAGTCTGTCAAAAGACTAACCGTCCGTTTTCTTTCCTTGCATGGTCGGCTGGTGTCAACCGTATTTACGTCGCGGCACATCAGGATTCGAGCCGTTGGAGTCTCAAGAGGAGTGAGTTGAAGACTTGGAACATTTCGTGCAAAGTTATTTTCATTCGAATTTATTTGAGACTAAATGAGATACTTTTATTGTAAGGATCGTTCGTTATCGAGTACTTCCGCACTTTCGTTTTAATCATTCACATTTACTGTTTTGGATTGTAAGACAATATATGTTTTTGAGATCTATTTATGAATTTTGGATATTATTCTTTTTATTGTTGTGTTACTGTATAAGCCTTGGGTGGCTTTGGGTGTGAAATCCAAGGTCATTCGCGTGTAGCATTCCCGAGATAATTTTGGGGTGTTACATACCCGAGCCACATGTGTCAAAACCAAGAGGAGAGAGTCGGACCGAGTTACCTAGCAACTCGGGCCCGACGTGCCAAGACATCGAGTCAGGAGTCAGAGGATGTCCCCTGCCTAGGACCGAGAAAGAGAGGGTATCGGGCCCGACTTACCGTGACGTCGGTTCGACACCCCAGTCATTGCTCTGCCCCCAGACCGAGTACCAGAACATCGGGCCTGACGTGGAGCCAACATCGGTCCGAGCAGAGAAGGATGTGGATGAGTCGATTCGGTCTAAGGAGGTCGATCCTAATAAGAATCAAGGCGGCACAACTCTTCCTTACCCATCAAAGAGGCCCAAGGATGTTGTAGAGGGCAAGTTCAAGAGGTTCTTAAAGCTTTTGCAAGGGTTGAACATAACAATTCCGTTCGCCGATGCTTTGAATGAGATGCCTTCATATGCAAAGTTTTTGAGAGAAATCTTGAGCAAGAAGAGGTCCATAGTAGAGATGCAAGATGAGGTGAATATTTTGGAGCTACCTCAAAAGTTGGGAGACCCGGGGAGCTTTGCAATAACCGTTGGCGTAGGGTCTCAAAGTTTCCAAGCTCTATGTGACCTCGGAGCTAGTGTGTTGGTTATGCCTATGAGTATTTGGAGAAGGGCAAACCTTGGTGAGATTGAGCCGGTTGACATGTCTCTCACTATGGCCGACGGCTCTACCACCAAAGCCACGGGAATTTTGGATGATGTCCCGGTTCGAGTGGGAAAATACTTCGTTCCCGACGACTTTGTGATTCTTGATATGAAGGAAGATCCTTTGGTTCCTATCATTCTAGGGAGACCGTTCTTAGCGACGGCGGGAGCAAAATTTGATGTGAAGAATGGAAAGGTGTCCTTTGAGATTGGAGAAGACAAGGTTGAGTTTCATTTCAACAAGGCTTTAAATGAGCCGGATGCCTTGGCAATTTTGAAGTTGGAAGAAAATGCCAAAAGGAAAAGAGAGGAAGTGGAAGCCACAAGAGAAGAGGCACCTTTGAGGAGCAATGAAAGGGTCAATGACCAAGTTGGAGTTAGAGAGTTGATGGATCAATTTGAGCATCAAGATGTGTCAAGAAGCAATGACGGTCCAAGAAGCAAAGAAGAGTATCCTTCTTCATATCCTTTTGACATTGGAGATTCTTATATTTGCTTGAGTGATCTAAAAGACGATTTAGGAGATAGTTACATATGCTTGAGTGATTTGAAGGATGATGTGAGTTATGATGTTATTGAATCTCCTAGAAACTCTTTAGATGTCTTTGATGTAGGAAAGAAGAACCAAGATGAGGCAATACAAGAGGTGCAAGCCTATGCTTTGGAGGAGAAAGGTGAAAGAGAGTTGGAGGGCCATGCTTACATCAACCATAAGTGGTGGTTCTACGGCTACGAAGGCAATGACAATGGACATGACTATGGTGACCAATTCACCATCTTCCATCCACCATGAAGGTTGAGGTTAGAAGTCAAGCTAATGACTTCATAAGAGCGCTCATCGGGAGGCAACCCGAGCCTAGTAGGTTTATTTTCGTAATTTTAGTTTGATTTTCTTAGCTTAGCTTAGACTTTCTCTAATCTTTCCCTAGCATGTATTTTTGTGGATTAGTGGTGATATTTGTGCTTCATGATTGAGTAGAGATAATGGTGAAAATAATAAAAGGATTTATGGGAAAAGAAATAGCATAGATGGAGTGATTTTTGGTGATCGGACCAAACCGGGTCGAGGCGCCCAGAACATCGGGCCCGACTTAGGTAACTCGGTCTAACAACTCGGTCAACCTTGGTCAAGAGTTGTGGAAAATCCCAGTTTTACCCCTCTGACCTAGACTTAGTCTCTTTCCCATTTAAAACCTTTTTCCCTTACCTACCCTTATCTCCCTCATAACAACCACCCCAAAAATACCCATCTCCCTCACCAACACCTAAATCGGCCCCCCCTCCTCCATCACACTCGATCTCCCTTTGCTAGCCCTCTACTGATGACAGGCCAAAAGTACTATACCGATCTAAGGATAGGGCCCCGGGTCAATAAACAAAAGAAATTTGTATCACGACCCCGTTGTAGTACGGTGGTCGAGGTCGATCACATGGAATTATTTCATGCGCGTTTGAACGGTCGATTTGTCTAACACAAACACAATGGGAATAAAACACGCAAAGCAATTCGGGACAGAGGTTGTCAATCTCGGGACCGAGGTAGCTAGGCACAAACAAGGTCGGGCTCGAGGCTAGGGGACTCGGGCTCGACGCAACAATCAATGCAAAAGAGAGGGGAGAAACAAGCTATGCTAAGGAGATCCTAGGGCTAGGGGTTCATGCCAACATCAACTTCACATGCTCTCATATAGATAAATGAACTAGAGGCTTCCGCCTTAGACATAGATCAACAATTCCAATCATGCCATTAATCTCATGGAACAAGGCATCCGCATTCATTCAAGCCAAAAGACACTCTATCTACTCCTATTCGACCGCGGGATCAAGAGATCCTCTCTTCATCCCTTCGAACCGATTTTCCTAAGCTACCAACAAAGGATCTTGCCCATAGGGTAAATAGACATGGATTTAGGCAATCAAGTCATGAAATTGGTTCAAGCACATGAAATTGAGTTGGGGTTTTCACCCCCTACCCTAAGATCAAGCTAACTACTCACTAATCATGGAATTCAAGCTAGCAATCATCAAAGACCATAGGCAAATCATGATTCATGAAAGTCAAATCCACAATCAACAAACAAATGAAAGCCAAAACAAACTTGAATTAAACAAACGAAGAATTCTTACAATCTCTACTCCCGCTCCAAGTCTAAGGGTTTCTTTCCTCTCCAAGGAAAGGAATTCACCCAAATCCTCCTCTAGATCTTGGGTTCTTTCCCTCCCTTGGAGAAGAGTCCACCCCCTTCTTCCTTCTACTCTCTCAAACCTCACTCTCAATTTACACCCAAAGTGTATGTGATGATTGATGATCTTCTAATGAGAGATTACAAGGGTTTAAATAGAGATTTTTCCCCCTTATTACAAAGACTAGATAACCCCTCTAAACTCCTTGGGCTCCAAGGCTTGTCCTTGACCAAGGCTTCTAGAACTCCTTGATCCACAAGGCTTCTAGACTCCTTGACCTCCAAGGAAGCAAATATAATTTTGGGATTTAACAAGAAAATCCCAAAAAGAAAGGAATCCGGAGCCACGACCGACATGGATCGACACGGAGGAACCTCGGGCCCGACTTGCTTCAACCTCGGTCCAAGGGCATACGTTCCAGGGACCTCGGGCCCGACTTTCCACACCTCGGACCACCACCTCGGGCCACCATGGTACCTCGGGCCCGACTTGCTGGGTACCTCGGGCCTAAGGCAAAAATCAGCTTGTTTCGCTCCGTTCTCTCTCGTTTTAGCTCCGATTGACTCGATTATTTCGCCATTCTCTTCGTCTTCACTTGAGGCTTCTTTCCATGCTTTGTTAGCTCCATTTTGGCTCCTTTTGCATCCTTGAATTCCTCCATGATGCCATGCTCCAATTTCCATGATTTTTTTGCTCCGAAATGCCTACAAAACACACAAAATGCGCATAGTCTCTGAATCTCATAGAAAATCGGAATCTAAGCTAAAATGGGACGAAAAACACAAGAAAAGAAAGAAAAAGGACTAAAACTACCAAGGAAAACACGCTTAAAACACTACCAAAATGAGAGACATCAGAATACCCCATACTTAAACTTGCTTGTCCTCAAGCAATAACTTGGATTCAAAACCTCAACATGATCTTCAAGTAAAGCACTAAGTCAAAACCATTTTCAAGCACGTATGAATCCAAAGATAAGCAATCAAACGTCATCACATGTGTATGCATGCTTCAAGTATGAAATGCTACCACCTAGCCTCACTTTAGGGAAATGTAATCAAAGCACAACTCTCAAGTATGTATGGCTTAATGCATAAAAGTGATGCATCTCTCCACTCATGCCTTGTGCAAAGTCTACTTTTACCATTGAAGATAATATTACCATTCTCTCTACCTAGAGATGTCAAAACAATACCAATACAAGATTTACTTAGGCTCAATGGAGATCCTCATAGAGAATTCCATTCGGCCGGGTTGTAATGGGGCTTTTAGTGTTTCATAAGGAAAGGATTCGTTTGGCTATGTGGTGCTCACAATGGGACTCGAACAACCTAAAATACTCACCAACATCACCAAAGATTCCACATCTCACTACTCCTCCAAACAACTCTTAACAATCAAAGGCACTTTACCCAACATTTCACCCACTCTTTCCTTATTTTACATCTCTACACTTGGATTTTTTATTGCGCTTTCTTTATTTTCTTCTTCCTTTCTCTTTCTTTTTTTCTTTTTGGAGGTCGGGCCCGAGTCTACTAGACTCGATCACAGCTCGAATGACCCCATACTTGCATTTTGCTCACTTTTCCTTCACATTTTTCCCTTGTGCAAAATTCCCAAAAACCCATTAATTTTCTCCTTAGGAGATGCACTACCAAAATGTGTTTCCCACACTCTTGCCTTCACCCAAAGTATTCCACAAAATCATTTCCACAACCACTCAACTATGTTCGAATCCCATAAGGGTCAAGCTTTCATCGGCTCGGAATATGATTTTGAGGAGCTACAAACAAAGGCTAATATGCTATAACGGGGCTACAAATCAAGGTTTAATGCAAGGTAGGAATAAGGATATTTATGTGGCTAAAAACATACAAGTTCAATCTTAATACTAGCATGCTTGATCAATTCTCATAGCGGCTTCAAGAAATAAATATACAGCTCAATAACAAAGAGACTATGACATACACTCACAAAACAAGAGAGGGATATGCAAAGACAAATCCCAAAAGGCCAAAATCAAATCTCACAAGGTACACTCAATACTAGGTAGCAAACAAGTCATCTTTTAGCACACATGCTCAATATAGAATGCCAATCATGGATCATGTATAAAAGCAACATCATAAGACTAGGCTAAACCATCCAAAGCATGCAAAGGAATTACATGAACACAAGCCGTTTCATAGGACACTTAAGATGGGGGTTTCTTAGTCCAAAACAAAATCTTTTTGTTGTGTTCAACACAATTTTTCAAATTTTTATGGATTTTTGCAAAAATTTTCTCAAACAAAACGAAAAGACACACAAAGCACACATATGTACAAAAACTAGGCACAAAAGAGTTTTCTTTTCCCATACCCCATACTTAAAATATGCAATGTCCTCATTGCATCCAAATCAAACCAAAAGGGAAAATGAAAAGGGAAACTCACTAGACAAGACGTTTGAAGCAAGGAAGAATGGTGAATTGTTGACATCGGCACATGGGAAGGTGAATTCGAGCTCATCACTTGAATCAAGAAGTACCTACAAGATCACACCAAAGATATATCCCAAAATACTTGCATTCAAGGGGTTTAGAGAAAGGGTTAGCACAATAAGCTCAAATCCTAAAAATAAGAAAACAAATCAAAAGGAAACAAAGGATACGAAGGATACGTCGGGTTGCCTCCCGAAAAGTGCTCTTTTAACGTCATTAGCTTAACGTGCCACCTAATCTCGGTTAGGATGGAAAATAAGGCTCGGGGTCCATGAATTCCCCAAGGATCATCTCATCACCAGCAAAGAATTGAGGCCATTCACTATAGTTCAACCATACATGCGCCTCGGCCTCGTCATAATGGCGGGGGACCCCATACTTAGACCAAGAATAATCGGAAATGAAATCCTCCGAGTATGGTCCATCCGCACCATATGACTCACAAGTAATCGTCACAAAAGAGCAAAGGAGATAGGGAAAACGAGTCTCGCACATGATCTCGGAGGCTTGCTTTTCAGGTTGGACCGACATAGGAGCTACATCGGACCCGATTTCTGGCATCTCCTCCAGAGCTTGTTTGAACCGAGACTCGACTTTTTCTTCTTCAATCATAAGAGAGGGAGAGCTTTCCTTCACTTGAATCTTTGCACGCTCAAGAGCTATGAGATAGTTTTCCTCCATTGTCACCGATCGTAGTGGATGCAAGTCGGTCCCGACGTTCGGCATCTTTGGCTCGGGGCAGAGCAAAGGCAGGGGAGGTGGTTCGATGTCTGGGCAACTCGTGCCCGACATGTCCTCCAACTCGGTCTTGGATTGTAGAGTCGGTCCGACTTGCGAGCAACTCGGGCCCGACACACTTGGTACGTCGGTCCAGGCTTGCTCACTCCTCTCGACTTGTGGTGGCTCGACTCAGACCTCATCATAGCTCTCTTCATCAAGATTGCTCGGAAGTTTCTCTTGAGAACTCGGAAATGGGGATGCCAAATAGTCGGGTTGGGCGTTGTCGCTCATCCTCGAATTAAACTCCTCGAGTTGAGTTTTCAACTCCTTGACATCATCCCTCAACTCTTTCGCCCATTGAGGTGGTTCATCAATCTCCTCTTGCATCATATGTTCCCTTGGAAGAGTTTCATCGTAGCTCGGAGGTTGGTAGGGAGGTACTCCTTGCATTTGAGTGTAAGTGGGACTTCCCCAATTGGGACTTCCCCAATAGGATTGAGCACCACCTCGTCCATCATAGTGGTCTGGGTTCCCATACACCTCTCTCATGTAACACTCCTCCGCATAGGCTCTGTCTTGTGCCATTCTAATCCGGTCAATGAGTCGCTCACAAGCTCGTCTCTCTTCTCTTTCCCATTGCTCTTTTGCCTCGTGGAGTTCTCTTTTTAGACGCTTGATCCCCATTTCAAGGTAGAAAACCTTCCACTCATACTCATCATCACTATCGTAGAAATCCATTTTTTTTCCTTTTATTCTTTTTTTATTCTTTTTTTTTACGAGATGGAATCACCTACAAAAAAGACAAAAAGAAACAAATCAAATAACACAAGAGGGTTCGGGCTAGTCCCTTACCCAAAATAAATCAACAAAACAAACACACAATCACAATAATTCCCCGGCAACGGCGCCATTCTGATGACAGGCCCAAAGTACTATACCGATCTAAGGATAGGGCCCCAGGTCAATCAACAAAAGAAATTTGTATCACGACCCCGTTGTAGTACGGTGGTCGAGGTCGATCACAGGGAATTATTTCATGCGCGTTTGAACGGTCGATTTGTCTAACACAAACACAATGGGAATAAAACACGCAAAGCAATTCGGGACCGAGGTTGTCAATCTCGGGACCGAGGTAGCTAGGCACAAACAAGGTCGGGCTCGAGGCTAGGGGACTCGGGCTCGACGCAACAATCAATGCAAAAGAGAGGGGAGAAACAAGCTATGCAAAGGAGATCCTAGGGCTAGGGGTTCATGCCAACATCAACTTCACATGCTCTCATATAGATAAATGAACTAGAGGCTTCCGCCTTAGACATAGATCAACAATTCCAATCATGCCATTAATCTCATGGAACAAGGCATCCGCATTCATTCAAGCCAAAAGACTCTCTATCTACTCCTATTCGACCGCGGGATCAAGAGATCCTCTCTTCATTCCTTCGAACCGATTTTCCTAAGCTACCAACAAAGGATCTTGCCCATAGGGTAAATAGACATGGATTTAGGCAATCGAGTCATGAAATTGGTTCAAGCATATGCAATTGAGTTGGGGTCTTTACCCCCTACCCTAAGATCAAGCTAACTACTCACTAATCATGGAATTCAAGCTAGCAATCATCAAAGACCATAGGCAAATCATGATTCATGCAAGTCAAATCCACAATCAACAAACAAATGAAAGCCAAAACAAACTTGAATTAAACAAACGAAGAATTCTTACAATCTCTACTCCCGCTCCAAGCTTAAGGGTTTCTTTCCTCTCCAAGGAAAGGAATTCACCCAAATCCTCCTCTAGATCTTGGGTTCTTTCCCTCCCTTGGAGAAGAGTCCACCCCCTTCTTCCTTCTACTCTCTCAAACCTCACTCTCAATTTACTCACAAAGTGTATGTGATGATTGATGATCTTCTAATGAGAGATTACAAGGGTTTAAATAGAGATTTTTCTACCTTATTACAAAGTCTAAATTACCCCTCTAAACTCCTTGGGCTCCAAGCCTTGTCCTTGACCTCCAAGGCTTCTAGAACTCCTTGATCCACAAGGCTTCTAGACTCCTTGACCTCCAAGGAAGCAAATATAATTGTGGGATTTAATAAGAAAATCCCAAAAAGAAAGGAATTCGGAGCCACAACCGACATGGATCGACACAGAGGAACCTCGGGCCCGACTTGCTTCAACCTCGGTCCAAGGGCATACGTTCTAGGGACCTCGGGCCCGACTTGCCACACCTCGGACCACCACCTCGGGCCACCATGGTACCTCGGGCCCGACTTGCTGGGTACCTCGGGCCTAAGGCAAAAATCAGCTTGTTTCGCTCCGTTCTCTCTCGTTTTAGCTCCGATTGACTCGATTCTTTCGCCATTCTCTTCGTCTTCACTTGAGGCTTCTTTCCATGCTTTTTTTAGCTCCATTCGGCTCCTTTTGAATCCTTGAATTCCTCCCTGATGCCATGCTCCAATTTCCATGATTTTTTTGCTCCGAAATGCCTACAAAACACACAAAATGCGCATAGTCTCCGAATCTCATAGAAAATCGGAATCTAAGCTAAAATGGGACGAAACACACAAGAAAAGAAAGAAAAAGGACTAAAACTACCAAGGAAAACACACTTAAAACACTACCAAAATGAGAGACATCATCTACCATCTCGATCCAACACCACAAACACTCCCAAACATCAAATCCAAAGAGAAAACCCCAAAATCTTCATTGTTCTTCATCCCTCCTCTTGACCTAAGTGGAGCAATTTGGGTTCTAAGTAGATTGATTGCTAAAAAGTCTAGATCTCTTCAAGTTTTGGTATGTGAATCTCGATCCCGATCTAATTCCTTGTGAATTTCATGCTTTCATTGTTTGAATTGAGTTTTGCCATGTTTGAATGAGATTGGAGTTTGAGCATCAATGGTGTTTTGCATGAATAGGAGAATTTGTTCTTAATTGTTGATTGTGCATGATTGAACCTCCTTAGAACTTCGATTAGTGAAGATAAATGGTTGATATTGGATTTTAGGAGCATGATATAGATTGATTTTGGGTGAGATTGTTTGAGAAGACAAATATAGAAGATGACCGAGATACCCAGGTACCTCGGGCCCTAGGTCCACCACCTTGGACCGAGTTTGAAGGTGTATCGGGCCCGACGTCTTGAGTGTGTCGATCCTTGTTCTAGTAGTCTTTCTCTTGTGTTGTCATTAGGATTCATGAGTTTGATTGTTGGTTATAGCTTGATTATGATGTGATATATCTATTAGCTTGACTATTGCTTAGGAATTCTATGATCATACATGTTAAATTTTGTGAGATTGATGTTTTGAGGCTAAGTATGGGGTGACCTTGTGTGTTAGGTTGTGAATTGTATATATGTGTGAAATTGTTGAGGTTGTATGGGTCTTATCTTGTAGTCTTTTGCTTTGAGTGTGTGTAGGTACTATGGAAACCCGAGCATCTTCTTCACACATGGAAAGACCCTCTAAGAAGTTGAAGAAGTCCAAGAAAGCACCAAGGATGGATGATGTGAGATTTGATGATGATGATGTAGCCGAAAGCTATGGGCGGTACATGGGACTAGCTCACCACACAAGGTGGCTAGATTGGGAGTCTATAAGGAAGATGGGGATGGATGTAGCTCTCCCTTGTTGCTACGCTTACATTGGCCTTGATGTGATGTTGAGGTTGAACAACACCCACTACCCTGCCTTGACATCGGAGTTCATGGCCACCTTCAAGTGCACCTATGAAGGAGTAGAGGATGATGAAGGCATAATCATCTTTCAATTGGGCAATGAGACACAAGAGCTTTCTCTTAGGAACTTGGCGACCTATCTTGGGTTTCCTTTTCCAAGAGAGGAGGCCGGAGTGGACAATGAAAAGGTGAACTACCTATGGGAGCATGTAGCCGGGAAGAGCGAGATGAGAAAGGGAGCTCCCACGACTGAGATAGCTAGCCCTCTCTTCCGGGTGATGATTCGTGCCTTGGGGTGTGCTATCTTTGCCCGACATGAGTTAAGCAAGCCTATGAAGGAAGAAGCTATGTTGCTCTATGAGATGCTATTCCAAACCGACAAGCCCTTGAACCTCACATGGGAGTGGGTCAAGATGGTGCGAGGCTTCCAAAGCACCTCTTGGATCTACTTCGGTGGGATGATAGCTCGCTTGGCTAGTCGTCTCGAGGTCGATCTTTCCAAGTACACACCGGCACCGAATGGAGTGGAGTACATGAATCTCAAGTACTTCAAGAAGGCCAACATCATCAAAGAAAAGATCTGCATCACCTCTATAGCGCCTCATTCAAACTTTGACAAGGTGTCTATTCCTTTGGGGCCCAAGCTCTATGATCTTTCAAGCTACTACAATTGGTTTCAAGTATGGGCCGGGAAGGAGAATTCATTTGGTGAACCGGAAGGGACAAGGGAGTGTCGACGTCGAGCCCAACACATTCGCTTTTCCACTCCCCGATCCTCTCCGGAATCCGATGAAGAGCCAAACAACTTTGAGTTTGCAAGAAGAGAGGCCATGGATGTTGACACGCCTCCGGAAGAAGAAGAAGGTTTTCAAGGTTTGCTAGCCGACTTCCAAGCAAGAAACTAAGCTCCCACCCTACTGGACCGAGATGCAGGGCACCTCGGGCCTGACTTCCACTAGAGTCGGTCTGATGCCTTTCCACACGAGCCGGTCCCGAGCCAATTTGAGCAAGGTGAAGGGAGCGGTGCTAGGCAAGAGCAGCCTCACTATGGAGGGTACGAAGGCTACGCCCAATGGTATGGCCCCGGCATGGTCTTCCCCGAACCTCAACAACCGGTGGACATGACGTTTCTAGCCAACCAAATGGCTCACCTTCAACTCCAACAATCAAGCATTCTTCAAGAGGCCCATCAACTCAACCTTCAACAACATCAAATATTTCTTCAACAACAACAACTTTTCCAACAACAAGAAGTCTTCCAAGCTCAACAAATGGAGATGAACCGGAACCTCGGCTACACTAGGCGCGAGGTGGAGGAATTAAGGACGGTGGAAGATGATAGGTGGTACAGCCAAGAGAGTTTCAACAATCGGATGAGCGGGAATTATCCTTCCCGAGAGGATCCATGGGCACGCCCGGCGCCTCAACTCCAACCACCAACCCAAGACCTCTACCAAGCACAAGTGTATGAGAGGGAGAGGCAAGCAAGGCTCCAACGAGGATATTGTCGGGAGCACCCTTTTGACTAAATCTAGAAATGCCAATCAAGAATAAGAAATTGTGAGCTTTCCAAACTCTTCTCTTGCTTTTGAGTTTTGATTTCTTTGTTTTGATGAGGACATCAAAATTCTAAGTATGGGGTGGGGGTTAATTGCTCATAGTTTCATGTGTTAGTGTTAGTTTCTTGTGTTTGTTCTTAGTTTTGGGATGTTTACTTTTGGATAGTGGCATGGTATGTTTCATGAATGATGATTGAGTATGGTTTGAATGGATGAGTTGGTTTTGTTTTGAGAATTTTTTTGCAAAATTCCATAAAAATTTGAAAATTTCGTGTGAAAATAACAAAAAGATTTTGTTTTTGGACTAGGAATTCCCATCTTAGATGTCCAAATGAAGGCTAATGATGATGTGAGCATGTAAATTCCTTTGCATATTTTTGGATAGTTTAGCCTCTATATGATGTTGCTTTTGAAGTGATGATATCATGCTTGTTTTTATTGAGCATATGAGTTCTAGGATGAGTTTTTATGCAACTAAGTTTGAGTGAACCTTGTGAGATTTATTTTTGGCCATTTTAGGGATGCTTGTTCATTCTTGCATATCCCTCATGTTTCTTGTGTGATTAGCTCATGCATGCTTAGTAAAACTTGCTATTGCGGTGTTTATCTATTTTCCAAGACCATCATGAGATTTGTCTTAGCATTGTCGCATTGATTTGAACTTTATTTTTCGAGTCACAAAATGTTCCATATCCTACCTTGAAGTTAATCCTTTATTTGTAGCCCCGTTTTAGCCTAGCCTTTGTTTGAAACTCCTCAAAAATATTATTCCTAGCCTTATATGACTTAATCCTTTGGGTAGTGCATCTTTGTTGAGAAAAAGTGAAAAGAAAAGAAAGAAGATGTTGGAAAAAGAGAAGTGGATTGAAAGCAAAATGCTTAAGTGAAGAAATGGGTCCGACCGAGTTCAAAGTGACCTCGGGCCCGAGTTAGTGTCAAAGTCGATCCAATGCAAAAGTGTGAAAATTTCAAAAAAAAAAAACCTAAGTGCAAAGATGAAGTGGAATGTTAAGTGAAGAGTGGGTTGAGAAAGTAAAATTCAAAGTCTTTTGGATGAGTGTGAAGTTGAAAGAGGAATTATTGGTGAAGTTGGTGAGAGGTTAGGAAGTTCAATCCCCATTGTAAACACCACAAGACCAAAATGATTCCTACCTTGAGAAATACCAAAAGCCTCATTACAACCCGGCCGAATGGAACCTCTTTGAGGACCTCCATTGAGCCAAGTTCATATTCTTTGTGTGCATTGTAATAGGCATCTCTAGGTGGAGGAATTGGTGATATTAGCTTCAATAGTAAAGTCTTTACTTGCATGATTTTTGAGTTTGAGTGTTCATTGCTATACCTAAACACATGATGAGTGATACACATTTTCATATCCCTAAAGTGAGGCTTGGTTGCATAAACTTTATTCCTTTGAACACTTGATCATGTGTGATGATGTAATCTTGCTTGCATATCTATCACTTGTGCTTGAATGTGTTTTCATATGAGGCTTTACTTGAAGATTATGTTTCGGTCTTGCTTACATTGTTATTGCTTGAGGACAAGCAAGTTTAAGTATGGGGTATTCTGATGTCTCTCATTTTGGTGGTGTTTTAGTGGTTAAATTCCCTTGTAAATATGTGTCTTTTGTTCCTTTTCTTGTGAGTTTTGTTCCTTTTTAGCCTAGATTCCGATTTTCTATGAGATTCGGAGACTATGCGAATTTGTTGCATTTTGTAGGTAATTTGGCGTGTTTTGAGGAGGTTTTGAAAGGAGTCCCCAAGGAGGAGCAAGGCACGAGCACAAAGGAGCGGAAGAGCCGAGCGATCAATGAAGAGGAGCTCAAGAAAGGCCAAGAAGAAGAGTGGATCGAGGCTAGGATCGAGGTGCCCAGGAACTTGGGCCCGAGATCGACTCATGGAGACCCGGACCGAGGTGTGGCAAGTCGGGCCCGAGGTCCCCTCCGTGTCGGTCCAAGTCGGCGGAAGTGTGGATTGGGCACCAAGGCATACAAATGTGATCTACCACTTTTGCCCCTCTTCTATTTTGGGTATTCTTGGCCCCTAATTAAAAGGAGGAGAGATTAGACAACAATTATCCATCATTACACACATCTAATCACTCTCAAAGGCTCAAGGAAGACTTGGAGAGCAAGGAGGAGGAAAGGAGAGGAGAAGAAGAGGAAATTTGGTGGAGAAGGAGTAGATCTAGGGAAGAATTTGTGAGTTTGAACTTGTTTTTATTTGCAATTTGTGGATTTGGCTTTGGATCTTGTGATTTCCCTTTGATTTGAATGAAATTTGGCTTTGCTTTGATTTGGATGATTGAGACTTGTTTGCTTTGTGATTTGATTGCTTGTTACTCTAGCCTTATGGAGTAGATTCTATTGGTCTTGGGCTATGGGGGAAACCTCTAGCTAGGTTGGGTTTGAACCCCCAATTCCATAGCCTTAAGTGCTTGATTTAGGAACCCACTCTACATAGAGCTACAATCTCTTGTGGAAGCAAGGGATCAAGGCCTTGTGATTGGCAAGAGTGAACGGAAGCGATCAATTGCCTATCACTTGACCTTGCATCGAAAGGGAGGTAAAATCCCCTAGGGTCGATGTGTAGAAGTGGCGGGACCGAGGCGGACAACCTCGATCTCACGAGGATCAAAACTTAGTGGCTGAATTGGGGTGGAATTACCCACATCTAGCTAGAGAAGGAACCCAAAAACCCAAGACTGATCTCTCCTATTTTGCCAAGTTCGACTTACCCAGACGTCGGGCCCGACTTACATCAGTGTCGGTCTTGGCCATTTCTTCGTCGATCCATTTCGGGCCGAAGTGACCATGTCGGTCCTGAGTGGTTCCTTTGAATTCCTTTGTTTTTACCCTTTCTTTTCCCTTTTGCAAGTCTTTTGATGCACTCATTGCACGAACTCCAAAGTGTTCGACACCCTACCTTGTACTTCAACTAGGTTCGGTTATAAATTGTAATTTTGAGACCCTCAGATCCGGACCGATCAAGCCATCAAAGGGAAAGGACGCGCCTCCTGTCCTAAAAGAGGCTCTATAAGAGGAGCCTACAAGACAAGCCTCTCCGCCACCTCCATTTGAAATAGAAGAAGTTCAAGGAACGCTCCTTGCAGAGGTTCCTCAACCAATAAGCCGTCCCCCCTCTCCTACAGATCAAGTTGAGGAGATTCAAGAATAGGGTGGGGACGCTCCTGACCAGTCCCAAGAGGATGACTCCCAAGCCGAAGGAGGAAATGAAGAAAGAATTGATGAGGACGTTGTTGATCCTCAGTGCCAAGATGAGCAGAACAAAGAAGAGGAAGAAGATGATGAGGAACAACACCGCAGAGCGTCTAAGGGAAAAGGAAAGACGAAAAAAGGCCTTTGAGGAGCACAAAATCTTAGGCTCCCTCATCTTCTCCAAGGAACTCCTTGATAACAATGACGCCTCTAAGTTCCTAGAGCTACTAGCGTTCTAGAGCTGGAAAAGCTTGGGAAGGATTTTGCAGAGGTTGATCAAGAGCAGATTAGACTCTTCTTCGACAACTTTCAAGTATCAAAGCTCACAAAGGAGACCTTGCAAGGGACGTTCTCTATAACTGGGGGCACATTCTCTATGGCTAAAGTAGTCCTTCATAAGCTGTTGAAGGTGAAGCCATCTTCACCAGAAGCATTGCATAACGTCCCTAGCAAGAACTTCGGGCATTTTGATCAAGTGGAGACCCTTGCGCGCATCTTCAGAGCCAAAGTCCCTCAAACTTCAAATAGGGTCGTTATGCCCTAGCCCGCACAGGAGCCATTGCGCATTATTTCATTGTTTACATGGTGCCAAAAGAGGGAACTATAATTCTGTAGAGCTGCGTTATTAAAAATTATCATAAACTTGCATTTGCTTAGGGGGGTTTAGCCAAGTAATATGGAAAGCCTGAATAAGGAGGAAGCATAGTCCTTAAGGGAAAACTTTAATGAAAAGAACTTGCTCTTACTCGCTCATGATAAAAATGTGTAAGGAAGCTGAGTTCTTATTTGCACATTGATTTTTGATTGTGAGTTTGTCATCATCAAAAAGGGAGAAATTATTGGAACAGTGTTAGGGACGCTTAGTTCCCTAATACTAGATCAACGGTGTCCGTTCCTTTTTTTGATAATGACAAACTCTTTGTGACCTAATATTTGTCCAAGTGTTGGTCCTACAAACGATTACAGGGACGCTAGTCATTGAAAAAGGACAACAAGTGAATGTCGTCCTTATCCCATATGTAGTGATGCCCAGAAGTTTAATGCTTATCAAAAGTAACAAGAATGTGTTTTCTGCGAGATAGGGAGGCCGTCCCTAGCGAGAAGGAATTCGACACTCAAAAGAATTCAATTCAGATTCAAATAAGTCAAGACTTTCAATACAAAACAACAAAAGGACCGTGGCAGTCTTTCAGAAGCTTTAGGAGTCAGAGGCAAAAAAAAGTGAAGTCAAGATGTTGCTTTCAACAAACTTCTCCTAATGTCTACACAGTGTCTTCGTAGAGGAACCAGGAGCTGACTTCACTATAAGACAAGTTTTTGTAGTTGTACAACGTTGGGAAAGCGATAAATTATTTTAGGAAAGATCTAAGGACATCAGAAGGTCAAAAGCGTCTAGAAAAGAGCTAGCTTCACAACGCATATAAATACACCCCTGTGTATCATATGTGATGTGACTTCTTTTAGATTTTCTCTCATACATGAAACACTCAAGAACACCAAGAACAAGTGAGAGAGAATTTGAGCTTGGTCGAAGAACTCAAGTAAGCTTGGTCCAATTCATACCCAGAGATTGAATTTCCTAAGGAGGGGGAACTCAAGTGAGGTTTGACTGAACTTTCTTTGTTATTGAGTTAGGGTTACGAATATTTAGAGTTGAGAAAGTGCAATAGTGATTCTATAAAGACAGACTCTTGTAGATTAGAGAAGTTTGTATTCTACCTTGTAATAGCTAGGGGGACTCAAGTAATAAAAGAAAGGAAGTCATTCAGAAATTCTCCAAGCGGAGGTAGAGATTTGCCCATTAGACTATTTAGACTAAGTGGGGTTTGTCATCCCTAGATTTGAATTCCTACACTTAAGTTTTTATTTGCTATTATTCCGCTGTCTAGGGAAGTCGTCTATAAAGCATTCCTAATTCTTCTAACGGACTACGATCCAACAATGTTGATCTTTAACTACTTCAATTTGGACCTTAGATATTTTGGGTCCAGTAATACCTCAAATTCATCTTGGTTGTAGTGGCAAGTAGTGATGGCCAACAGGGCGGGCCAGCCCGGCCCAGTCCGGCGACATGGGCCCAAAAAGCCCCGCCAGCCTGCGGGCTAAGCCCAGATGGGTGATGGGCCGGTCTTGGGCCGGAGTATTCCAGCCTAGCCCGGCCGGGCTAGTCAATGGACCAAGAGCCCGGTCCAGCCCGGCCCAGTGCATATTCATTTTTTTTTTAGTATATAGTATACTTTAGTATTATGGTATTATACTAAAGTATTACTTTTACAATAGAATTATTGCAAGTATATATATTGTATTATAATAAAGTATTAGTATTATTTTTGCAATACAATTTTAGTATACTTTAGTATTATAGTATTATAGTATATAATGTTCAACCAAAAAAAATTATAGTATATAATGTAAGTATATGGTGCATATTCATTTTTTGTAAATATATAGTATATAATATAAATGTATAGTATTATAAAAATTATAATATATAATGTTCAGCCCATCCCAATCCGGCCCGGTGGCAACCCGCTCCCAGCCTGGTTAAACCGGCACGGGCTTGTGTGGACCGGCCCGGTTCCATCACTAGTGGTGAGGAGAGAAGTGAGATGATTTTTTTGCCTTTTGTCTGATGGATCGTTGCCTTGTTGATAAAAGTGCATGTTATGTTTCTGGCCCAATGACGTCCTCATGATGAAAGTTGTGGGCCAAAGGTACGGAGTCGATTGAAGTAATCTGCTAAAGTCATGGACTTGATCAACCCTTAGCGTTGGTTGAATTGAAGTTGTGTCCCCATGGACGCTTAACTTGATGGAAACCTTTGGCATTGGGTGTTAACCTAATCGAAGTCACTAGCCAGTAGCTTAGACTTGCTCAAAATCACTAACTCAGGATTAGACTCATTGTCTTGCGAAGTTGCTACGAAGACAAGAAGAATAAAACTAAGAATGTGATTTTTATTGGTTGCAGAGTTCGTGCCTCTTGTACAAAAATTCACCATCTTATATATATACGAGTTTTGACTTTTGAGCGTTATCTCCTAATGTCTTTAATGGTTCAGGATGACAACACGCTCTTGGGATTTTCGCCTAGCCATTCATTCCTATGATCTTCTCCCCATAATCTTGACGGTGTTAGTGTCGATCTTTGACTACTTCAATTTGGGCTTTTGATATTTTGGGCCCAACTTGAACTTTAGGAATCAAGAGAACAAATTGTACTCTTTGTGTATGTTGTTGTTCATCATAATTTTGGATATGCATGTTTTGGTATTGAACACGTTGTAACACATACATACTACTACAATTACGATTTACTGGAGCGGATGATTGTAGCGGTCTAAATATTGGAGCGGGTTTTGGAGCGGTTTGCTCTAATGCAGCGCTTATTGGAGCGGTTTTAAAATTCCCCAAGTGTTACGCGTATTGGAGCGCTTATTGGAGCTATTGTAGCGGTTTAAATTATAATAATTCCCGGATGCGCGGAACTTGGGCGCGTTTTGCCAAACAAAACCTAAATTGAAAGAAAGGGGAATTTTGGCTGGGAAGAGGGTACCGCCTCTCGACTTACTTTCGCTGGGAAGAGCGAACTCCACCGACCGACTTCAGCGAATCCACTCCAAGGCCGACCGCATCCCGCCGTCCATCACCGACCGCCAAAGCCTGGCCACCCACGACCTCGCAGCCTGCTTCTTGACCTCGTCGGCCTTCTTGAGCGAGGCCGCCTGCTCCTCCTCCTTCCTACGCCGAAGCTCGGCCTCGGTCACCTTCGGCACCGGAATCGAAACCCTACCGGCCTTCTTGTCTGGCTTCTTGAGCGCCTTCTCCAACTCGGCCTCCTCGAGCTCGGCTTCTTGAGCCCTCATCCCTCCGCATCTCGCCTTCTCCAACTCACCATCTTGTCCGGACTCTCCGCATCTCGCCCTCATCCCTCCCGACGTCGACAGCCTCCTCCCGCCCTCATCTCGCCACCTCGATCTCTCCTAAAACAACACCTCCGCTATCTCAACCTCCTCTACAATCTCCTCAACGGACCTTCCCTTCTGCTGAATTTAGGGTTACCTTCACGAAGTAAACTTAAGAAAGGCAATCTCCTCAACCTCCTTTGTACTTCTTTTTCTGTGATTTTCTTTGGTTTCGTTGATTGGAATTGTTAGTCCGTTATTCGTTATTGCTTGTTGAGCTTGGCTGAGCAATTTCAAGTAGTGGAAATTCCGATGGAGCTCTCGTGGTTCGCAACAATTTTACCTGTTGTTCTGTACTGAGCTTAGGAGCGAAAAGGAGACTTGATTTCTCCAGGTTAGAGAAAAGAAAATTAGTCAAATTACTGCTCTTTAGCATGGAATTTTGGAAGAAGATGGTTTTTTAAGTGTTTTGTTCTGTTCTGAATTGGAATGCGTTTTCCTGAGGTTAGTTTGAACTTATGCAAAGGGAGAAGTGCCAACTTTTAGCTAGGATGGACTTGCTTCCACTAGAGGAATGAGTTATTTGCCTTTGGCAATGTGCTGTCTGTTGTGATTTGAAGATGTTTTTGCTGAAATCCTTTTGTCTTCATAGGGCTAACTTGTTGCAAAGTCTGCAAGTTTAGTATTTTGATCTATTATGGTGCAAATGACTAGATGAGTTCTCTGGAAAACAATTCGAGTTCTAACTGTGAAAACTATGCTTGGTAGATGGTCAATCTCCCAGCAAAATGTCATAAATAATATGTATTTTGCTGAAATTCTTTTGTCTTCATAGGGCTAACTTCTGCTGAATTTACATGTTTCAATCGACGCAAAAATTGCTCAAACCACGAGGTCGCTCCTGAAAGGCAATCCTTCCCTTCTGCTGGAGAAGGTTCTTCACAAAATTGGAGAGGTTAGTGTAGTATGATTGTAGTTGCTTACATGTTTCACTCGGTTTTGGGTCATAATTTGAGTGTTTACTGTGCCAGTTTGGAATTTGTGCATAATTTTAGTGTTTTCAAATCTGGTTTTGCTTTGGCGTGATTGTATTCAGTTGATCCATGCCACCTTGATTTGAAGAAATGCTGATGAACTTGGAAACAATATGATTATGATTGCAGACCTTGATTTGTGGAATATCATACACTAGGTGGGAAGAAGTAGTGCTTGACCAGTGAGCTGCTTTAACTTACGGTTACAGCCCTTTTCATAAATGATAGATGTTGTATTTTTCCTTGGCTCTATGTTCATCTTGCTTTAATTAAGGAAAGTTATATTGCATGCGAACTGTGGCTCATTTTGAGTGCTTTTATGTTCAAACTAATCATAAGTAAGAAGTTATGCACTGTTCAATTTGAAGATTCTTAATCAGTGATAAGGAAAGTTATCAAATAAACTTAGTGGCTGAGTTTTTGACCTACTAATTTTCTTTTCTGCTCAATTGTTTTTTTGCCTTGTCAAATATGCTAACAATAAGAGATATTATGCTTTGGCGTGGTTTTGCTATCAAATCTGGGGATTTGCTCAGTTTCCCTTCCTCTCTTTGCTGGTGTTTAGGTTTTACGGGTTGTCTTGTTCTGTTTAGGAACAGTTTGTTGCAAGATGTTTTCTGATATTCTTTTCTATTTTCAGTGGTTTAATCAGAAGCGCAAGAGAGCATTGTTTGACGCTCTTGAGAAGGTTAAAGCAGGTGAGAGCAACATACTCTCAATTATAGTTTCGTAAAAGCATTTATTGTGAAGAAACTATTGTTGTGGGGCTTCTCTTAGTCAGATTTCTTGAAATGATCCAATGCTTCTTTGATTAGAATAGAAATCTGACAGGTTTTTTTCATTTAATCAAAGTTTATTAATGATTTATGGCAGCTAAAGTGATATCTGCATCCTCATGCTTCTCGTTTTCTTCTTCTCCTAATCTTATGCATAACCGATTTCCTCAGGTGACTTATCTTCTTCTTTTCCAACTCTATTGTCTGTTCTGTTTCTAGTAAGTTTATTGGTGATTTATTAGTTATTCTATTAATTATGTCATTTTCTGTATGCTTAATTTCTTCTTTCTTTGCAGCACGAAGGCTGTCACAAAATGCTACAGCATAGGAAAAGAGGAACTTCAGCTAACAAACTCAGCTTCTGAGCTTAAGGTAAGCATCATCCTCGTATTCTTCGTTTTTGTCTTCAGCTGTAATTGAATGATGAACACCTTAATTTTTTACTCAAGCTGTACATAGATCAAGAAGGATAAGAAGTTCTTGGTTATGATTGGGTTTAACTTTGTGAACTGATGCAAGCTTAAGGAATTTTTGTGGCAGTTTAGTTTGGACTACCTCACTTCAGGAAGAAATTGAGTTGTGGAAACTGTCACTGAGATGTTAATTAAATTTAGGAGCTTGCTCTTTGGCTTGTCAATTGGCCATGCTGTAAATTGTTTGTGTGTGTATCTGCAGGGACTCCAGCAGATTGTACTTCATTAGGACTCTCCAAAGCCTTGTTTTCATGCCTAGATTATTTTGCCTTAGCTAGCTTGTTATATATTTTATGTACAGATCGATACATGCTTCTCTTGCTATTCACCTAGCTTGCTGGTTAACTTTCTGCTCAATAACTAATTTTTCTATGTATATTTTTTTATGCAGGTGGCCGGATAGATCAATCTAATGTTAGGCTAAATATGAATTCTTTGAAAGGGCTACTTTATATATATATAGCTAGCTAGTTAAGTACATAGATCACTAATTTTGAGTACTGTAGTACGTTTAGAAAATTATGGTGTGGTTTGTATTTACAATTAATCATTTATCTAGCTAGCCTTTTTGATGAATAGTTTTGTATACATTGATCGTTTCATCGATCTTTTTGGGCTATATATTATTATGAAAGACATTATTTAATTTCCAACATTATTAATTATTATGTGTTTTGAAGTAGAACATATAGTAATTTATTATTGATATTGCATTATACACTTTAAACCTAATTAATATTTAAAATGAGATAAAAAACAACAAAATATCTTTTTAATATATTTTAAAGAATGTATCAAACCGCTTTAATAAAAATTAATATGCAAAAAGAAACCAATTTAAACCCGCTACAATAGACTGAAAAAAACATTGCGAAATAACCGCTACAAAAGGTTTCTATAGCAACGTTTGTTTCTTATATTGGAGCGGTTTGCTACTATACTTGTGAAACCGCTACAATAGGTCAGGAAACCGCTCCAATATACCTATTGCAGTGCCAGCAGATGTAGCGGTGATAAACCGCTCCAATAGCTCTTTAGCAGCGGTTTTCTTACTTTTAGTAGCGGTTTTAAACGCTACAGTAGGTCCTTAATGTAGTAGTATATATTGACCAAAGTACGGCTAGGCTCGATCAATCCAATACACTTTACATGTTTTGGATTGACCAAAGTACGGCTGGGCATGACACTCAAGTAAACACTACTAGAAAACGGTGTAAATTAAGACGCTTTTGTTCCTACGCTTCATGGATTCGTCGAGAGGAAAATACCAATTCGTGAAGCTTTTATTTGTCAAAAAACGGGGACGACGCTTTTATTTGTCAGTAAAAGCCCCCAATTATAATCCCGTGCCTATATTGGGTAATTTCTGACACTTTTTGTTATCGGGAAAAATCTTGACGCTTTTATTTGTCAAGATAGGCCTTCCCAATATTAAAATCTTGACGCTTTTATTTGTCAAGGAAGGCGTATTCAATATTGAAGTCTTGACGCTTTTATTTGTCAAGGTCCATAAAACATTTTAATTAAAATCCAATCGAGCCCTCAGCCCTCCGCCCCTCCCCTCTTTCTCGGCCCTAGGGCATCAATCCAAAATCGTGCTCCTTGTCGCCGAGGTCGAAGATGCGGACGCTCCCGTTCGCGGAGACCGACGATAAGACCTCCTTGTCGTGGGCGATGAGCTGAGTCTCGACGGCCTCTTTCTCGATGTCCCAGATTCGGGCCAGGACGATGTCGTTCCAGTCGAAGGAGGTCAGCGGGGCGTTGTTGAGGACGGACCCCGTCGGAGAAGGGGTTGTAGAGGCGGAGGAGGCGAGGAGGGAGGGGGAGTGGGGACTGAACATGAGCTTGGTGGGAGGGTAGGGGTGGGAGTGTTTGAAAGTCTTGCTTGTGAGCACTAAAGGCCAGATCTGAATTCATTCAGGTATCGTCTTCTTCATTTCTTCGTTTTCGATTTCTGGAATAGATTTGTGAAGGTAAGCTTTGTCTGAATTGTGTCTTGCTTTTCGCGATTTGGGATGGAGTATTGGTCGTGCCTAGGCTCTGTATTTTGCTTTGATTTCTTCTTTTTGAAGTCGTTTTGGTTTTTGTGGAGACTTGTGTTGTTGTTGGCCTTCTCTTGCTGTTGTGAAGCTCAATTTTGGAGTTGTGTGATTCTATATGTTTGTTGTTTGTTTCTATGTGTGTTGTTTTCCTTTGTGAGCTACAAGTTTGGAATTGAGGGAACTTGTAGATAGGTTTGAATGCTTGGTTACAAAAAAATGGGGGTTTATGGATGACCTAAATGAGTTATAGGTTTGTATGCTTGGTTACAAAAATGGGGGTTTTGATCAATTTTCTAGGGTAGGGTTTGTAACTCAAAAAGTGTTTTTACCTGGTGTGTTTACAGCAAGTGTCAAAGGAGCCCTCTACAATGCTATTAAGGTAATTATGGATGTTTTATAAAATTGGTAGAATTTAAGCATAGTGTACCAAGTGCATTCTTCTTTTGACAGTTTTGTCTGCGCTTATTCATCTTTTCAGGCTAATCCTGATCTCATTTAACCCATCCTTACATTAGCTCTTAATGATGCTATAACCTATGATAAGGTCAGACAATGGTTGTTGTTTATAATCTTCTTTTTTTGATTACTTTGGCTGAACTAAATGTAAAATTGTCAGCTGGAACTAACTTCCTTTGGGTTGGAACCTGGAGGTCCAAATGGATCAATAAGGCTCAGGTACTTCTAAAACAGCTCTATCTGAATACAAAAAGCTCATGTAGCTAGCTCTTGGCCTTTATATGGAACTAGTGTGCCATATGCCTCAAAGAATTAAAAATACTCTAACTTTGTAGTGTATTTTTATTAGATCAGAGGAAAATATATACTAAACAAGATACAGAAACGTAAATTTAAAGAAGAGTTTGTTTTGCTTGATTTTGCAGTGTGTAATCTGTCCAATAACAGCTACAGAACTTGCTTTGTTATAGACATAGAGTATGGGGAAAGCGTTACTAGGATCACAGCTAGCTAATAACTAAACAAAAGAAGCTGACCAAAAATGCAAAGATTTCTTTGTTTAGAATCTTCCCAAACTGATTTCTGTGTTTCTTTGTTGTTCCAAGTTGTCCAATTCCTATTGCAGGTTGTACTATAAATTTACTTTCCTCTGTTCTTGTTTGTGAACATTGCTGCATTAAATCATTATTAAGTGAGAGCTGTACATACAAGGTCAATCTTAGAACCTTAACTTGGAAGCCTGGGATGTTGTAAAATCATAGATGGATAATGTTCTATGGATGAGCATAAAGCCAATGTTTTTCTCTGTTTTTCAAAAATTGGCATTGCTGCGCAAAAAAAAAAGAAAAAAAAAAGGCATTTCACTTGCTTAAGTATGATATTCCCCTAAGCTTTTGCTTATTGCTACATATCATTGGCACCCTTGAGCTATCTTTTTGTGTTCAATTCACCTTTTTTCTTAGGGATTGGATTTATCTCTAATGGATGTAGGTTTGTATTGAATTTGAGATGCTAATGAAAGTTCTTAATTGCTTGATACTTGAAATACCCAGGATACCGATTGGTTGAGAAAGGAAGCCAAGTGGTAGAAAAGGGAAGCAGATATTCAGGAGCAGTTGAACCAGCATAAGAGGTACCTTTCATAACTCATGCTCTCATCTTGGGATTTTTTTATTCTGTTACTTCTGTCTTCTTCTTAGCATTAAGCTTTGTCTGCGTTGGAATCCCGCCTTCCATAATTTTCTTCTTTTGCAAGTCAAAGCGGGTTCTGTCCTTATTATGATGGATTCTCTAAAAATACCTTTTCCTGATGTTGTTCTCTGAAAATACTCTTCTCCATCGGTTCATTGTCTATGGTTTCAGGCTAAGGCTGAGCTGCCGAAAGATACTAGGGAAAGGCGTGATCTAGCTGATGATCCTGAATCAGATAACGCACTTAGACATATGACATTGTAACTTGTAGTGGTGCTCCTAATATTCTGTGAAATATCGTTAGATTGATTCCCATGTTTGATTTAGGGTAGGCCATGAAGAAAATGCATAAATATCCTGGATTAACAAACACTAAAAATGTAGCTACTAGCTACACTAGGTACTTGTTTGAATTAACTTGGTGCATGTAGAAAATGAATTCGATTGCCATTCTTTGAATAGCTTAGATAGTCCTACTATCTTCAGATGATAGTGTTATATGAAGATCAAGTGTCCAAAACTTTGAAGACACCCTTTACTGGTTTCATCCAGCTAGCTCTTTCTTAAGCCATCAGACTTTGTCGACAACTCCACATAAGATATGCATCTAGCTTTTTTCCCTGAATGCTCTATTTTTTGGCCAGAATGCATTTGAACAAAGAATAATCAGTCGCCGTCAAGCTGAATATGACAGTTTGAGACAGGAGAGAGGACCGAATTGCTCATGTTCTGCAGGAGCCCAGACAAGAGAGGTTGCTTAAGAGGAAGATGATCTTCTATCTGAGAACAGAAGAGGAAAGATTAAACAAGATTCAGGAAGCTCACAAACGTCAAGGTACATGTATACACTTCCCTTTTTCTTATCTTGTGGAGTTGAATACTGTATACCGACATGGAAATGGTATGTTTGGGCATTTGTAGAGGCTGAGAAGAGGAGAAAGGAAGAGGTTGAGTGCAAAGCCAAGCTGGATGAGATTACAATGAAGCAAAGACAAAGAGAGCTACTATTGGAGGAGAAGGAGAGGTTGAGAAGGGAGCAGCTTCTTAGAGGAACAGACTTGCCACCTGCTAGCAAGCGCAAATTAATATTAGTCATTGACGTGGGTATTAGCTAGCTAGCTATCGGTATGATAACATACTCGATCTACATTTTGTTTAAGACATCATATTATATGTAATTTAGACCATGTATTTTGCTTTTAACTATATATTAATATATATGTGAAAATATTAATTTTAGTTATATATATGAAAGTCTTTCAGATATTTAATTTATGTAAATTAAGTTTCAGATATTAATTTTAGCTATATAAAACAACCATTTTTTTTAAATAGAACTTCAATTCTCGACGTTTTTAAATATCAATAAGCTTCACGCGAAAATACAAATTGTGACACTCTAAAGCGTCGATATGGCACAAATTTGGCGGTAAAATAAATTCTTGACGCTTTTATTCGTCAAGAAGCAGACAACTTTTGGCAGCCACCCACCACACGGAAAGCGTCGGAATTGGTTGTCCTGACATTTAAAAGCGTCGGGATTGTTGACATAAAAAAGCGTCGGTAATTGGTGACGCTGAAAATTTTGACGCTTCACACAAGCGTCGGGAGACAAATTCTCTACGCTTTAGACCGTCAAAAATGGCTTAAAAAAGCGTCAAAAAATGGCGTGTTTTCTAGTAGTGAAAACATTATCTTTTTTCCAAGTCGATCTACTATCTTGCAAATGTCGCTCAAAAAGAAAAAGAAAAAGAAAAAGAAAAAAATCTAGCAAAGAATAGAAACTTATGTTAAATAAGCAACCACGTTGACAGTATGGAGTAGTTGCAGAATCTTCCAAGAAAACATGGATGCATGGACCATCCCAATTCACAAATGAAAGGAAAACAACTTTTCTCTGTTTTGGAGGAACCTGTGCCCCAATGAATGCCATTGGAAACAATCTAGTTTAGTTTTGGGCCCCCCTAGCTAGCTAAATCATTTCATTAATAAAAAAGTGTCTCAATAGTGAATGAGATGTATGATATACAGATCTCAGTCAGTTTATGTGTAGCTAGTGGTAATCAGTACGTTATTTCTTTTTGTGCTGTGTATTTGAATGAATTGTTTGAGCTAGCTAAGTAGCTAACTAGCTAAGTGATCGATTATATGAATCAGTATATATATGAGCCTCGCGCGTAGTCGTAGGGACCACTTACGTACACTTCAGCTTTCATGTTCTTGAGGACAATAAGCCTGGACCTTAGTTCGATCTCCGCCCGAGTATCCAAATTTCTTCCGGTAACGTCTCTTCTGTACAAACTTGTTATCTAGATAGATATATACGTATCCCTCTCTCTCTATATATACATATATAGTGGATGAATTATTGTTATCTTGTTGAGTTATCCTTTTGGTGGTTTAGTAGAACTTAAGGTTGTAAGAGGATAAGATTCTCAACAAGTGTCAAATCATTTCAAATCGATCTCTAGGGTACGCAGTCATCAAATGAGAATGACTGCTTAATTGGAAACTACGTACAGTAGTACAGTAATTAATAAGTGATGGATGTATGGTTATTGTATGAGATATAAAGGCACGTCTTAATTAGTCATGGTTGGTCTTACGTATAATTGTTGATGAATATTGGTATAGGACATCTTGCCTAGCTAGAATCGTTCACTAGCAAGCATTATAACTTGTAATACATTTTGGTAAATAGCATGAACCTAGCTTTGATATATCTTTTGCATGTTCAATACATACCAAGTGTAGAACGGTAATTCCAAATTTGAATTAGAAATGTCGATCGTTGGGGACCAATTTCGTAGAATTGTCCTGTGGAACAATTAGCTGGAGACCACGTACATTCACATGCCTTTTTTGTAGTCTTGTTTGTTTCACCGGCCATGACCCCATCATTCTAGTTAGTCTCATCACACCCCTCTATTTGCAAATTAAAGTAACGGCCGTTTCCCAATATAGGCATTCATATCGTTACCCTTTAAGAAAAACAGGGGTGCATGGTTAATCATGCACAAAACTCATGGATTGTTGGGTTGTTTAAGGTTTCAAACATAACCTGGCCACAACCACAAATTTGGGATTATTGAGTTGATACAGTATTATATATTTAGAGATTCGATTTTGATGAAGTAATTAGCGAGCTATTATTAGTACTTCTTATTTCATTTAGCTCTTCTATGCATGCCCAGTGCTCAAGAAAAGCTCGATCAAAACATGAGAAAAACAATCATCTAGTCATGATGTTGCCATGGGAGTTGTTGTTGGGTTGAAAGAGGATCTCTTCACAAATCTCCCCTTCATTCTAGGCCTTTTCTCAGCATTCAGCTTCCTCACCTCGTACCTTATTTTCTTCGAGAACAGCCTCGTTCTTCGCTTCTCTCGGTACCTCGAAACTCTCGCTTCCCTCCCTCCATCGCCCCTCGCTCCATGTCCTCCAAATGCGCGTACCGTCGACCCAACTCCCCCCTGCTCTCACACCAAGAAGCTCTTGTTAGGGTGGATTATACATATCTATAACTTTCGAAAAAGTATTTAAGAGTTTTTAAGAAAACTTACCATAGTACTATGTAACCAACAATCATTTGGGCCAATCTGAGGCCTCTCTCCATTCATCCAGGGCGATCCCTTTCTAGCCCAAGCGGCTCTGATCGCCTCGTAATCGAGCCTCAGCGACATCCGCAACTCTCTCGAACTCTTCTCCTCATCGTACTTAGTCGACCTAGGGTCAGATGACCCGGGCGAGTTGTAGTCAAAGCTGAGCTCAAACGGCATCCTTTCCTCTTCCTCCTCCTCGGCCTTGACTAGCTCATCAAACGTGTAGCCTTCTTCGTCAAGCCCCTTCCCGAGCAGACTCTCCACATCGGCCGCAAACTCAGCCATATCCATATCGAAATCCAAAGGAAAGCTCTCGTGGCGAGTTTTATGAACTAGCTCGGTGTACTTGGACTCTCCCACGTTCGAGCTACAAAGCTCGGAAACGAAAGGATCGAGCACCGGAACCCTATAAAGGCACTGCAAATGGTCGGCGTCTTCATCACGAGACGTTGTAGTGGTGGTGGTGGTAGTGGTAGTACTGAGCCCGAGCTCGGGGACATGAGCCGACGGATGGAGCACCACTTTCGAGTGGTGCTTCTTCCCGTGCCTCGGTGTCCTAGGCCTCGTGTGGACCCCTCGGTGCCAGGACGGGATGCACGGCTTGAGGGACGCGGTTTTGAGGCGGACGCGCTCGTGGCGCCCCGCGAGGGCGTTGGCCGAGTGGACCGACCCATCGCACGCCTGGCAGAGGAAGGCGTCGTCCGCCGTGCAGTACCACCGAGCCCGCCTCCGGATGCAGTAGTCGCACGCGCGCGCTGTCTTTGCACCCATGGCCTCGCTCATTGTTTTTTCTGTTTTTGTTTTTGTCTTTTGATTTTTGTATTGGAAATGGAGTGCAATAGAGATGTTAAAGGTGGTTGTAATCAGGAAAGTTTGAGAGAAAAAGAGGGTGCGAGGCAATAATTTGTAATCTTTGGAATTTTTAGCAAGGAAGGTGGTGGTCCCACGTTTGCGCTTTTGCAGGCCACGTAGGCGTGCTGAGTCAGCTCCTGGGATGGATCCTATTGGCTGGGTTTATCAGGCTGATCTTAAAAGGTGTTGCCTTATTGGTCGAGGGTCTGATGCAGGCGATTTCCCGTGGACCCCACCAGTATTGGGTTAGATTTGAGAGATTAGAGAAAGTTGATCGAGAGAGTATAATTTCATAATTTGAGGGTTTTTACCTCAGTTTCGCTTTCTATGAACCCCTTTCATCGGAAAATTTGAAAAGGACTCTGTTTTTATATTAAAAAAAGAAAAGAAAAGAAAAGGACTCTGTTTCTTGGTCTGAGTTGATTTTTCCTACGAATACAAAGAATGCCCATTTGCATAGAGAATGGGACTTGCTGGTGTTGGTCCCCTTTGGGAATTGTGTAGAGAGCTGAGAATTCAGAGTTATATGTTGCCACTCTCTTGACATTCCTTCATTTAAATCAATTGTCTTCTGATGGATTTCCTTTTTGTTTTGAAATAATGTGTTTTCAATATTCTATATATCATTTTCTACTTCCACATCATTTTGATAAATCTAATGATTATTTGAGATTATTATTGGTATAGAGTCTGATTCAATTAAGTGAAGAGAAGAAGGAAAGAGTTGAGGATTGAAACGGGTCCGGAAAGTGATGCAAGAGGTAATTGCGAAGAGATTTGCGGAACTGCTCGAATCTGCGCCCATAGCCAATGATGCAGACCATGCACTTATGACTCCGAAAGAAATTGATGAGTTAGCTCATGTTTCTTTCAACAGACCTATTACAAGAGATCGAAGCCAGATGTAAGTATTGAGGGGGCCGATTATCTTACTTAAACATAGCAAATTTATAACTTATATTGAGTAAAGGACTTAAAATCGGTTTATAAATGTTCAATCTTCAAATATTCATGACTTTTTGTTTAAATATCGGATTAAGACATATAATATATCAAATCGAAGTCCCGGAAGAGAGAAACAATATATGTAAAAAAATATTTGGATTGGGGGGCCATGGCCCCCACCGACCCCAATGTAGCTCCACGCCTACCTAACTTTGTAGTGCCCCCAGACTTAGTCCTTCAAATGAACTGGGTGAACAAATCAACTTTCCTAAACATTACTTGCAATTGGGTTCAACCAAAAAAAAGAGATTGCGGCTAGCGAATGATAAACCATATGTATAAAGTTGGTCTAGGAAGTGATAATATATTTTTCAACATGACATTTTTGGTAGTACGATGATGATCCTACAATTCAATATTCATCATAGTAGGTAAAATTAGGTGTTACGACGATATTAAGGACGCCAGTCATTAATATCTAAACCAATAATGATCGTCCCTTGTTTTGATAATGACAAACTCAAATGTATTTAATAAGTTGTCCGAGTGTTGATCTCAGGTAAGTCCATTGGACGCAAATGAACGAAAAGGACAACAAGTGAACGGCAGTCCCTAAGCTGTAGGGACGCACGTCATCAGAACTTCCAAAGCTGAACGTAATTGGCGAAGTTCCTGCGCAGATAGAACGGCGTCCTCATCAAGAAGGGACGCGCGCCAAAATACGGACAAAGTTCAAATTCAAATCAAGGCCGCCCCAACATGATTACATCACGTTCGGCCGTAGTCCTCAAAAGGAAGCTTCCCTTGTCTGGGCACGTGTAGACAACTCCAAAGATGTCGCTTTCCCAACGATGGTCCCCTATCCACGCGGAGGCTTCCCAAGCGTCAACAGAGTTGACTTCCTCAAGAGGCTCATCGCACCGTTGATGGAAGATCAAGGATCCTGCCAAGCCTCAGAGGACGCTAGAGGACAAGAACCACTTCCGCTATAAATACCCCCCCAAGGGTATGCATAGCGGTGTGGACTTTGAAGACTTTCTCTCAAGCTCTCCCGAAGCATTCAAGAACATGAACGAAGATCAAGAAGATCAAGTGAGCTTGAAGCAAGAGAAAGAAAGTCCAACCACATCAAATCCAAAACAAACCACAAAATAGTTAGAGTTGTAGTTTGTCTTTCACAACGAACCGTGAGAGACGTGAGTGATAGCTTCCTTATAAGCTAAGAGAGTTAGGTTACTTTGTTAAGTGGAAGGAGTGTTACTAGTGAGGCTAAGGACGGACGCTTAGCTCAGTGAAGTGTAACGACTCTCCTA
Organism: Polygonum maritimum; assembly: GCA_963924305.1. Taxonomy (NCBI): domain Eukaryota; kingdom Viridiplantae; phylum Streptophyta; class Magnoliopsida; order Caryophyllales; family Polygonaceae; genus Polygonum; species Polygonum maritimum. The sequence continues at coordinate 25,706,061 of OZ002728.1, read as the reverse complement.
AGTTGTAAGGACTCTCTCTTAATAAGATAAGGACGGCTATTGAAAATCCTCCAAGCGGAGGTAGAGGTTTACCCATAAGACTAGTTGGTCTTAGTGGGGTTCCTCTATAAATACTCGTGTCCATTATCTCATTGGGTTTCCTGTTAAGTCTAATTTCCGCTGCACCTAAGGACGTCCTTAACCCAGTTAAGGACGCCTTCACTAAGAGACTTACGATCCAACAATTGGTATCAGAGCAGGCGCTCTAGATTATGTTTGAGTTGCAGGAAACATGGAGATGGAACCTATAGGTATCTCAAGTGCAAAACCACCTCGCCTAACGGACGGCAACTTTAATAGGTGGAAGACAAGGTTCGAATGCTTCGTGCGTAGTCAAAACTACCAATGCTGGCTGGTGATAAAAAACGGCGACCTCGACGTTCCTGCTGCCAAGAAGGACAAGGAGGCAGATTGGGGTCCCGAAGAGTTCAAACTTATGGAAGCAAATGCGAAGGCCATCTGTTTCTTACAGACGTCCCTCTGTGAAAGGGACGCTACCCATGTGAGCAATCTCCCAACTGCTAAGCTTCAATGGGAAGCCCTGGAGAAGTATCATGTTGGGACGCCTGAGATGAAAGAAGACGTCCAGTTGGAAGCAAAAAGGGACTTCTAGAAATTCAGGATGTTCACAAATGAGACCATCACCGACTACTCCTTTCGCTTTGAGGCCCTTCTAACTAAGTTGAAAAACTTGGGTGTCAAAGAAACGGAGATCACTCAGAGGATGAAGGTTCAAGTCTTGATAGATGGACTCACGGGACCATGGAACTTTGATAGGATGACGTTCAAAGAGAACCAGGCCAACAAGGGACTGTCCATGGAGGAAATCTATGGAAAACTCAAAGGGTACGAAGCAAGAAGAAACCAAGATCTGGCAGAAATGGGAAAGAGTCCTCAAAATGAGCTGGCTTTAACTCTCGCGGCTAGGATGCCAGAGTATGAGCAATACTATCAAAGGCAAAGAGAGTTGAACTCGATGCTAGAAGCCAAAACTCAAGAGCACCAAGAGAATCTTCGTTTTCAAGCGTTAGTGGAATGCAAAGGAAAAACAGAAGAACAAATTTCCGAGGAAGATGAGTTAGCCTTGTTGAGCAAAACTCTTCGTGCACTGTACAGAAGAGGCAAAGTCCCAAGAATGAAGATGCCCCCCAAGAAAGAATCTCGCAAGCTTACAGATGCAGAAATGAAGGAAATAGTGTGCTACAAATGCAACAGAAAGGAACACATGGCCAAGAAATGTACCACAGGACTAACATCGAAGGAAATGAAGGAAAAGGCGCTTGTTGGTGCATTTGAGGGTGCATGGGACGACCTTGACTCAAGTGATGAAGAGCCAGATAATCAAGTGGCTTACATGGCTATGGAAGACGCCCCAGAGGACGTCTCTGAAACTGAGCAAGAGGTAACCCATGAAACCATGTTAAATTCTCTTGAAAAATGTTCAAAACCAAAGCTCATTAAATTGATAACTCAAATCATGCAAGAGAGCTATGCTATGAAACAAAGTTTTGAAGAAGCTGAATCCGAGAATATTGTTGTGGAATGTGAAAATTGTAGTACCATGTCTTTTCAACTAGAGTCCTCTCAGGAAGAAGTCAAGTCCCTTAAAAGTCAGGTTGTGAGCCTAAAGCTCGAAAATGCAAGTCTTAGGGACGAGGTCAAAGTTCTCACTACTACAATTCAAGCTTTTAGTGGCGGTCAAAACCGCCACCAAATGACCTAAAAGCGCCACTAAAGGCCTAAGGTGGCGGTTGGGCAACCGCCCCATCTGCCGCCGCCGCTATAGGTCTATAATTACCGCTCAGGTGGCGGTTCTCATTTGTAAAATAAAACCGCCATAATAGATAATAAAACCGCCACTATAACATCTAAGGCGGCGGTTTATGTCTTACCTATTGCAACGATTAATTTAAGCTATCGCGGCGGTTGTTTGGCAATGCCGGCGGTTTCTGATCAATTGCGGCGGTTTTCTGATCAGTATAAAGCGTCCTTCAGCTATTGTGGCGGTTTTGATTATAAGCATTTTAATATAATATGACGTGCTTATTTTGTAAATATACCTGTTAAATTATATATGACATCATATGAAATAATTTTTTACATATATATATATACACAAGCAAAAATCTCAAAAATTAATGATGAAATACCATTTTTATTAATATTAAATCATCATCAATTACATTAAGAATGTTAACAGCTTGAATTTGCTTTTAAGCTAAGTGTACACCAAAAAAACAATCAATTGACCAAAGATCTAGTCCCTAGGAATGCATAGCTAGGTTTTCAACAACAATTCAAGGAACAAAGATTGAGGTCCTAAAAATTGATGCTTAGTACCAGGAAAAATTGAATGCGGACTGAACAAAGTTGTGCAGGTAATGGGGTTGTGAGAACACTTTCACCTGAAATCAAATCTTCCAGACATTGTCTTAAAAGGATCAAATCTTGCATCCCTTCCATGCTGTCGTTGAGGAGGTTGGTTGAATTTCACACGATTAGTAGACTGCAGATATGTGGCCCCTTTTGGCATTGGCTGTGAATAGAACTTATCCTCACAAGTTTCTGCAGTTCAAAGACTGTTGATGTGTCATGGACACTTTTGGGTAAGTTCCAATCATGATCACAAAAAAGAACTCTCTTTGCAGTCTGACTATGGTGCGTAGGAGAGGGTGGCATGCTGATAGAGATGGCATGGACTTTGTTAGTATCAATTGGTGGAAGAGGTGGTTTCCACCCACAAGTAGCAGCTCCTTCAGATTCCTAGTGTAAATGAACAAAGAAATGAGACATAAAACCTAACAGTAGAGCATTCTACAAAGAAAAGAAAAGAAAAGTAGATCTAGAGATTCTATGATCTTCTAATCGAACCCATGTCACAAAATTACAGCTGAGGATGTGAGATTGCAAATGGTAGTGAAAAGACCATTTTGTTTATATAACCTGCCCTTATATTTTAAAAAGATTTGAAACTTAAACCATGTTCAAAAGACTATTTTGTTTATGAAACATGAGATAGAAAAAGTATTTCAGCACAACAGTCAAGAGGAAGAAATCACATGATTTACAAAGTTCTATGGTCATGCAACAGGCTCATTGGCTCAAACTGATAGGGGCAGCAACTTACCCTGGCTGATGTTCAGAAAACCTTAGATCCACTTAGGTTGCTTAGCTGATCACATTCTTCTATGCTATCAATGCCATCCAATCCATTTGCACTAATATATTTGATAAGAGATGGATGTGGTTCATCCGAGTCCTGCCTCCAGGTGCAAGGATCTTCAGCAATGTCCATGGAGAATTAATGTTGCCTACAATCTCAAAGAAGAATAGTCATGAAGAGTTGGAACTTTTTTACAAAATTAACAACTTGAAAAAAGTAACAAAGAATTATAGATATTATGTAATTCTGTGAAGTTAGGAAAAAAAATGTCCTGCAAAGCAGTATATGTAGATAGTTATTGAATGAGAAACTGTTAGCGTTTCGTCCTCTTACAACATAGAAATCTAAGAAAAATCAGCAGCAAAACAACCCAAAAAGAGGGCACAAAGACTTTGACAACTGGTAACATTTCGTCCCAACCAGGCTCTTTCAGAAACAAAGACAGTTTTAAGATTCATCCAATTGAAATTAGTCAAATTACGTGTCAGCAAGCTGAAGACATCATCTATGTATGTCGAGGACCAGAGATTTTATAGGGGAAATGCAGTTGTTGACTTTTATGGTTAGCCAATGTAATTTATACACAGCAACCAGCAAATAGGATGGTGTTGACTTTTATGGTTAGCCAATGTACTTACTACAGATTATCTGTCCTGCAATTTTTGAAGTAACTTCTAATTGCCTGCATGTCGGCATCATGTTGGAAATCAACCACAACGAACCTCAGAATAAGACAAAGTGCTAGGCTAAAAGATACTACAAACTATCCATTGCGGTCGCCATCATCATAGAAGGCTCATTTCCGGCAACTTGACTTGCAACCATTTGATGTGACAAACTTAGGAAAACATTATTATTAATTTTAGCAACTATTACAAGAAAAAAGAAAGAAAAGAAATCATCTTATTTCATGATTAGTTTACTAATACTACTTACAATTAGAAAAGGATAACTAAAAAAACAGAAGCTCTTGGCAAGATTGATGATCTTAGCAGCAATTGAGCTACAAGTTGCTAAATCAGCTCAGTCGAAAGTAATGTGCAGGGGAAATTTTATATTACAATAAGGACAACATAGAGAAAAGCCTGGAATACAAGGGTGATGCAGAGGAATCTGAATACTTTAAATAGTTAATTATTAGTAACACTTCCAATTAGATGAGGATAACCAACAACAGAAGCTCTTGACAAAATTGGTGATCTTACCACTAATAGAGGTGCAAGTTGCTAACTCAGCTCAGTAGAAAATAATGTGCAGGGGAAAATTATGTCACGATAAGGACAATATTGAGACATGCCTGGACTTACATACAACTTACAAGGGTGATGCAAATCTGACTAATTAAAGCATATATATGAAAGCTAGATCATTGATCAAAAGCAAATGTGACAATAGAGCAGTAACATGAAGATGGATTATAAATAAACACTAATCACCTGAAATTGTAGAGTATTCAATTATCTTTGTCAAAATCCATGGATAAACTTCTTCTACAGACCATTAAACAAATTCTACCAAATCTATTTACACTGTGTAATCTTATCACATATTTACACTATGCATAGTCCAAGGATCTACAAAGGATCTAAGCCCCTAATCAGTCAAACACTAAGCTCATACAATACTATCCAACACATGGAAAACATTGTTTGAAAGTTAGTCTGCATTTACCATCTACGATTTCATAGACATTGTGCTAAATATCCAGGATACTAATAGCAACTAATAAGCCATTTACCAAGGGATATATCAGTGAAGCATTCATATAGTTCTAAAAATACATCAATACTCCATAAGCATTCAGATTCTGCAAATAAATTGAAGAAATCACAAATCGTAAAAATTCGCAAATATCGCCCCAAATTCACTTGCTTGCAAATAAACCCTAGCCCACTACATAGCAGGAGAGGCCAAACAAAATTTAGTGTGAGAGAAGCCTTACTATTCAGTAACGTCCTCCAGAACCATGTTAACATAGACGTCGAAACCACGAAGAGTTCCAACAAGCTCCTTGTCCCCTTTCATTATCACCAAATCTTCGACCAGATAAATCTATCGATCAACTCTGCAATTCTCAAATCGAACAGTTTAAGCATCAGAAAACAAGATATTTTTCAGATTTGAAAAGAAATCGAGTTGATTAGAGAGGAAGATGATACCTAAAGGGAGCAATTGAGAAGGATTGACAGCAGGCTAAGGATTTGATAATGACAAAAGCATATTTGTTCACGATCAGGCACAGTATTTGATAATAAGGAGATATTTATCCACTATCAGCCATAGGATTAAACAAATCAGATACCCAAATTTTACAAGCATAGTAAATCTGAAAGGCAGATACAAGAGAAAGAATGAAACATCCAATAGGTGCAGGTGTTAAGCGTTAAGCAAGGCTGGTGCAAAACACTAATGCTTTAGCAAACAGTTTAGGACCTTCATTACTGATAAGAAACTGCTAAGAGCAAAAAGGTAAAGCTTAATTCATCGATTGAGTAACTAAATTGGACATCAAGTTGACATACATATGCTCATCAAAATTTTCTCACTTTTGCCTCCAATCAAAATGATTTGCATAAAATTTTGCACTAACTAATTTATTCACATGGTCTGAAAAGTTCAGTGAATACACAGATGGCCAAAAACTTAAAATCCATCATGGTCTGATAAGTTCAGTGAATACACAGATGCCACAAACTTAAAAAGTCAAATTTTGCACACAAAATCTACAAAATCAGTCAGAACAGGTAATTGTTAAGAATTCAGACATTAATTCAACTCCATATATGCATGAAATAGCTCATTCCGAGTAGTGCTAATGAATTAGAAAGCTGTCAGTCAAGCAGATTTTTAAAAAATGTTGTAAATACAAATTCTAGTGGGACATTGAGAGCCACTGTTGATCAGTTGATTTAGAAACTAGCCTGGCTCATTGATAGAGAATACAAATAGACAAATTAATACGACCTTGAAAAGGTAAACAATTAAATAGTGACAGTCAAGTCTGTCACGTTTGGATGAAGACTGTCATGAAGGTATCACATCAATGATCAACTTGAGCAGGTCCTCGAGCTTGTTCGGTATAAAACTATCACAGTTCTGTAACCGATAGAATAATATGCAAAGTTCCTTACTACCAATGGCAGCATGAGATTATTAACCTCCTACTGGGTGATCGAAAAAGGTTCATTAATAGAGGATGTGTGGAAGTACTGCAAAGGCAAGACAACAGCACTTACCATCTATCTAAGCTACTCAAAAAGAATAAGAAATCACCTTCAGCATGATCAAGAGAAATTTGTAACCCTTCTTTTGAATCAAGCCTTGATTATCCTAAGTATAAAATGTTATAAACTCCGATCAATAGAACTTCATGCCAAGCAACAAAACTAAGCCCTGCTAAAAGATCAAAGAACAGCTACAAACCTTCAACATAAGAATTATTGCAAGAAACAAGACATTGATAGCTTCTTCACCGAAACCAGGTAGGAGTGACACAGCAATATCAAGGTGTTTGGCTCTGAAATACAATGTAATAGGATAATCAAAACTGATGGTCATGTTCAAGGAAGGCATCATAACCAGCCCAAAAGTAGAAAAAGAAGTTGGTAGGTTGTAATATAGGGAAAAAAAGTAACCTCAGCTCATCTTTAGTAGCATGTAAGAGTTGCATCATTATTGAACGAAAACGATTCAAAACCACCTCTCCTTCTGATATTGAAGCAAATTCACTAATTGTAGTCTGTAGAATGTCAAGACAAAGGAAGCATGCTTAGATGAGATGGGGAAAACACATATACTTAGTGAATTCACTAATTATATTAAGTCCTCGTTGAAAAGCTTACAATAACTAAGTCATCGATAGCAGGAAGAATCAAATTCAATCCATGAAATTTGGTACAACAATGAACACTTTAAGTTGTATAATTACTACACAAGTGGTAAACAATCATAGAAACGCATTCGCTATAAAAATCTAAGTTTAAGGAGAAATCAAATACATACACATATCTCGGACAGGAAAAAGAGGATTCATAAATCGGCATTATAACTCTAAAACCCTAATAAACGAGAAAGCAACACAGAGGGAGAACTGCAAACGGAGGGGGAGAAGAAGAACCTTGAGAGACTTTGCGCTTTCAGATCCAGAAAACGAAGTGCAAACGGCGGCGGAGAGAAGCTCCTGTGGCGATGGCGAGTGCGGGTTCGAGAGACGGCGGCTATAACCATAAGCGGGCAGACGGGAAGCGAGAGAGATGACACCATAACCTCAAACTGAAGCCCTAATCTATCACCAACGCTCCTTCCCAGACCAAAGCTCTAACCATTAATCTCCCAAGTTCAACCCTTTCATTGTCAAAATCAGAACCCTAATTGCGAATTTCCCTCTTCCCAGACCAAATCCCTAACCTTAATCGCACAAATTTTGCGCAGAACGAAGAAGAGCCTCTTCTCTCTATCGCATATGATATGCCGTTCAGACGAGTTATTTGCGAAAATAAAAATTATTTGTCAAAAAAATTAATTAAATGGTTGCCCGCGTGTTAGAATAAGTGGCGCCTTGTAAAAATTCCCCCTACCGCCCAAACATTTTCCCATATATCAAAACCGCCCCTACAGAATAACAAAACCGCCGCTAATAGACAAGATTTTTAAAACCGCCACATAAACCGCCCCTATAGCCTAAACCGCCACATCAACCGCCCCTATAGCCTAAACCGCCACCATTGACCGCTACAATAGGCTTGAATTGTAGTAGTGTCTAGGAAGGAGTTCGATGACTGAAACTGTGAACCCAATAGTTTTTGTTCCAGCTAGGAAAGGACTAGGGTATGAATCAGGATCAAAGAACTCTCTCCCTAGTGACTTTGAAGCTAGTAAGACTACTGAACTGGAACTTGAGAGGGAAAAGACAAAGAATTTAGAAGAACGCATAAGAGTTCTCGAAAGTGGTGAAAAAGGTCAAAAGGACTACTACACAAATTCTGTCAGTCACAAAATCTACAAGAATATTGCTAAGGGAAAATGATCTAAGGTAGTGGACCTTGAGAAAATGAAAGAGAATAGAATTCAGCGTCCTAACAAAAAGTACTACCTTGGAAATTATTATAGGACGTGCTGGCATTGTGGCAAAGGTGGTCACTACCAGTATGAGTGTCTTAAGCTGAAACAAGATCTTGAAAACGGAAAGAAGGCTAGGAATGGCCGTGAGAATGCTGAGCCTAAGTTTGCTGATAGGACGCATGCTAGTGTGCCAAATGCTAAAACTCGATCTCCTATGACGCATGCTAGAAGATTAAATGATGTGAATGTTTATGATCATTTGCCTATGAAGAAGTTTTACCCATGTAACGAACCAGGTAGGGGTCACCTTGCCTGGGTCGCAAAGAACTAACTCTTCTTTTCAGGTGGAAGTGAGAGGAAGCCCATGGATCATCGATAGTGGCGCTTCAAATCATATGACTGGAAGCCAGATCCATCTCACTTCTATCCAAACAAATGCCACGGGAGGAACTGTCTCGTTTGGCAACAAGGGCAAAGGAAAAATCAAAGGGACGGGCACCGCAAAGCTAAATCAATACATAAGTGCGTCCAAAGTCAGTCTTGTCGAAGGACTAGGCTTCAACCTTCTTAGTGTTTCCCAAATATGTGATCAAGGTAAAAACCTAGTTACATTTGACTCTAAGGAATGCCTAGTTGTCAACAAGAAAACAAATCAAGTCATTCTCAAAGGGACTCGTGAAAACAATGTCTACGTCTTCAATCAAAGATTCAAACCTGCATCCAAGTTGTGTTTATCTGTCTCCGCTGTGGACGCCGATCTCTGGCATCGACGTCTAGGACACGCGGGACCTAGCACAATCTTCAAGCTTCATCAAAAGGATCTTGTAAGAGGTCTTCCCCGAATTGATCCTGAGCAAATTGAGCAATGTGAAGCATGCATCAAAGGGAAGCAGACAAGATCAACCTTCAAATCCAAGAATGAAGTGAGTACAAAGAAGCCATTGGAACTCCTTCACATGGATCTGTGTGGACCCATGCAAACCCAAAGCTATGGCGGAAAAAGGTACATGTATGTCATTGTAGATGATTTTTCAAGATTCACTTGGGTTCTTTTCTTAGTATCAAAAGCAGATGCTTTCGGGATGTTCAAGATCTTCATCAAGCAAGTAGAAGTTGCTCTTGGGACGAGCTTGAAAGCTCTAAGGTCAGATCATGGAACGGAGTTTAATAACTCAGAGTTTCTTGACTTTTGTGACCAACAAGGAGTCTCCCACAACTTCTCTTCTCCTCGAACTCCTCAGCAAAATGGTGTTGTTGAAAGAAAGAATAGGACGCTGGAAGACATGGCAAGGACGATGCTTTTGGCTAGTGGCATCCCCAAACACTTCTGGGCAGAAGCCGTTGCCACCGCAACCTACATTATCAATCGAGCTATGATTCGTCCATTGCTCAAAAAGACGTCCTATGAGCTCTTGAACGGAAGAAAGCCAAACATCTCACACCTCAAAGTCTTTGGGTGTAAATGCTTCATTCACAACAACGGCAAAGACAACATCGGCAAATTTGATGCTAGGAGTGATGAAGGAATATTTCTTGGGTACTCCTTCACAAGCAAAGCCTATAGAGTCTTCAACAAACGGACTCTTAAGCTTGAGGAAAGTATCCATGTAGTATTCAAAGAAAATGCTTCTCCCAAGAAAGAACCAAGTAAGAAGGAACGTCGCTCCTTTTCTAGGGACGATGATGAAGATGATGAAGAAGAAGAACCAAAAGGCTCCTCCGACAAATATTATGTTCCTGGGAACCCCCCTGAGTCTCGCGATGAGGTTTCAATGAGAGTTCCTAGTGAACAACAAGAGCCTTCTCAAACTTGGTCGCTAAACCAAGATGAGGCCGGTGAATCAAGTCAACAAGGAGAAAGGCACAGTGTGGACGCTCCAACTGAGGGGGAACACACTGAGCCGGCAAATGAAGAAGACGGATTTGACTCTGATGAGTCTGATTGGACGGACCCCAGGTGTACCACCACCAGGGACGCTACTCATAGGGGATCCAACCTTTCAAGACTTCACTCAACAGATCAAATCATCTCAGACATCTCAAAAGGAGTCCAAACAAGATCAGCCGTGAATCAGTCCCTCAATGCCAACATAGCGTTCTGTGCCTTCAACGCCTTTGTGTCCTTAGTTGAACCTAAGAACATAAAGGAAGCACTCCAGGACGCTGATTGGATTCAAGCCATGCAAGAAGAACTCAATCAATTCGAGAGGAACAAAGTTTGGACCCTCATCCCTAGACCAAGAAACAAAAACATAATAGGGACGAGGTGGGTCTATAGAAACAAGCTTGATGAAAGTGGCCGCGTATCAAGGAACAAAGCAAGGCTTGTGGCTCAAGGCTATAGGCAAGAGCAAGGGATCGATTATGATGAGACCTTCGCTCCTGTCGCTAGAATTGAAGCCATTCGCCTCCTCATTGCCTACGCCGCTCACAAAGGGTTCAAGCTCTTTCAAATGGATGTCAAGACAGCCTTCCTCAATGGCAAGCTTAAAGAGGAAGTGTACGTCGCTCAACCTCCAGGATTTGAGGACGCTGATCACCCTGATCATGTGTACTTCTTGGATAAGGCTCTCTATGGACTCAAGCAAGCCCCTCGTGCATGGTACGATAGGTTTGCGTCCTTTCTCTTGTCCAACGGGTACACACGAGGTAACATTGATAAAAAACTATTCTTAAAGAAAGTCCTTAAAGATGTTTTGATTGTCCAAGTTTATGTCGATGACATAGTCTTTGGAAGCACTAACATGAAACTTGTAGAGGAATTCAAGAACTTGATGAGTAGTGAGTTTGAGATGTCCCTCATAGGAGAACTCAACTTCTTCTTGGGACTCCAAATCACCCAGCTCAAAGATGGGACGCGCATTCACCAACAAAAGTACATCCGTGAAATGCTCGAGAAGTATGGAATGAACTCTTCAAAATCCATTGATACTCCCATCTCCCCCAACACTCGTCTTTATGCTGATGAAGAAGGCAAGAGTGTAGATCAAAAGCTCTACAGAGGAATGATAGGGTCCTTGCTATACCTAACGGCAAGTCGTCCCGACATCATGTTCGCTGTGTGCTTGTGTGCTCGCTTCCAAGCAAATCCAAAGGAGTCCCACATGCAAGAGGTCAAGAAAATCTTCAGATACCTCAAGGGACGGGATGACCTGTGCCTATGGTATCCCAGAAGAACGTCCCTAAACCTGGTAGCGTACTCTGACGCAGATTACGCTGGCCATGTAGTGGATAGGAAGAGCACATCCGGCATGGCACAATTCCTTGGCTCATGCCTTGTATCTTGGGGATCCAAAAAGCAAAACTCCGTGGCTCTCTCAACTGCGGAAGCTGAGTACGTTGCAGCTGCTTCGTGCTGTTCACAAGTCCTATGGATTAAGTACCAACTTGAAGATTATGGTACGTTCCTCAACACAGTCCCTATCTTGTGTGATAACACCAGTGCTATAAGTATTGCCAAGAATCCTGTTCATCATTCTAGGACGAAGCATATTCATATAAGGCATCACTTTCTTCGTGATAATGTTGAACTTGGATTAATTAAGGTAGATCATGTTAGGACTGAGGACCAAGTGGCCGATATTTTCACAAAAGCACTTGATAGACGTCCCTTCGAGCACCTCCGGTTGCTTTTGGGGATGATAACTTTTAAATGATCAAGTCCCGTTCTATTATTCCCTCCAAGATTGGCTATGTTTTGTTGAGAACTCGTTTTAAAGTAATGTATTCATTTCAAGTCATCTTTAAAGGACGATAGTCTAAGACATATGTTTTGCGTGTGTTTTTGAACGGTATTCAATTCGCTTTTCATCTCAAGAGTATCCCTGATCAAACTACTCTCATTATAAGCCGAAATGATGGGAACTCTAAGCTTACCTAAGCCGAGAATCTTGCAAACGCGTCCTATGAGCGTTCTTTGTTTTATCTTTACGGGACGTACTTGCTTGGTTTTCAAAAATGGTTCTAAGTGATCAAAGGGACGCGTGTTAAAAGCTGAGAGGTGTCCGTACAGAGCTCTAAGTTCAGAGTTTGAGATCAGTGTCTGGGACGCCATGGTTCAGTTCTGAGTAATGCAGTGTTGTGTGCCTAAAGGACGCCAAGACAGAGTCCTTTACAGTTGTGAGGTTTTGAAATTTGAAAGAAGGAAGTTGAACCGTTTCGGAGAAGTCGAACGCAGATCTCGGGATATGTGCAACGGGTGCAAAACAGCTGTGTTTCTTAGCAAAGAAGGAAGCCACGTGCGGGATTGCGGATGGAGGTAGTCATGTGATAATACCCTTTTACCCTTGACCGTTCCACTTCGTCTTCTTCCTATAAATATGCCCCTGCATCCTTCTGAAAAACCTTCTTTGCTCCCCTGCCATTTACACAAAATTAGCAAACCCTCAAGATCTTTCCAAATCTTCAATCGCTCATCCCGAAATCATCTCCTCAACCCTAATCTTCTTCTATAAAACCCATCTTCTCCAATGGCCAACACCAGAGCAACCAAAAACCCATCTCCCTCTTCGGCGGCAAAGAACCCTAGTTCCTCGAGGTCCCCTCCTGTAAGAGGCCGGTCGCTCATGGATTCGAGAGGGCGATCTACTGGGCGCCAAGACCCCCCTCGCCACCACTCTTCTTCTCAAACCACCCAGCGCCGCCACTCCAACACCCCTCCACAGCCACTTCGCTCCCAACCTCCACAACAGAAACAACCCCCTCGCTCTCAATCCAAACCCATTCAAAAACGGTTTCCATTTCTGGAGAAGCCCTTCAAACCCGAGCCCGAGCCAGACAATCTCTCCAAAGCCTCTGTTTACAGTGGCTCCATTGGACGGCTTCCCTCCCAACCCAAGCGCCGTCCTCCTCTCGACCCCCTCATAGAGGACTGGCTAGAAAAAGAGCCAAGGACGCTCGCAAACATTTGCCTACGGGCGTCCGCTCATGACCACCCCCAAAAGATCCAACGCCTCCTCCACTACTTCATGGTTACGTATGTCAAGCCCCGCCTCGAAGAAACCAACCATACCAACCCACCCTTTATGGAGCCTGGCATCATCTCCGATACCTTTGGTGGGACGGTCGATGAGCTCGCCAAGCTTCTCCCCGACATCATGGAGTTCTTGGTGGCTCCTGCCGGTTCCGTCCCATCACAGAAACGGAAATGGCCCTCCTCCTCATCCCCCTCCAAACCACAAGCCAAAGGGCCTCCCTCCTCCTCCCAAGTCACCCCGGTCCCTTCCTCTCCGCCTCCCGCCCCAAAGAGACGCTTGAAGACGTCTGCTGAGCTCGAGGGCGTCACTGAGCAACAAATGGCAGCTATCCGCCTCTCCGAGCTGCAAATAGAGAGAGAGGAGAAGGCCAGACAAGAGCAGGCCGAAAAGGACGCCATTGCTGCGGCGATCCAGCAGAGCTTGCAAGACGTCCCTCGCCTTCCTCCTCCACCACCAAGGATAGAGGACGTCACTCCTGCTCCTGCTCCTGCGGCTACATCAGATGCGCTCCAGGCGGAAATCGAGGCAGACTTGGCAAAGCCCATGCCTACAGCTCAACAGGCAACTCCTCACGTACAGGTCCCGGCCAAGCACGCTATACCAAACGTTATTACGCATGAGGACTCCCCTGCTAAACAACCTCCTCCTCCCTATGCTCCGCTCAAAGTCAAGCCAATCTCTATGGCTCCACCAAGCTCTTCAACTGCCACCACAAAGGCCAAGATAAGAACTCCCTCTCCCTCTCCTCCCAAAGCTTCAACTCCTCCTCCTCCTCCGCCCGCTAAGGCTGTCGAGGAAACTGCTAAAGTCCAAGGGACGCCTCCTTCAACCGTCCCTACCGAGTCCTTCGCACGGACTCCAGCGGTGGACGCGCCTCCTACACAACAGGCGTCCGCTGCTGAGGACACTGAAATGGTCGAGTCCATGAGCAAGGGGACGAAGCCTCAGACGAAGAGGACGCTCCTCACCAGGATGAGGATCCTGAGGATGAGGAGGGAGACGGCGATGAAGAAGACGCCGGCGATGAAGTGATAGTGAGCAACGGCAGTACGCAGAAACGCTTGAAGAAGATTCTGTCGCCGCTCCTATTCACCGCCCAATTTCTTGAGGAAAACCAGCGTACAAAATTTTTGGAACTGCTTGAGTTCCAGGGATGGACGCACCTAGGTGCCGAGGCCGCGGAAGTCGACCCCGAACAGGTTCTCCGCTTTTACTCAAAATTCGAAATATCTGAAGTAAAAGGGAAGCCTCAAGGGACGTTCGAAATTGATGGGGACGAGTACTCAATTGCTGAGGGTACCGTCCGCAATACGCTAGGCTTGCGTCCTTCTCCGCCAGATGCTCTGCATGACCTCCCCAACAAGAATTTCGGTCGGTTCTCCCAGGAATAAATCTTCAACCGAATTTTCAACGGGAGACAGCCAGTTGCTAAGGACAGGGTCGCTCACTGTCTCTCCAAGACGGGCGTCCTTGCGCATCACTTCATTGTGCGCATGGTCGTCCCCCGCCAAGAAAAGAAGTCGATAATCCAGATCACTGATAGTATCTTGCTGGACGCCTTCTTAGAACGCAAGCCGATCAATTTGCCGCGGGTAATCTTGGAGCACATGGGCAAGTGCACAGGAGGCAGGCACTCTCTTCCCTTCCCCAGCCTAGTCAAGCAGATCATGCAACAGCAAGGCCTCTACGTCCCCAAAACAGAACAGACCTTCGAGATTCATTGGGACGTCAGGCAAATCACACTTCCTCCAGTTGGCAAATTGAGGTGTGATGAGCCGCTCCCGTCGCTGAAGAGGCAGCTGGCCAAGGAGAAAAAGGAAGCCGAGCGAAAAGCTAAGGCCGCTGCTGCTGTTGCTCAAAGAGCTCAAGGTGATCCAAAGGCTGAAAACTTACAAGTAGTTGGGACGCCGGTAGAGGACGCTGTTGAAGAAGAGGACGAACGCGATGGTATGAGCGTCCCTGATGAGGCCGAGCGACACTCAACGAAGTATCTGATGGGCATGATGATCGAGAACCAGTGTATGACGATTGATCTAATTCAACAGGTTCACGACACTCTCCACACCCACACAGAACTTCTTGAGCGCAACAACGAGCTCCTTGCACAGAACAACCATCTTCAGGAGCAACACCTCAAGGCCCTTGGCAAGCGTCCATGCAAATGATCACTCCTCCCTCTTCCAACCCCTGAAACAATTTATCTTTTCTTTGGTTTTTGCTAAGACATTGGGACGCTGTCCCCGTTTTGAACCATGTGTTTGAATGTCTGTAATGATCGTACTTCTATTATCTTATGAATGCCGTTCATTACATTTGTGATTCATTTTGTCTAAGCGTTTCTTTCTTTAGTTATGACTTCGTGCTTGCATGCTTTTCAACTTGTTCTCCTTTTCGATGATGCCAAAAGGGGGAAGTATAGTTTTGCAGAGATGCGATTGTCTTTAAGTTATCATAGAAAGTATGGGTTTAGGGGGAATTTCGGTCAAGTCCAAAGGACGCTAGTAGAAAATAAAATAGATCGCACTTAAAAGAATGTGTTGCATGCCAACCTAAGCTGAAAAGAAAATCAAGTGTATTCTCTCATGCTGAAAGCTTTACTTCTGTGCGTATTATTGAAAAGAGTTTGTCATCATCAAAAAGAGGGAAATTGTTGGGACGATATTAAGGACGCCAGCCATTAATATCTAAACCAATAATGATCGTCCCTTGTTTTGATAATGACAAACTCAAATGTATTTAATAAGTTGTCCCAGTGTTGATCTCAGGTAAGTCCATTGGACGCAAATGAGCGAAAAGGACAACAAGCGAACGGCAGTCCCTAAGCTGTAGGGACGCCCGTCATCAGAACTTCCAAAGCTGAACGTAATTGGCGAAGTTCCGCAGATAGAACGGCGTCCTCATCAAGAAGGGACGCGCGCCAAAATACGGACAAAGTTCAAATTCAAATCAAGGCCGCCCCAACATGATTACATCACGTTCGGCCGTAGTCCTCAGAAGGAAGCTTCCCTTGTCTGGGCACGTGTAGACAACTCCAAAGATGTCGCTTTCCCAGCGATGGTCCCCTATCCACGCGGAGGCTTCCCAAGCGTCAACAGAGTTGACTTCCTCAAGAGGCTCATCGCACCGTTGATGGAAGATCAAGGATCCTGCCAAGCCTCAGAGGACGCTAGAGGACAAGAACCACTTCCGCTATAAATACCACCCCAAGGGTATGCATAGCGGTGTGGACTTTGAAGACTTTCTCTCAAGCTCTCCCGAAGCATTCAAGAACACGAACGAAGATCAAGAAGATCAAGTGAGCTTGAAGCAAGAGAAAGAAAGTCCAACCACATCAAATCCAAAACAAACCACAAAATAGTTAGAGTTGTAGTTTGTCTTTCACAACGAACCGTGAGAGACGTGAGTGATAGCTTCCTTATAAGCTAAGAGAGTTAGGTTACTTTGTTAGGTGAAAGGAGTGTTACTAGTGAGGCTAAGGACGGACGCTTAGCTCAGTGAAGTGTAACGACTCTCCTAAGTTGTAAGGACTCTCTCTTAATAAGATAAGGACGGCTATTGAAAATCCTCCAAGCGGAGGTAGAGGTTTGCCCATAAGACTAGTTGGTCTTAGTGGGGTTCCTCTATAAATACTCGTGTCCATTATCTCATTGCGTTTCCTGTTAAGTCTAATTTCCGCTGCACCTAAGGACGTCCTTAACCCAGTTAAGGACGCCTTCACTAACAGACTTACGATCCAACATTGGGGCTGGGCAAAACTAACCGGATACCGGTTAACCGACCGTTTAACCGGTATCCGAAAGCTTTTTCCGGTTAACCGTGATGAGAATAACCGGATAACCGGTTATGGTTAACCAACCGGTTGTTTAAATGGGTTAACGGTTTGGTAATGGTTAGTCATATATTTTCAACCGGTTAACCGTTAAACCGTTTAATAAAATATTAATATATATATTTTTTGAAAAAAATAATATAAATATGTCAATTTGATTGTATTAGGATTTTTTAATAAAAGATATATTCTACACTTGCAAAAAATAAAAGATATATTCTATACTTTCTTTTCTCTGAATGCTTGGTTAGTCATATATTTTTTAATAAAAGAGTCGGCGTTTAGTACTGGAGGTCGTGTGCTTGATTCTTTTTGAATTTCTCTGACGTCTAAAATGGTGGAGGCTCTAGTTTGTGGTCGAGATTGGATGCGTACTTCGTGTACTCATTTTCTAGTCGAGGAGAACCTACTTGAATTAGAGGCTATGGCTTTGGAAGGAGGTTAGTGTATTATATCTTGCTTTCTTTTCTTTTCTTTTCTTATTTACATTGTCTAACTCACTATTTTGTTGTGTTACTGTTTATAACTTTTAGGCATGAGAAAACTGATGTTAGAGCAACTGTTAATTGAAATCGATGAGGCTATGGAAGAATTGACCGTCGATTGAAATCGATGAGGCTATGGAAGAATGAAGAAATATGTATTAGTGTTTTGGGATTGAGTTATGTATTTTGATCTTAGTGATTCCACTGAACAATCTCTATGTAATTCGATCGATGCTTTGATATGTAATCCAATTATGTATTTCAACAATGTATTCGACTACGTGTTTTGATTATATATTTTCGATATTTATCGGTTAAAATGCATGTATTTTAAATGAATAATTTCACTTTCAAATAGTGGTTAACCGACTAACCGACCGGTTTTCATGGTTAACCGATATCGGTTAACCATTTCTTAACGGTTCGGTAATGGTTATCATAATTTAGTAACCAAATATCCGGTTAATCGATATCCGGTTAACCGAACTTCCGGTTACCCGTCCGTGCCCACCCCTACGTAAAATAGCTAATTGATCCGGATTCCAATCCGAACATAACATGAACCAATTAATAAGAGACGTCCCTCTATGTACATATGTGCATGATAAGCTTAATATATAACCTTAGGGTCCGTTCGTTGCAATCATATTGTGTAAATATACTACAGTATAATGTATTTTTTAAAAAAGTAGTGTTTGACCGTACACAAATATCCTCTCTATCAGTGTTCTAAAAATCCCTTCTATACCCCGCCTAAGCCCCGTCTAGGCGCTAGGCGGTCCCCCTCCGCCTAGCTTGATAACCCGCTTAGGCGGTGTCTAAGTGTCCGTCTAGGCCGTCTAGGCAACCGTTTAGGCCGCTTAGGCGCTAAGCGGTCCCTCTCCGTCTAGAACCCGTGTAGAGTTTTTTTAGAACATTGCTCACTATTCATCTATACACTTCTAAATTCCCACAATTTCTTTTCAAAAAAAAAGCCCATTAGAATATATTATTGCAAACAATGACCCTCTTGCCGACCCTTAGTCGAGCTCCATTTTTACAACCAATCAACCATAAGATGAATTTTCCACAACCCTTACATGCTAGCCCCCAGTTTACTTCTAACTTCCGATTTTAATAGCTATTTCCACATTTAATAATGTATAAGCCTTTCAAATTTTCACTTATACTCCCTCCATCCCTAAATATAAGTCCCATTTGAGAATGGGCACAATAATTAAGGAAGGATAGAAAAGAGAAGAGAGAGAGATAAAAATGGGTGATGTGAAAGGTTTAATGAGGGTAATATGGTAAAGAAGATGAAAAAGTGAGGTTTTTTTAGGGTAATATGGTAAAAGGAGAGGGGAAAGGGATAACCAAATATGGAAATGGGAAGAACTTTTCAGGACGCCCGAAATAGAAATGAGACTTATATTTAGGGATAGAGGGAGTATATAATTGAACGATATGTTTGAAAAAAATAAGGGTAAATCCAATCAAACACTCGTACAAAAGTGAGCGGTATGCATTTGAAGGAGTGATATTTAGTTGTTTATACAAAATCCCAATTAATTATAGGGTTTTTTACCGGAAACCACCCGTCCAATAGGCCATATTCCCCGTAACCACCCCTTACATGCATATTTACCGAAAACCACCCGTCTAATGCCCTCCGTCACGTTTTTTCCACCCTTTTATGATTTTCCGTTGGCTCACCCGTTAACTTGGTAAAAGACCCTTTTGCCCCTCTTTTAAAACCCATCCCCCACCCTTTTCTTCCTATTTCTCCCTCGTTCATCCTTTCCCGATCCCAATTCAATTCTAGGGCATAGCTAAATCGAAGAAATTGAAGGTGGAATTGAAGCAGAAATTTGGGGATTTCGATTTCTAGGGCTTGCTCTCGCTCCATATCTCAAGAATTCGAAGCTGCATACAATCATGTCAAGCTCGAGTTGTACCTCATTCAATCAACAAGAAAGGTATTGTTTTTGTGGAATTCGGGCTAGGGTGTCCACTGCTCACACTGAAAAGAATTTTGGAAGAAGGTTTTATGGCTGTCGTATGTATCGCTCACCAAAGAAGTGCAATTTTTTTGAGTGGATAGACGAGCAATACACTGAGAGAGCAGGTATTGTAATCAACAATTTAGTGGCGCAGAAGGCAAAATTGGAAGGTGAGATTTTGAAGCTGCAAGGTATAGCTGAAACGCATGAAATGGAGCTCCAAAAGTTGGTTGGAGAGGCTGCTGCATACAAGTCCAGAATTCAGAAGCTAGAGATGCAATTGGAAGGAAGCAAAAACCAGAAATTGAGCTTTCATGTTCTAAATGGCCCAACTGGTTTTGTGTTTGGATTGATTTTCATGTTTTTCCTCATTGTTGTGCTATTGAAGCAAACTTGAAACAAGCTGTTATTGTAAGAGTTGTTCTTGTAAGACTTGAATCCATAAGTTGGTTATTGTAATCCTTGAATGAGATGATTCAGTTATGACTTGACAATTGCCTATGTTTGCCTATGTTTGCCTATTGACAACCACACACACATACATACAAATTCCACCAAAAAATGACCTGACAATTTGTGAGCTTAATGGTGCTAAATATTAGCTAAACCTGACAGCAAAAGGGCCATTACCTGCACCAACCAACACACACACGCACACACTGAAAAACCTGCACCAACACACGCATACAAACCCAAACTTGCACCAACACACACATACAAAAGGGCCATTACCTGGCATAGATAGATGCTAAACACACCAAATGTCTTACAAAAGGGGCCATTCAAGTTGACAGCACTTAAGCACACACACATACAAAAGGATGTTTGACATCACACACACATATGGTTTCTGACAACACACACAGATACAAAAGGGGCCATTACAAGGGCCATAAAGTCTTACAACACACATAGATGTTAAAGTCTTAAAGCATAGTCAATTGGTACTTCAGTGCCTGGGTGAACGCCTTAAAGCCAAGTCCCCATATGCTTTCTTACAAGCTAAAGTCTTTCTCCTCCTAGGCATGGGTTGACTGGAACCTTGTGTTTGAGTGGAAGCTTGTGGTTGAGTGGAAGATTGTGGTTGAGTGGAAGCTTGTGGCTGAGTGAATGCTTGAGGTTGAGAGAATGCTTGAGGCTGAGTGAATGCTTGAGGCTGAGAGAATGCTTGAGGCTGTGAAGAAGCCTGAGATTGTGAAGAAGCTCGAGGCTGGGACATCTATAAAATGCAAGGAATTCCAGTGTAAGCTATGAATGTCAGGAAAATTAAACTCTCACAAAATTTTAGTCCCAATGATCATACCTGAGTAGGTACTTGAGTAGACACCTGTGAAGACCCTTGTGAAGCAACATTGCCTTGAGCAGCCTGCAAACTCACACAACAAGTGTTAATACACAAATGAGAAATACCAATTGGCTTTTACAACTGTGTAAATTGGATTGGAAATACCTTTTTGATGTACTTCCTTTTTTGAGATCCAATGACCACAGTGTCCTTGCCTGGTGGTCTTCCTCCTTTTTTAGGTGGCTTAGGCTGGGAGGGAGGTTTAGTTGGGTTCTTAAAATTTCTCTTGTAGTGCCCATTTTGCCCACAGTGTGAGCAACTCCTACCCAAACACACCCTAACTTTCTTATTCTTGCTTGGAGGCTCCTCTCCAATGCCTCTTTTCCTGCATTTTCTAGGCCTTCCAGGTTGCACCACATATTTTGGAGGCTCAGGAGGAACTGCACCAGATGTCTCCCACTGATCTTGGCCAGGCATGGGGCTTATAATTGAACCATAAGCTCTCAGATAGGATTCCTTGGTGTAGAAAGGATGGACAAACTCATCTACACTTCTCCTTTCCTTCATTATTCAACTCATGGCATGACAGCAAGGAATCCCAGTTAGCTCCCACTTGTAACAACCACATTTCTTCTCACCTAAATCCACCACAAATGTCCTTCCTCTATGATCTACCTCAAACCTATCTCCTCCACCCCAGAATGGTGTACACTCTCTCAAACCCTCTTCTTTGGCAAACTGAATTTTCTTTACAACAGTGGGGGTGAACACTCCAGTTTACTTCATCATCCCCTCTCTCTTAGCCAAACATCTCTTCATTAGATGTCTTCTAATCCACTCAAACATGCTTAAAACAGGTAACTCTCTGGCAGATCTTATGATTGCATTAAAACTCTCACAAATGTTGTTGAGAAGCATATCAGACTTACAAGTTGCTTGAAATGCATGTCTAGACCAGGTTTTGGGGTTGGCATCCATCAAGTATTTGTAGGCCATTTCATCCATGCCCTTGATTTCTTCCATGATTTGCTTGAATTCTTGTGAAGTGTAAGCCCTTGCTGCTGCCCATACAGCATCCTTGAAGGCCTTTCCCGGCCACCTAACCTTAAAGTTGTTGTAAATATGTCTCACACATACTCTTGTATCTGCTGTGGGCACCACTTCAGCCAAAGCTTCAATCAACCCCTTCAAACCAACAAGACAGAATTGTAGTTAATGCACAAATTATTGAATCTTATAAAATTGCAAGTAAATAACCAAAATTCATACCTTCTGTCTGTCTGACATGAATGTGGGTAATGCACTCCCAACATCTCTAATGAGTATGTCTAAGAACCAAGCCCAAGTTTCCTTCCTCTCTGCTTCTACCACTGCATATGCTATGGGAAAGATATTGTCATTCCCATCCTTCCCCACTGCAACTAGCACCTGGCCAGTGTATGCACCTCTTAAATGGCATCCATCAAGGCCTATGATTGGTCTACAGCCCTCTAAAAACCCTTTCTTGAATGCATCAAAGCAGACATACAACCTCTCAAACACTGGCTTCTCAATGCTGTCATTACAGACCTTAACAAAAGCAGAACTTCCTGGATTCCACTTCCTTATAGTTAGGGCATAATCCCAGACCTTCCCATACTGAATCCTGGCATCCCCCTGTGTTAGCAACATTGCCCTCAAACGTGCCTTCCAGGCCTTAATGTATGTTATAGTCACCCCATAGTCTCTCTTTACAGCATTGATGAAACCACTCAACTTCCACTCAGGATCATCCCTATAGTGCTCTAAGTACTTGATAGCTAGCCACTTTGATGTCAGCTTAGTGTTGATGTGTTGCCAACCACATTCATGCTTAGGATTCATGCTTTTCAGTTGAAAACTACTATCCTCAGCAAGTTTCCTAGCAGAAGCTCTAAATGGACACAAGACCTTGGTACAAACACACTTTTTCCTACCATGCTCAAAAGGACAGTCACACCTATACTTACAGTACACAGTTATTTTTGATTTGTCATTGTGCAAGTAGTAATAATCCCCACCATTCTCTATGGACCACTGTCTCAGAGCCATCCTAAATATTTCATTAGATGCAAAAATCATACCATCTTTGAAAGTGATTTTCTTCCTAAAATCAACATGCTGATTGAATTCAGGATACCTTTGTCTTGAAGGTCCATCTGAGTCACTAAAACTCCTAAGAGCATCTGAATCATCTAATGCCTCCTCATCACCATCAAGATCTGCACAAGTTGGCTCTAACACATGATCCAAGCCTCCAAAATCTCCAACATTATCATCAACATGCTCCCAGAACAGGTCATCATCATCATCTCCACTCTCCACAAAGTCATCAAAATCAGCATCTGTAGATGATTCTGAGCCTAACACAACATCATCTTCACTCCCAGATTCACTTTCTTGCTCATTTTCTTCTGGATCTGGTATGGATGGGGTTGGTTTCTTTCTAGGCTGCTTAGAAGGAGCTTTCTGTTTCCTAGTTGGTGTAGGTTTTTTGGTCGATATGCTAGCTTTTTTGGGAGGGTTGTTTGAGGCCACAATTGGGGTAGGTTGAGATAGTGGTGGGATGGTGGAATTCATGGTCTCCTGAATTGGCTGAGATGGGATGGGTTGAGATAGTGGTGGGCTTGCTACTGTCCTAGTTGGGCTTGCTATTGGGCTAGTTGGGCCCATAGTTCTCAGCAAATTTGGGCTGGGCTCATCCTCTCCAACCACATACACATGCACAAGCTTGTCTGCACCAACTCTTGCCACAGCTTCCATGACATCTGCATCTCTAGATAGTTGCCTCAACCCATTGTTGATTGTCACCCCAGGTGGTAAATACCATAGCTCAGTCACACTACCTACACCTACATCTTCTTTCAGCATTGATTCCAACACAACCTTTGACACACAATCTGAATCCACCTTTTCATAAACATAAACCTTGGATTTCCTGTACATAAGTTGTCCTGCCCTAGAGTTGTAGAAGATTCCCTCATACAGAAATCTAAAATTCACCTCCATCTGTAGCAATAAACAACAATTAATGGGTAGCATGTGAGGTGAGCAATGTATTCTGTCCCCACCATTCATACAACACACAAGCAGACAATTCTTACAATTCAAAAAGTGTAAAAAACGAATCTTTTGCATTATTTAAGCAATTTATCCAATTTTGATTTAGACATGTGCCAGTAAAGACCATATCCTAACCACATTTTGTACTACTATATTTATTGCATGCTTAGTCACACCAACCAGGCAAGCTTCTCACATAAATAACCCACAAATATTCTCTAACAGTTCAAACATCCACAATTCGTGCTTACCCAGCCCTAATAGCAGCAAACACGCTCAGGATCAAGAATGGATGCAGGAATTACAGCCCTAAACGCACAATACTCTTGCCCAGACCTCAAATGAGTGTAGCTTACCTTCAATGTTGCAAATTTCAACCTTTCTCCAGCCCTAAACGCACAATACTCTTGCCCAGACCTCAAATCCTTCCACTCTCAAGCATGAACTGCAAAAATTGGAGAATGTGAGTTCCATCTACAATACAGAAGTGTAAATTCGAGAACATACCTTCAATTGTGTGAGATTTGACAATGGCGATGTGTGGGATTTGGAATTTCTGGGTCGAAGAACCCTAGAAATCGATTGAGAGGGGGGTGATTTGGGATTTGGGATCGGGCAGGGATAAACGAGGGAGAAATAGGAAGAAATAAGGGTGGGGGATGGGTTTTAACAGAGGGGCAAAAGGGTCTTTTACCAAGTTAACGGGCGAGCCAACGGAAAATCATAAAAGGGTGGAAAAAACGTGACGGAGGGCATTAGACAGGTGGTTTTCGGTAAATATGCATGTAAGGGGTGGTTACGGGGAATATGGCCTGTTGGACGGGTGGTTTCCGGTAAAAAACCCTTAATTATATGATGCAACGAATCACGTGTTACCTGCACCAAAAAAACATCTGATCATTGTGGCGGTTGCTAGATTGCAAACACGGAAACAAGGATAAGCACCAAATTATCAAAAATATTGTGATTTTAATATTGTTAAGACAAAGAAAACAATTAATCACTTTTAAGTACTACGCAGCTTTTATAGACCAACACAACATTGTGGAATGTGGAGCTTTTGTTGTACCTTGTACAACAAAAACCATACACGTATGTGCTTCCTTTGTCTTCTCTTCATGATCGATATTTGACAATGCATGATTTCTACTTCCATCTACAAGGAATAAGTGTGTGGTATCAAGTATGGTTGCACGTAAATTTCGATTTGAAAAACGAGACATTTCGGATCACGAATTGGAGAGTTAGAGGCCTTATAATATTAACCAATCAAGTAATCAACTCTCATACAATTTGAGATGTTGACCTTTGACCTTATTAGAAGACATTCGATTTTTCATGAGATATTTTATTTCTTCGAAAAATTTGTCATACTTTGTGATAACGGTCGAGTTTTTGAACGGATAACTATACTTGCGTGGATCTACTCTAGCCATTTTGTCCTCATCAGCAATTCCCAGAGATAACGATTTTTGTGGGTGTGATTATATTTTGTGATTGTTCCCATTTCTTGTTTGGCTTTTGGCTATTTAATACATGTCACGAGTCTCTTATGGTAGACTAATAGCACTGTTTACATGCACGCTTGGGCCTAGCTTCTACATGAACCATATATAGAAATGTAAATAGAAAAGAAGCGAATCTAGCTCATTTCGGTATCATAATTCATAGATGAAAATTATCTTTTACCCTCGTGTATGGAGAATGGAAATATGAACTTGTACATCCATTTTGGTATGACACTTTTTTGTTAATGTATTAAGCCGCCTGAGTAGACTGGACATATATCCATTAAACGGACTCTTAATTCGAGTGTATCCGGATAAGAGTCTATGACTCATGTGTTGTTCACGAGTGGTGATGAAAGAAGGCATCTCTGAAAACGTTGAAGAGTATGCAAGCAAAATGGAAGTAGTTTTTAGGACTGAAATTTGATTAAATCTAATTTAGAAGTAGGAGCAAATTGTGAGATTACAGTGCAATTAGCATCAATTAATTGATAAATAATTAAATTTAGGCTACATTCTTAACTTGTACTCCCATCAACATCCAAGCAGTTTTGCTGTACATATTCTAACAACGAAATGTCACTTCTGACAGTCTGTGGAATATGAACTTTTCCCTTTCCAGTACAACGTTGAGGATGACCCTTTGCCTGTCTTTGATCAAAGCCATCATCACTCTACAATGACTGCAAAAGTGCTCCAAACACAACTTTGAAATTCAGGTTGTTTCAGTACATTAGATTCTTGAATAACCAGGAAAAAACTAAACCATTTTTGTAGCCTGGATTCAAGATGCATCCAGTAGTTCCAACTACTCCCAGATTTTCAAAGTTAGAAACAACCAAAAAAAAATGGCAACTCGAACGCCAGAAGCCATTTGCTTCTTGCTTGCATTTCTAGCTTCTCTATAGTTCAACCTCATAATTCTTTACAATTAAACTATCCCTTAAGAGCTCCCCTGCTATAACTAGAATATATATTCAGCATTTGGGGCAATTTACAGCACACTCTCAACAAGTGCAAAGTTAAGAAAAGTCAAATACCATTTGGGGCAATCTATATAAAATATATTACCTTCTAAGTACATCTTCAGCAGTTGTGATATTCTTATTGTTCCAAGGTGGCATCATCCTCAGATCAACATAGCCAGAGATCATCATCCAAACTGCTATACTCCCCAACTAACAGTCCATAATTATCAAGAATACCCGAATCAAACTCTCTTTTAACCTCAGTAACAACTATTGGCACACTTTCAACATTCACATTGATCATACTATCCCCGGCTTCCTCTTCTTCAACAGCTTTAATCTCTGAACTTCCATCAGCAAGAACAATAAGCTCATCAGATACACAGGCTGAACCACTTTTACCTTGTGTTATAGCGTCATCTTCACATCTGCTATTTTCATGAGCATGATCAGTTATATCAAACTCACGCATCATGTTGTTATAAGGTTCAATCCCTGAACATCTATCAGTATGTTCAAAAAGCTCATCAGATACACAGGCCAAACCACTTCTACCTTGTGCTATAGCATCACCTTCGCATCTGCTCTTCTTATGAGCATGAACCGTTTTATCAAACTCACGCATCATGTTGTTATATGCTTCAATCCCTGAACTTATATCATTATGTTCAAAAAGCTCATCAGATAAACAGGCCGAACCACTTTTACCTTGTGCTATAGCGTCACCTTCACATCTTCTCTTCTCATGAGTATGAACAGTTATATCAAACTCACGCATCATGTTGTTATAAGGTTCAATCCCTGAACTTCTATCAGTATGATCAAAAAGCTCATCAGATACACAGGCTGAATCACTTTTACTTTGTGGTTTAGCATCATCTTCGCATCTGCTCTTCTTATGAGCATGAACCGTTTTATCAAACTCACACATCATGCTGTTATAAGCTCCAATCCCTGAACTTATATCAGTATGTTCAGAAAGCTCATCAGACACACAGGCCGAATCTTTTTTACCTTGTGCTTTAGCATGATCTTCGCATCTGCTCTTCTTATGAGCATGAACTGTTTCATCAAACTCACACGTCATGTTGTTATAAGCTTCATCGGCTTCATGAGCAGAGTCGAGAATCCCTGAATGAGCTCTAGTCTTTGCTATTGGATTTCCTCTCTCAGTTTGTTGGGAAAACCCAGTTTTTTTAGTGCCAGCATTCCAGTCTAACTCACATCTCTTTCTATCGATAGCTTCTTGAGCATCTTCAGCAGTAGAATAAGTTCCCAAAAAATACCTTACTCTGTTTCTCTGAATCTCAGCTTTCCACTCGCCCTTGCTCACTTGGTATAAAATACCTCTTTTCCTTCTCAACCGGCCAGTTTTTGTAGAGTCAAGCTCAAGCTTGGATAGGATGTATGCTTCTGCAGCTTCTTTTGGAGTAGTATAATTGCCTAGACATATTCTTTCGTTGTTATGAAGGATTTGAGCTTGCCACTTACCATGATTGTGCTGCCTAATGCCCGGGCAGTTTTCATAATCTTTACCACTTGTATGGAAAGGTGAAGGTGTAGACTTGTGCACAGAACAAGATTCGTACTCAAGCTTCTTTCTGGCATATGTATCTTCGGCCTCTGCAGGAGTAGTATAAGTGCCCAACAACACCCAAACCTTGCTGATCGGATGCTGGATTTTAGCTATCCATGTGCCTGATTTTAGGCACTCAATGTCGGGGCGGTGAATCACAAAGTCTGCATCATTTGTGGGCAAAGGAGACATTTCGTGTGCAGTAATGCTGCAAAATACCATCTCTATCTCAAAATGTGATCAAGGACAGACATAAGGGTGTTTTACTGATGATTGATTTTGTGTAAAACGAGTCCAAGTTTTACCCTTTTATCTCTGAACCATGAAGTGAACACCACAACTTAAAACTGATTGACAGAGCTCTCATACACAAATGTTGGGCAAATACGAAAGTTCTAGAGCTATCATCTCTTACAAAATGAAAACTCAAGTCCGATTAAAAGCTTCCTCAGTAATCATGCCCAACCCACTATCCAATATTGAACCCTAAATTCTCGGTTACATAACATTTAAGACCAGTGAAAATAAATTCCAATTTCTGAGCAATTTCACTATTATCCGGCAAAATGGAAATGCTCGCAACAAAATAGGCAAAAACAAGTATAAGAGGAAGAAAGCTTGCGATCAACATTACCAATTTGACGCCACTGTTTTTCAAGCAGACCGATCGGCACTCATGGCCTTCCTTGACGGCCTCAGCAACGAGAGAAAAAATGGACAGAAATGAAAGGATTGCAAAACCAGATTTCCTTCCAAATAAATGTTTTTGACATGAAAATCCAAGGAGTTGGATCAAGAACAGTCTGAAGAGCGAATGAAAGACGATGTACTCGATGGGGAGGAGGAAGTCTGTTAGCGAGCTTTCCAGACTTCTTCATCGATTGTGGAATAATGATGCTGAACCACCCTCATTTTCAAGGTATATATAATGTAATGACAAAAATACCCTTATTCACATAATGACGAAAGTACCCTTATTACAGCAGAACACTCGAATAGCAGAACCAACCTCTAAAAGCTAATTTTTAGACAATAGTCATACATATTACACACTGGGATCAATCCCTTTATACTGATGCATACCACTAGAAAATTAGTGTTCAAGAAAACTTGAGACCTTGGTCACATTCAAAGGCGAAATCATCCTTGGATCAACATATCCAGAGTTCATCATCCAACTTGCTAAACTCGCCAATCAACCGTCCATAACTATCAACAACATTCAGATCAAACTCTCCTTCAGTCTCACCTGCATTCACATTGACCATGCCGCTTTCCTTTCCCTCATCGCCGCAGGCACTTCCATCAGTAGTTAATAAAGGGTCATAAGACACACAGTTAGAATTGCCTTTACCTTGTGCAACAGCATCAGCTTCAGATATCTTCTTCCCGTGACCAGAAACCATCAGATCAAACTCGCGCATCTTGTTCTCGTAAGCTTCTTTCGCCTCCTTGGCAGTATCAAAAGTTCCCAAATAAACTCTAGCCTTTGTTATTGGGTTCCTTACCTCACTTTGCCAGCGGCCCGAACTTCTTTTATAAGCATGGCGCTGTCTTTGTTGGGAAAACCCAGATTTTTGGGTCTCAGTTGCTTTCAAGTCTAACTCACACCTCTTCCACTTTCTCTTCTTACTCACTTGGTTCACACTGCCAGCTGCTTCCTTGCCTGAACACTCAATTCTGCGGGAGCCTAGCGCAAGCTTCGACATGTTAAACGCTTCTGCAGCCTCTCTAGGAGTAGAATATGTGCCCAGCCATATGCTTTCCTTGTTATGTTTGATCTTAGCATTCCACTTTCCTGATTTTGTGCGCCGAACGCCCGGGTGATTCTCAAAGGCAGTCACGGTAATCGTATGTGAAGAAGAATGTGATTCGTACTCCAGCTTCATTCTGGCACAGACGTCTGTAGCCTCTTCAGGAGTAGTGTATGAGCCCAGTTGCCTGATTTTAAGCATGTCACTACTTGTGTATCATTTGGATTCATAATAATCGAGCTTCTGCAGTCTCCTAAAGAGTTGTACAAGGACCCAAAAGTGTTCGTTAAATTAGGGAAAACCCACCCCTTAAACAGTGAATTGATGCACAAAGCCATTGTAAAACAAGAAATTTCAGAAGAAAAATACTACCCCCTCCCAAAATCAGGGTAATTAGGAAGACAAATAGCTGATATCTCTACTGCTACTTCCAACATTGATCTTGATCAGCCATTTACACACATACGTTTTGTGCGAATAGGTAAGTTTAGGTTAAAGCCAACCCTAAATGCTTGATTAGTTAGGGTAAGAATCAAGTTTGAAGCTGTCATGTAGAATGCACACGCAGTCTAATTAAAGATGCAAGGATATACCTGAGTATCCAATTGATGAATAATTTCACAAGTAACCTGCAAAATTTGCACAGATCAAATGAAATAAAAAGATGGAAGTGCTTGTAAGGACTGAACTAAAACGCAAAGAGGGTACACATATAAGATATTTAACATGCAATCCACCATCATCCATTTGTTGATCAAGGTTTTACCGTCAAGTTCAGGCTGGTCAGCACTCAACACTGGTCTTCCGCTGTTATTTTTTCTGGGTGGAGGAGAGAGGAGATTTGGAGCTTGAACACACCCTAAAGTCATTTGAGTGTGAATCTGCAAATTGAATTTAGACTTCATTTTCATCACCCGTTATAGCTTTTTAGTCAGCGTTTGCTTGGGCGTTGATTTAAAGGCATGTTTGGATGTGCATACAGCGTTTTTTTTTTTTGGTAGAATGTGCATACAGCGTTTTTTAACTAGCTGTAGTTGAAGTTACAAAATTAAGTTAGATGATCAGGTGAAAAATGAGTCGTAGTTAGTAAAAGTCAACACCATATGCAACGTACGAAACACAAGAGAAATTCTTCGTTCCATGTATTGTATTTCTTCACATGTCCATGAGGACCATGACTGTTTCCTATTCTAATATTTCTCCTCACATGTCAATGTCATATCAACTTTCAACGAACATAAAAGACATAGCTAAAGAGTAAAGACATACAACCTTCGATGCACTCATGCGCCTACAAAAATACTTACCAAAACACAAATAATCTTAAACGTACTACCAACAGGGCCAACACATTCATCTTCAAAACTCATGATCTTCGTATCACGTTCTTAAGGTACACCATCCTTAGATCAGCAAAACCACATCTCATCATCCATCCTGCTATACTCACCGATCAACCGTCCATGACCATCAACAACATCCGAAGCAAACTCTTGCGTCGTCTTATGATCAAATACTAGGGGCATGCCGTCCAAAGTCACATTTGCTGAACTTCCATCAGCAATTACAAAAGGCTCCTTTGAATTGCTTATACCTTGTGCAATAACACCAACTTTGCACGACCGTTTCTTCTCCCTACGAGATCGAGGAGAAACCATCAACTCGAACTCACGCCTCTTGATGTTGTATGCCTCTTCAGCCTCTTGAGCTGTGTCAAAAGCTCCCAAATAGACAGTAGCCCTCGAAATTGGATTTACTATCTCGGATTTCCAAGTTTTTCGGTAACACTTTCGTTGGGGAACATGAGGTTGTTGAATATCAGCAATTTTTCGCTTCCCCTTACTCACTTCGTAAGCAGTAACGTTTCCGCTACCACTCACGCTTGTTACACTTCCAACTGCTTCCTTTTTTTGGTGAGAGCCTAGCTCAAGATTCGGCATGTTAAACATGCAAGATTTGCAACTCAACTACCTGTAAATGCTTGATCAATTAGATATAAGAATCAAAGTCTGTCAGCCAGAATGCACGTCTAAACTTAAGAGCCAGGTACCTGATTTGAATCCAATTGCTGAACGCACAATTTCACCAGGTATAACCTGCAAAGTGCTTGAAAGGGCAGAAGCTTAAGCCAAAGAGGATACAAGTAGAAGAGACACCAAAGTTGCTATCACCCTTCTCATTTGATGAGCCAGCTTTACGAAAAGCACAGTCCACTCGCATGGTAAAGAACAGAATATATTTTGTGTAAAGAGCACTTAAGGGAGGAACCAATGCCAACACCATATTCTTTCAAGGAATACTTTTTTTTAAACCGATAATGCAAAAGGAACATTTTATAGCCAAATTAAAAGATTCGTTGAATAAGAATTTTACTGCTCGAACTTCATCAAACTAACAAGTCATATTCTGGTGAAGTTGATGGACAAAATTTGACGAATTCAACCCCAATACTTTACCACAATAAAAACTCAAGGAAACGCACATAACTTTCAAATCAAGTGATTATGTTACTTGAATCAGTCAAAGTTGGAAAGGCCATTGTGTTCACCCACAAAAGCAAATCAGTCTTGCACACCGTGGGAGACGTTAAGAAAACTATCTTGGATGATGTGAATATAGGCCGGGTTTGGGTATTGCATAACACCTAATATACTTCTATACACAAGATACACATTAAATGATTTTATCAATCAAGCCATATGTAGGAGTTTTGTGATGCTAATGGCTGACCAATAAAATCTGTTCCTCTTTAGAAAGTAGTACATCAAGTCTTCAACCAATCAACATCACCTTGAGTAGCCCAGCATCAGTAAGCTGATTTTCCTAGCTCCCTTTCAACATCACTATTAGTACAAAATTCTAAAATAAAAAGAAACAAATTGCAGCCATCCTAGGATCTCAAAGCAGTTGCTTCTTGCCTACATTTTAGTTTCCTCACAACTTAGATTTCACCTTAAACCTCTTCTCTGTAGCTACATGTTATTGTTCACTTGCACCTCTCCCTTGAACCTTTTATTGAATTCAGCCTTTTTCTTGAACCAATATACACACTTCATAGCCCTCAAGAAGTGCAATAATAGGAAGAGTGAAGTACTACTATTTACAAATACTACCATCCATGTCCATCTTCAGCATTCTCGTCTCTCCAAAACCAAAGCTCATCATCCATCTTACTGTACTCCCCAACCAACTCTCCGTTACTATCAACAATCTCCAAGTCAATTTCTCTTGTAGTCTCGGTTTCCGGATTCAAATTATCAACTATTTTCTTCCAAGTTTCCTCTACCTTCTTGGCTGTAATCACTGAACTCCCATCATCAGCACGTACCACCAGATCATCGGGTACACAGGTTGAATCACTTTGAACTTCTGCTACACTATCAGATTGAACCATGCGGGCAGACTTAAACTTCTTGCTGTAATAAGCTTCAAAGGCCTCATCAGTCTCTTTCAGTGGACTCATTATCTCAGAAGATAATGCATCCAACTTTCTTGAACGATTACTTTTTTGGGAATCCAGCTCAAACTTGGATAGAATGTAGGAGCTTCTTTGCCACTATTATATACCCCTAGCCATACTTTATCTTTTCCCTGTGCGACCGTAGCCCTCCACTTTCCTTTTCGAATGCACTTGATACCCAGAAGCTTTTCAAAATCAGTAATATCAGCAAGGAGAGATGAAGCAGTCGTGTCCCCCTCAGAAAAAGATTCGTATTCCAGCTTCTTTCGGTTGTATGCAAGTATAGGCTCTTTTTTAGTATTGTACCTGCCTAAACACACCGTGACCTTCTTGATCGGATGCTTGATTGTAGCTGTGTATCTGGCTAAGGTTAAGAGCCTAATACCGGGGCGATTCTCATACTCTGCATCATTTTCACGCAAAGGAGTCGACATCTTAAATGCACTTCAAAAAGTTTTGTAATGGACAAGAGATTAGCACATTGAACTGAAGTGCCCGTCATTATATAAGATTAAACTAGAAAACCAATCCAGTGGTCACATACAACTTACAAGTGACTGTAAGAGAAACAAACTACCTCAGCAAAAAATACCATCTCTATCTCAAAATTTGCTATTCAGTTTACCAAAAAAAGATAGCATAAAAATCAGGCTTTGCAATTTGAACATTCTCAAAACCCTAAATTATTGACAGATTGCGATAGTTGTCTGTCAACTGATGTTAACAGTGAATACTGTTTGATAGTGTTCTCTCACAAAAATGCTATCCAAATACGAATGTATTCTCCTTCAGTTGGCAAAATGAAAAGCCCTAAATTGTTGATTTACTTCCACAAAATGGAAAACCGAAATTATTCACTAGTTGGGACTAGTTAAGATGAACCAGATTAGTTGAGTACGAACACAATCATTACCTGATTCTAGTCAGGAGAAGAAATCCCAATTGGTGAACGATTTCGCAATAATCCTGCAAAATCTGCACATAAAAAAGTAGAAATTGTGGTGGGAGAACAAGCGAAAAGGAAAGAATTAGAAGATAGCAGAAGCTTGCGATCAACATTACCAAGTTGACGACAGAAGATTTCAAGCGGAAACAACGCTCATATAGCCCTTTTCTCCTATTGGGAAAAAAAAAAAGATGGAGTGAAAGCAAGGATTTCAAGGAATTAGAGCAATTTCAAGATGATCGAGAGAACTGAACAGGGAACAACAAACTAACACGAAAGCTTAGGCGCCTAGCTAGTAGCTACCTAACCAAATTTAACCTTCAGTGGGATTTTCGGCTTAAATTTTGCTACTATAAATGCTACCAAAAAAATATATATTTGCTACCATAATTTTTCATACAAATGACAAATATTTTTTGCTTCTTATTTTCTTTCTATTTTTTTGCGAGTCGAGCTCAAGCTTTAACGTAATATACGAATGTGCAGCCTGTTTAGTTGAAGTAACATGTGCCTAGCCATATATGGTTGATTTTAGACGTTTGATACCCGGGTTTGTGTCGTTTGTGGGTTTCATTTTTTGCACAAACTCATTCATGTTTGAGCTTCTTTGTGGCATTTGCATTAGCAGCCTCTTCAAGATGTTAGTGATGCATAAGTATAACAACTCAAGAAGTTAGCGCTTTGAAGTACCTAACCTTGTAATGAAACTGTTTGTTCAGCGATCAATTTATGCGATCGAAGACAACCATTAGAAATACAAAAAATTGTAAACAGGACTCCTTTCGGCAAAATACCTTGTTACTTGTTTATTTAAGAGAAGTTGATGTGAACATTCCCACAAGTCCAAGACTTGACAACTAACACTACCCATTGACTTGCAGTCCTTTATGTGTACAAATGATTTCGAGACCAAATTCTTCAAAAGGAATATTTATACAACCAATTGAGGTTTCAGTCCACATTCTTCCACTAGTGAATCCTAAATTGGGCTGAAATCTTTTATTTCCATTAGCTACTTTCTGTGCTGGAGACTTGAGATTAGGTATTGATTGCAATGTGTGACGGAATATGCAGTATTATCCCATAATGTGTTACGCATTTCACATAACCATATGTCTTTATGAATCAATCGATCGATGCTACGGGTGTGTGTGACAACCAAATGCAATCAATCAATGCTAGGAACAAAATCTGTTTTCTTCTTTCTTTATCAACGGAAAGGGTAAATTACATGCATTATGGGAAGAAAGAGAAAATCAAACTGTTCACACTAGAGCCATTTTCATACAGACCCCTTTGTTCTCTCTCCATCAATGATTTCTTGCCTATTTTAATGATCCTCAGTGTTATCAAATTGTTGTACCCACAAAAACATTCACATTTCACATCACTTCTTCCAGTTTTGGCTAACGCTTAAAAATGGCCAAGTACACAGATCCTCAAACGCTCTGTTTCCTCTCTCTTTCGGTGTTTCTATCTCTGGGTTTAACTGCCCATGGCTGGGGAGTTGATGGCCATTTTGCTGTCTGCAAAATTGCACAGGTTGATAAACCCTTTCTGGGGTCATTCATTTCCTTGCTTAATTTGTGTTTTTGCTCTCAAAAATATGAAAACTATGCAGGCATATTTGAATGATGGGGCCTCAACGGCTGTGAACCTACTGCTACCGGAATATGCACAAGGAGATTTGGCGGGATTGTGTTCATGGGCAGACCATGTCAAGTTTAGATTCCACTGGTCTTCTGCTCTTCACTACATTGATGTCCCTGATTCTGTCTGCACTTATCAATACAAGAGTCTGCTTCCAACCACTTTGTTCTTACTCTTTTTTGTGTTCATATTTAGTCACAACCCATGTGGATGTGCTGATGTTGTGTTCCTCCTTATATGGATCAGGGGATTGCAAAGATGAAGATGGGGTTGAGGGAAGATGTGTGGCTGGTGCAATCAACAATTACACCACACAGCTCCTTACTTACAAGGGTGATCCATCTCAAACTCAATGTGAGTACTTGTTAACATTTTAGACCTCTTTTGCTGCCAGTAAAAAGTTACAGGTGTAAAATTGTGAAATTCTTGGCCTGTTTGAACAGATAACCTCACAGAAGCACTTCTTTTCCTTTCTCATCTGATGGGTGACATCCACCAGGTAAAAACAAAGAAAAACAATCCACAACTACACACATCTTCCATTGAATACATAGCACAAGCTTTGAATGAAAACTGATCAATTAAAACGCAGCCTCTACACGTCGGTCATACCAGCGATAGAGGCGGTAATACAATTGATGTACACTGGTACAATAGGAAGGGAAATCTTCATCATGTGAGTCTTCCTCTCAGATTTTTTTTACAGCTCTTAAACCCTTTTTCACTGCAACAGATTTAGTTGTCTAACCTGATTTTCATATCTGAGTTTTAGGTATGGGATGATAGTATTGTTGAAACAGCAGAAGAAAGATTTGATGACAGCAGTGTGAATGAGTTAGTTGACGCACTCAAGCATAAGATAGAGGTATCTTTCGTGCTATCCTTTTCTTTTTCAAAGAATCATTTTAGCATGTTTGTTCAAAAGTTTTGACTTGTAAACTGATCATGACAATTTCTTTGTTCTTGGGGTTCTTTTGCCGTTGAAACAGACCGAATGGGCATCCGATGAACAAGGATGGGCACAGTGTGCTCAAAATAGTACAACATGTCCAAACACGTAAGCTTAACAACCTTAAAAGCATGACTTGGCTTACTTCATTCTACACGAAACCGAAAATGTTTTCGAATCCGTTTTCGACAGGTATGCATCGGAGAGCATTAGTGCAGCCTGTGACTGGGCATATAAAGGAGTAACAGAGGATTCAGTCCTTGAAGGCAAGTAGTAATCCTTACATTTCCAAATTCACTACAACTTATTCACACTATTATAACTAAATATCTAACTCTGTTTCTGTTTTTTGCTAGATGAATACTTTCTTTCACGCTTGCCCACTGTCTATTTACGATTAGCTCAAGCTGGTGTCCGTTTGGCAGCAACCCTCAACCGTATCTTCGTATGAGAATAGAAATCATGTATCATGCAGATTAAACCTAAATAAGGTGTGTCCTAGTTGAATGATTTTAGAACCTTGTTATATTCAGCATTTCATGAAAATAGTAGTAGTATCTATTCATGTTTTGAACTGTGATTTCTTCTTCATCAATTCAAGCGAAAGCTAAATCCATCGAACTAAACAAGAATAAAACAACTACGACATGAGTTCTTACATGAATTAGGCATCTAAAACTCCCCAGTCATTCAGGTTTCTTGACAACGAGCACAGGGCACTTGGCATATTGGACACAATAGTTGCTTACACTCCATGATAGCATGCTGCATAAACGAAATTTATCCAGATTATGTTACTTTATCAGCTCTGGTGAAACACATATGGCCATGTCAAAAACAAGAAAAGAGATACATTGAGGGTTACCTTTTAACTCTTCCAATATGCTGCTCAGCTAGTACAAGGATACTGATCTTATTCTTGTTCACGGCATCACAAATGGCCACTTTAGCGTCTCCCTCCTCTAAAATTGTCTCTGCAATGATCTAAGGTTACAAAAAGAATTAGTTTTAAGAGTGTAATGAAGATAATAGGATACAAGCAAATCGCTCCAAGACGACTCTTACCCCTCGGCTAGTGCAGACACTCTTAGCCTTCTCCAAAAGACCGATTGCAACCTTCTTCTCTATCTCTTGCACAGACTTTGCCAAATCCGGGGCTGCTCATTTCACCAATAAAAAACAAGGGAAACAGTAGCACAACTTATAACTGATTTCTCATGAAAAAAAAGTAACAGCACTCATGAGAAAATAGTGAAGAGGAAAAAGGAAAGGGATGGAATGTCAATTACTGAGGTTTGCAGTGGTGTAGAGCCGTGCAGAGCTGAAGGAGGCGGAGAAGACGTTGGCGTAGTTGGGCGGGGGCTCAGCAGCAAAGATGACAAGCTGTTGAGAGACTAACATCTCATGGAGGTTTTCAAGCGCCCAGAGCAAAGCATAGTAGCTTTCTTCACTCTCATCAATGGCCACCATCACCTTCTTTCTTTCCCTTTCCATTTCTTCTCCTTGTTTTCGCTTTGGTGGGTCTTTTTTCACAAGTGGGATTTAAAATTTAAATCTTAAGTGGAGTGTGTGTCTTGATGAGTAATTATTCAGTGTTCAAGTGGAGTGAGAGTTAGTTCTATGGAAATGTTTGTTCTTATCTGGTAAATTATGGTAGGTGGAGGAGTGGTGGTTGAAGGAATCTCAACTATCAGTCAACAAGACCAAATGACTCATCTTACTTTCTTCAATTATTTAATTTCACATGAACAGTGCATGAACCCCTTAACAAAGGTAGCTACCACAACACAGTAGTGGGACTTAAGACTTCCTCAAAGACTGCATAATATGACCACATATGTCCAATACACACACAAAACACACTTCACTTTAAAGAGAGGACCAGACTGAAATCTTCATATTGACTCTTTAGGATGGCGGATACCTCACCACCATAACTGGGCACTTAGCATTGTTAACACAGTAGTTGCTTACACTACCCAAGAAAGCCCTGAAATCAATGGAGAAAAAACAAGGATAAAAATTCATTCTTTAGGCACAAAGTGATAATGTGGAAATGGAACGAATAATATAGTACCTCTGAATAGTCCCCTTGCCATGGGTTCCAAGAACCAGCAGCTGAACCTTGTACTTGTCCACAGCATCACATATTTCCTCCTGTGGGCTTCCAAATTCATAAACAGTCTCTGCATCTACCTGTCTCGAGGAACAACATGATGCAAGAGAATACAAAAATTCTCTGAGGTATGATTCTTGGCAATGTAAAACTTATAATTCGATCAACCTAAAAAGACGGAAATGATACCCCATACTTAGCACAAAGATTCTTGGCCCTCTCAAGGAGTGCAATTGCAAACTCCTCCTGCTTTTCCTGGATGGTTGCTAGAAGATCCAGAGCTACTAGCACAGGAGTAGTGTGATGTTAGGGACCAGGGCCTGAAGCCATAAAATAGCATTACCCTAAAATAGGATGAACCAATCTACCCACTGAGCTGAAAAGGAGCAAAATTCTCCCCTATGTCACTCAGCATCTGAATGAGCGTTTTTACCATGGTTTTGCTCATAAAATCCTAATAAACTAACAACAGGACAAAGAAAAAGACGCCCAAAATCAGGCAATACTGATAATCCACCAGGCCACTGTGATTCAAAAAAGTTTTCATTCCTGGGAAAATTCCATGATATATTAAGCATGCAACATCATCGTCAGAAGCAAGCAGCAGATATGAATGAATGAAATAGAGACTGGGGATAAAGGAATTAAACTACGAACTTCCGGCTGTGACATCTTTCGAGATGGCGGTGAAGAGGAGGATCTGGGCGCCGGAGTTTATGAGTGGCTTGAAATTGGAGATGGCCCACTCGACGGCGAAGAGGCTGCAATCACCGCCGTCTATCGCAATCATCACTTTCTTCCCATCCATGAGTTCCTTGTTTGAATGAATGTTTCCTTAGTTTCTCTTCTTTTAAGTGTGATCCAGCTCAAACTAACACTGAGCACTTTACCCTCCTTTGATGAGTAAAGTGCTATTAGAATACTACTCCACACATTTACAATACATACATATCAGCCAAAACGTAGCACTTCTGATGAAAAGCTTCATTAGAATGAAAATTTTATTGCTATGTACACAGTTCTCAGACTTGGTGACACTACAACACATGCATAATACAGACAAACAGACTGAAAAAGACTACATAATATTACAACACATGCATGATGGGCAATTCAGAGACTTTTTAATGTGTAGTAATAAAGGAAGAACCAGTCTTGAGTCTTCAGGGTTGAGGTTTCCTGACAACCATAACTGGGCACTTGGCATTGTTAACACAGTAGTTGCTCACACTCCCCAGAAAAGCCCTACAAATGGAGCTCCAATATTAGGCATCAAACCAAATGAACCAAGAATGATCACAATCATCACAAAGATACTACCTTTGGAGAGCTCCCTTGCTGTGGCTTCCAATGACCAGCAACTGGACATGATACTTGTCCACAGCATCACAAATGGCATCTTTGGGATTCCCGAACTCATACAGAGTCTCCACATGGGCTACCTGTAGTGTTGGATTACACACCAATTTCAGCCTTGCAGGTGCTCAAACACAAGCTAAAACCCAGAAGATGGACAAAATTACAAAGGAATACCTCATGGTGAGCACAGAGTTGCTTGGCCCTTTCAAGCAGGGCAATTGCAGACTTCTTCTGGTTGTCCTGAATGTTTGTTATCAGCTCCGGAACTACACAGCACAAGAGCAAGTGATATTAATTAGGACGAACAAGAGAGTGTGTCTGTAATTCAAGAATTAGGGTTTGGACGGACGAGCGACGCCGTAACTTCCGGCGATGAGGCCGCCGTAATCGTTGGAGAGGGCGGTGAAGAGGAGGACTCCGGCGTCGGAAGATAGGGCGGACTTGAGATTGGCGAGGGCCCACTCAACGGCCAAGTGGCTGCACTCGCTCTCGTCGATTGCAATCATCACCTTCTTCTTTCTCTCGCCTTCCATCTGCTTCTTCTTCTTCGTTTGATTGATTGGTGAATGGATGATGTTCGTTTCTTCTTCTTGTTCTGGTGGATGATGATGTTTTTATACTATAAAGGTAAGAGCTTGAACATTAATGGTGGAAACCAGCGGCGTCTTCTTCTTCAATGCTGTGGGTTTCAACTACCTTTCTAGATTTTCCTACACTTGTCTTCTGGGAACAGACGGTCAAACTGGTATCTTATGCAATATTCATGCCACGTCCAACTGCTGGAATGTTTGGTTGGTTAATCCGGATGAACACGTTGCAATTTGATTTGCCAGACTATTGACACTGATTTAGCAATTCAGTTAGCACTGGAAAGGAACAAATACTATGATATCATATGATTGTGTATGGATGAAATGGTGCAGACGCATAACAGAAACTCGTTACATGGCAACATATGAGGATGAATTGCAAAGGGGAAGCAAAGCAGCTATAGCGGACCTACTGCGCCATTTGAGCCTGAACATGGACTTAGACAGGGAGACCCGTTACCGCCGTATTTATTTGTAATTGGCGTAGAGCACCTTGTCCGAAAACTTCAAAAAGTGAGTGAGGGTCCGAAATCTTATAGGATTTCCAATAGCGAGGCGAGGTAAGAGAGTACCATTCTTAGCACTTGCAGATGATATTATTGTGTTCGCCAAAGGAAATCAAAATGCTTGTAATCAGATGAAGAAGATTATTGAAGAATATTGTGCAGCTATAAGACAAAAAGTAAACTATCATAAATCAGCATTTCACACCTCTAAGAAGGTGGCTAACCAACAGATACAAAGCATCAAACAAACGCTGAGGATAAGCACGATTGAAAACTTAGAAAAATATATAGGGTGTCCGATTATTAATGGAAGAGTGAGTAAAGAAAGCTTTCAAGACACTATTGGAAATGCCCAGAGACAATTAATAAAATGGAAAGCTAATACGTTATCTCAAGAAGCACGAATAGTCTTAACCACGTCGAATCTCTATACAAAACCAAACTACCTAATGCAAAGTTTCATGTTGCCAAAACATGTAAATGATGAAATTGACGTTATAAATAACACCTTCTTCTGGAATAAAGACAGACAACATAAGCCACTGGTAGGATGGGACCGAATATGGAAACCAAAGGCATATGGGGGCCTAGGCATAAGAAAAGCTAAAGATATGAACAAGGCACTCCAGATGAAGTTGCTATGGAAAATTCTTACTGAGCAAGACAATGTGTGGGTCCAATGATTAAAGAAAAAATACTTGAGGGGAAGTGCGCTCTTGGAGTACAAAATAAAGCCGAACATCTCATCGCAATGGAAGCAATTGATGAAATTAAAGCCATAATTTGAGAAATGATTGAGATGGCAAATAGGAAATAGACGGACGATCAATTTCTGGACAGACAGGTGGCTCACGAGCGATCCACTAAAAGAGTGGGTAGCTACAAATAATGTGGTAAATGCCGAAACCAAAGTCA
The DNA here is from genome assembly GCA_963924305.1 of Polygonum maritimum. Classification (NCBI taxonomy): domain Eukaryota; kingdom Viridiplantae; phylum Streptophyta; class Magnoliopsida; order Caryophyllales; family Polygonaceae; genus Polygonum; species Polygonum maritimum. The sequence continues at coordinate 25,663,863 of OZ002728.1, read as the reverse complement.
ATCACTTCATCTCTACGGACAAGAGATGGAAAATAAATGAATTTCATCATGTTGTTTCTAATGAAGTGATCCATTCCAGAAAATGATATCGACGATAAACTGATATGGGCCCCAACCAAAGCCACAATTCTTGGAAACCCTCAGTCACTATAACAATTGTGGCTTTGGTTGTGGCTTTGTGAATGAGGGTTTCCAAGAATATTTACACTGACGTCACTATAACAATTGTGGCTTTGATTAAATGACGTCACTATAACAATTAGAGCTAAGGTTTTCCGCGACCACACTTCATTAGACTGGGATAGTCATAGGCCCGGTTCTCCCAGTTCGGTATAAGTTTCGGTTTTATCCATTTCCAAGTCGATTACGGTTCGAATTGATTTAAAAAATGAAAGAGACAAAGATATCCACTTGACCAGAATCATATGATTAATTTTTAAAAAACAAATATGGGAACCATTATTTTTTCCGGTTCAAGACCGGTCAAACCGCCGGTTCACCGGTTCTTTGAAATACATAATTGGAACAGGAGCATCTAGTTTGGTTTCCGAAACTGAAGGTTTTCCTGCTTGGTTCTAGTTTGGTTTTCTATGTTGAACCGAACCAGACCATGCTTAGACCCGGAAGGATAAATGCATAGTTTTCGTTTTGCCTTTGTTTAAGCTAGAGGGCTAATATAATTACTAAGTTTTTTCAAATGATAGCAATGTGCCTATAATATATCTAGGCCCTTTGAACAATAGATTTACAGATTAACTTGACCTAACATCCACTTGCACGACATGTAAACCCAAACATTACCTTAAGATTTAATCAACACACTTTCACTAATAAAATCCCAGGTTCAAATCCTATGAGGTTCGTGCAAAGTATTAAATTTCGATCTCAACTTCAATCTAACTACCTATTGAAGCTTTTACCATTCAGTTTCCAACCCTAAACCAACGTAAAGGTTGAGGTCTTGTATTAGATCATTGGGCTTTCGTTGGAACAATACCTTGTTTCGCTAGTGCCAGATGCCTCACCAGGCTACCACTAACTTAATGAACTATTCTTTTCGTAGTTTGTTATTCAACTCAAATAACACATTCCAAGGGCTTCCTTGAGGGAGGTGTAGTTCTCTAAGTACGTGTTCCGTATTGACATTTATGCTTTTTATTATTTCCAAAGTGCGCGGGCATTCAAGTAGAGGATGTATCGAGTCCTCGTGTGTAGCGTTACACTTGAGACAACCTTGAGGAATAGCAACCCGTTTTTCAACAAGCCTTTGTTTCGTGGCTAAACCGCTCATATCGATTTCCAGAGGAAGTTCCTTACTTTTAGGTACGTATCCAAAGCCACAACCAAAGCCACAATTGTTATAGTGACTGAGGATTTACACTAACGTCACTATAACAATTGTGTATTTGGTTGTGGCTTTGTGAATGAGGGTTTCCAAGAATATTTACACTAACATCACTATAACAATTAGAGCTAAGGTTTTCCGCGACCACACTTCATTAGATTGGGATAGTCATAGGCCCGGTTCTCCAAGTTCGGTATAAGTTTCGGTTTTATCCATTTCCAAGTCGATTACGGTTCGGATTGATTTAAAAAAAGTAAGAGACAAAGATATCCACTTGACCTGAATCATATGATTATTTTTTAAAAAACAAATATGGGAACCATTAGTTTTTTCCGGTTCAAGACCGGTCAAACCGCCGGTTCACCGGTTCTTTGAAATACATAATTGGAACAGGAGCATTTGGTTCGGTTTCCGAAACTGAAGGTTTTCCTGCTTGGTTCCAGTTTGGTTTTCTATGTTGAACCGAACCAGACCATGATTAGACCCGGAAGGATAAATGCATAGTTTTTGTTTTGCCTTTGCTTAAGCTAGAGGGCTAATATAATTACTAAGTTTTTTCAAATGATAGCAATGTGCCTATAATATATTTAGGCCCTTTGAACAATAGATTTACAGATTAACTTGACCTAACATCCACTTGCACGACATGTTAACCTAAACATTACCTTAAGATTTAATCAACACACTTTCACTAATGAAATCCCAGGTTCAAATCCTATGAGGTTTGTGCAAAGTATTAAATTTCGATCTCAACTTCAATCTAACTACCTATTTAAGCTTTTACCATTCAGTTTCCAACCCAAGGTATACTCCTCTATCTATAATCTATCTATAATCTTCTATAATACTATAAAAATTAGCTTCCTCTTGAAAACATAATTGCTCCTTTCCCTCCATTGTTATTAGCATTAACTATATATCTTTAGAACTCTTAAACTTAAATATTGTCAATTTAACCCCAAATCATTAAGACTGCTTTTTTTTTTTTAATCGCAGGAAATTGACTGAACACGTTACGAAGGTTGAAGATTACTGATGCATACGTTATGAGACTCTTCACCTTTCACCTTTCACCTTTCACCTTTCACCTACATAAGAAATCCCACGCTGTTCCTTTTTCATAATCTCCGCCCAGCCACGTCGTTTCCGATCGGCCTCCTCCTCCTCTCAGCGCGGGGCAAGTGATGATGAAGAAGAAGAGACAGGAGGACTAGGCCACGCCGTTCTCAACGTCATCCAATCGCCGTCCTCATCCACCGATTCCCTCAATTCGAAAACCCTAGCTTCCGCCTCCGACTCGAGCGATCAAGATCGGAGCCATTCGAAACAAGGAAAGCACTCGATTCATCAGCAACGAAGACAAAGCCACAAGGAGGAGAGGGAATTGAGTGGCTCGGAGGTGTTGATTGCGCTCCAGAAGGCCGGGGCTCGAAGAAGCCAGAGCGCGAAGTCGGTGATGAAGAAGGCGGGATCTGGTGGTCCTCGCGGAGGAGGAGCGCCGGCGACGGCGACGGCTGCTGATTACAGCAACGTCCGGCTGTTGAACGTGAAGAGCGATTGGGGAGCTCGATTGGAGGAACTCGAAAGGCGTCTTCGAGAGTTCCTGAACTCCTGATCTCAATTTCAAGCCTTACGAATTCTTCAGGTACGTCAATTTTGGTGTTTCTTTCTCTACTGTTCAATTTGCCAAGTTAATTTAAGATGAACTTTGTAAGCTGAATTGTTCATAGTATGTCAAAATTATTAGTAATCCCAACGATGCCTGGATCTCGCAAGGTCAACCCCAACGAAGCCTCCGCCCGCGGCCCCGTCCCCGCCTCCTCGATAAGTCCTTTCTTTCTGTCGAGGAGGCCGTCTCCGATCAGGAACTCTGGTCCGCTGCCTGTCTCCGCGTTCGCACCTTCAATCAGTTCAAAGACTCTTTTGGAATCGAGGTTCTTTCTTTCAGAATTTGCATTTTGTACCATTCCTGGCAGTTGGTTGCAGTTAAACAGCTGAAGCTTTTTTTTAGTGCCAAACTGTCGAGAACTTGAAAATACAATTCCCCTAAACGGGAAATCAGATTTGCAAAAATTGTCTAAAGAGGATTGTATTTCCGGTCTTAAAATTGATTGATTTTCGGACAGTTATGGTTGATTTAGGGCCTGTTGTTCGCCTTTAATCGTGTGGTTAGATTGATCTAGGTTGTGAGAGCGATGCTTAAGATCGATTCAAATTTAGAGTTTTGATCTGGATGTTCAAAGTAGAATCTGTATGATCTAGATTCAAGTAATGATGGCAGACTTAGGTGTGTACTGGTTCGTCCAACTAATACTACTAAGCACTTGCAGGCAATTCAACACAAACATAAGGAAAGAGGGAGGCATTTTCAACGAGCAGGGCCCCGTCAGAAGGTAACTTCCTTGTAAAAACTTCATCTGAGCAATAAGCATGAAGCTAAACTGCTGGAGCCTTGTCTTATTATATCAGGTGTATTTCAAATTGGAAGACGTACGAGCATGTATCGTGACATGTGGAGGTTTGTGTCCGGGGCTCAACACAGTCATTAGAGAAATCGTTTGCAGCTTGGATCACATGTATGGTGTCAAGGGCATTTTGGGGCATCCAGGTATAATACATTTCATATATGATGCATGTTGTGTGAATGAACATCTCTCTTGCTGACTTAACTCTACCAAAATCCATTGAAAGTGTACATGCTGATATGTGATGGGATGTTTGTTGTGGTTTCATAGGGAGGGTACCGAGGCTTCTATGCAAGAGACACGATTTCTTTGAACCCCAAGTTTGTGAATAACATCCACAAGAGAGGTGGCACGGTACTCGGGTCGTCAAGAGGAGGCCATGTCACCTCAAAAATTGTTGATAGCATCCAAGATTGTGGAATCAATCACGTAAATCCTCTTATTGTTTGAAGAACAATATAATCTGTGCAAAGATGCCAATTTGAGTGCTCTGTTTCTCTGTTTTACTAATCATTATGCTGAATGACCAAACATTATATCATTGGAGGAGATGGAACATAAAAGGGGGCTTCCGTTATATATGAGGTATAAGTTCCTTACAAACCCACTTACTTTAAGATGCCATTTTTTGGTGACATATTATGAGTGTAAATCCAACTTGCAGGAGATAAGGAGGAGAGGTCTTGATTCCAGAGATGTTATTATTGTAAAGATCCAAGCTAATCAAGTTCTTCAACTTTCCAAGACAATGATTATATATATAATACAGTAGTGTTTATGTTTATGTTCTTTTCAATTGTTCTTTGATCTTCTATGTATTATAATATAAAACTTCAAAGCAACATTGTAAGCTTAATGAAGATATACAAAAGATAAAGGTATCATTCATAATTCATTAGAATTCACTATCTGAATGTTCAGTGTTGTGTGTTGTGTGTTGTGTGTTGTGTATTGTGTAATATGTGGGTCATCTGCTAATTGGTGGATAAGACATTATTTTATTTTAATTAGTGTTTTTGGTTATTTTTAGTCCATAATTTGTATTCTACTACTATATTTTAACTAAATTTAAATAAATACTTAATTATGAATTTTTTGAATTCTTATATATTATTTATTTAGATGAAATGTTTTATACCAAATCCATAGCAATTAGGAAGTAGCAACTATACAAACAAATCCAGAGGTAAGGGGTAAAAGGTTTGGAAGATTTTTAAATAAATGTATACATTTAGAAATTTTCTAAAATTTTGCTTTTTTAAATAAATGTATACTTTTAGAAATCTTCTAAAATAAATCACTATTTCTTGTTTTAAAATAGTTTTATTACAAAATGAATGGTCCATCCATTTCAAAGCTGGATAATAAAAGAAGTGTACCCATACAAACAAAAATAAATAAATAAATAATCAATCTATTCGATTACAATAATACAATATGCAATAACACTAGCTAGCATATAATTTAGGGTCTCTTTAACTCATTCAATCAAATAAAAAAATGTTATCCCAAATTAGCTGACAAATTTGGGATATTTTAGCTCTCAAGCATTTGTACGCTTCACTAAAAAAAATGGAACGATGTGCAAGAATGTGAATAAGTGTTGATCGTTGAGCATTATCACACTTATATACTTCGTTCCGATCTTTTGTAAACTCAATGTCAACATGGGAAAAAATTTGAAATGTCCATGACGTTTAATATCTAGACTAAGTTAATGGGTATGCCATATACAGGATAACTTGGTAAATAAATGTGTACATCTTCTTTATGCTTTGGCGCGCCCATCGGGTGAGTTTTGCCTACTAGCGAGCTCTGGCAGCATGCATGTGGCCTTGCTCACTACTTCGACCGGAGATGGTCGGAAAAGCGGAGAGCAAGACATTGTGTCCTGTAAAAAGTACATTGAGAAGTTTCTACAACATTCTACCTTGATTCGATGTTAACTAATCCTTAGCGTTTGTACTTTACCATCCGCTTAAGTTAATTATATCTAACAAAACCAAATGTCGTAATTTCGAGTATTGGTGCTAATGTGGTTAGCCAGTTTTGGGCGTTGCCTTACTGCCAATTTGCACAGTATATTCGCATTTTGAAGGCTTCTACTATTCTTGAACATTGACGTGTTTATGCACTAAGTATTTTGATGATTTATAATATACCATGGTTTTATTTTAAAATTGTAATATATTTCTGGCCTGTTTTCACCCGGATTTGTCTACTAGATTAATTCATGTTATAAAAAAGTGGTTTATTTGTAAGGAGTTTTATATACAACAAATTGGGCGCTCGCCATCTTTAGTATGCAATCTTTAGTATCAGCTGGAATGGTATGCATGTATTTTTTTGTGGCATTACAAAATCGAAATTCTATTTGTTGGGTTCATTTTGTTATCATCTATTAGTACTTACTATTGCATTTTGCAAAGCCTTAATTTAGAACTCTTGGCTTTCTTTTCACTTCTACACTTTGTCTCTTGAAAGGTCATGGAATGCTGCTACAAATGATAACATCCTTTGGCAACCTCACTATTCACCTATTTTGAAGATGTACTCACTGCATCCAGAGATAAGTTCCACGTGAGCAAAATGTGCTTGAAAGATGCGCATTTAGCATCTTCCAATGCAGCTGATGCCTCCCTTTGCAGCTACAAAGATTCTTTATGAGAAAATAAATATGTGTATAATCAACATTTAATTAATTTTCTTCAACCTATCGGTAGGTGTTACTTAGTTTGAATTGATGAAGCTCAGGTCATTTCTATGCCTAAGGAGTTTAAGGGTCTTCATTTATCTATAAGCTCATAAAGGTGAGCTATTAAGCATTAGTCTATAATCAATCATGCTGATCTCATCCTAATCATGCTTATCTATTAGCTCTTGTAAATATAGTATCCTTTATTCAAGTTTCACAAATTTATATCTTCATCTTATATACTACTAAAACACTACTTTTGTTTACATCGATTCACAAGTAGTGTGTCTCTGTTCGAGGTTTGATTGGATACTTTATACGATATTTGTGTGAAATTACTCTAAAATTTTAATAAAGTCGACAATGTATTATGCATATCTTTCTTTATTTCAATTACACAAGTATCTTTTTCGTATCTTTTAATATCAATTTTTGAAATTTAATTCTCAATAAATTTATAATCCATTTATTTAATTCAAGAAACGAACCATATCATAACTCATATGAAATATTTAAATTAAAAAATATAGACTAAATTACTTTCAAAGATAATATTACTAAAATTATAATGGTACAAAATGCGACATTCAAAATATCAATATAAATCATGTAGATTCAAATTATACCAATATAAATCATGTAGATTCAAATTTGCATTGTGCTCTATGCTTCTTTGCCTTTGTACATTGAAATGAAATTTAATTTTACATTGATCCAATATGATAGCACCCGATTTGTGAGCACATATATTGAACATTCCATTAAGAAACAAAGTTAAAAAAAGGCCCCTGCATTTGCTAGTATATATAGAGAGAGAAAGAGAGAGAGGAGTATACAATTATGACATATGCTATTATTATGTTGGCAACGCATGACATCATCGTCATTAAAGCTGTCTGGCCATTGTCCTGGGGATCACCCTTGGCATTGCCGTCAGATCCTCAAACTGTGTTGCACATCTGAACACTATCGGACTCGGCTCGATCACCTGGGTGGCCGCATGATCAGTTGTTTATCCTCTTAAGTTGTGTGATTAGTAATTTAGTTTTGAGACAATTGTTTCAAGTACCTCTTCAAAATGTTAGGTGAGTCGTTACTCTCTAGTTTATTATAGGGTAAATTACGTTGTTAGTCCTGAACTTTTCACACATTTTCTAAATTAATCTCTAACCTTTATATTTGTCGATCTTAGTCCCTAACCTATCAAATTTTGACACCATTAGTAATTTACTAACATTTCTGTTAAATATATCGTCACTTGCATAACATAGATTGTGCATGTCATCTATTTGATGACTTGTTAGTATATTATTTTCTTAATTTTGAAAAAACCTATTTCAAGACTAAACAATTGAATTTAGTCTGTGTTTTAAAAATGAGTTCGTTAAAAGCTCATTATATTCAAATAAGCTAATTATGTAATATTGACTATAAATTAAAAAGAAAATTCCCCACATTCATCATTTGAAAATAAAAACAAAAAGACAATCAAGCTTTCTTTTGTAATGTGATTGCCAAATCATTAATTAGATGACCCCATCATGTGATGCAACTAGACCTGTCAATTGGGTCGGGTCGGGCGGGTTCGGGTCGGGTCGTTCCGGGTTCGAATCGAGTTCGGGTTCGGGTTAATCGGGTGACGGGTCAAACTGGGTCGGTCGCTTCGGGTTTCGGGTCGGGTCGAGTCAACCCAACGGGTCAAGAGTATCAATTTTTTGACCAAAATTTAAATAAAATATTATTTAAATAATAAAATATAATAACAAAATATTAATTTTAAATATTTTAATAATAAAATATATCATAATTTTCCAAAATAAACTTTATATATTGTAATTTAATTAAAACCTTTGGGTGCACAATTACCCGTCAATCTGTCATCTCATTATATTAGAATGTATTCTAAATCAAGTTTTCTACCTTATAGATTTCTTGACCCAGTGGGTTGACCCTGACCCTAACCCAGAAACTTTCGTGTTTACCGGGTTCGGGTTCAAATTGGGTTTCGGGTTCAAATTTTCGGGTTGAAACCCAAAAATTTCGGGTCGCGTCGGGTCGGGTTTTCGGGTCGGGTCAGCTTTTGACAGGTCTAGATGCAACTGACAGTAGTTCTAACGCAAATGTTAACAAAGGACTAATGATGTCAAAATTTGATAGGTTAGAGACTAAGATATAAAAATTTTAAGGTTGGAGACTGATTTAGAAAATGTGTAAACGGTTAAGGGCTCACGGCGTAATTTACCGGTAGTTTATACAAAGATTTTAGTTGATTGACTTCGCCTATTTAGTCCCTTGGTTAAGCTGTACTTAGACTGTCTCCAATTCAACTCAACGGTGTTTTAAGTAATTATTATGCAAAGAATCCAAACTGACCGAAAACCATAATCTTTAGCAAGTAAGGGTCGAATCCGCAAGGAGACAAATAATCTTTTATAGTGAAAGTTTGTGTCAGAGTGATTCGGGCTATTCTGTATAGGTTAACTCTTGTATTTTAGGGCTACATTGAGTGTGTTTAGGTTAGAGTTGTGCGTAATTGTAATATCTAGGCCGAAGACATAAGAATGCAAGATTCAAGAGTTCTAAGGCGTTTTGAGTTGTCTGTGCGACACCACTTGCTTGCGAAGACTATATATTGAGCTACAGAGTTCGGATTGAGCTGATTCCGGTGCCATTGGAAAGCTAACTTCAAGGGCTTCAATTCATCATTTTACACCGAAGTCAAATTCCAAGCCGAAGATGGTCAAAACAGCCTCCTAAGTGACGCCAGAGGTTCTGTCCGAATTCCGCGACCGCGGCGGAGGAACCGCGACCGCGGCGATGCCGAATCCGAAGCGGGCCGAAATCTTTCTATCTTGTTTCCTTTTCTATCTTTTGCCTCTTTCCTTATCTATCTCGTGGAGCTTGTTCCTTGGGCTATATAAGGTGGAGTCAGCCTTAGGTTTTTAGTATCTTCTTTCATATAATTCAATTCTTCTCTTTTAGTTTAGTTATGGAGAGCTAGTCTCCTTGGGTTCGTTCAAGGGAGAAGCTTTGATGTATAAACTCGTGAGGTTTTGGTAATTGATTTCTATCCTTTGGTTAATATTCTCTTATGCTTCATCTTATGAATGTTTATTATTTCTCTAGGAGTTGCTAACCTATTGAATTGATTGATGTTCTACTGTTTGATTAGGTTTGGACCGTGGACAAAACAAATTTGTGAAAACAACTTAACCTAGACCTGTTGTCTATGCAACTAGGATTAAGAAGAGAATTGATTGTTTTATCTTACAATTGACTCGTAGCTTGATTGTTTGATATTATATCCTGCATATCCTTGTTCTCTATGCTAATTCTAGGTTAAGCGTCCTTGCCTAGGGTTATAGAATTGCTTGGACCGTGGACTTGCGATTGTTAATGATCAGGATAGGAATTAACCATAGATGTGAATGAAATCAATGGATGAATCTATGATCGAGGGATTATATCATGAGTGGATCTTTTGAATAAACTTGTCTCCTTATCAATTGTTTCCCCATATTTGCATGTTTGTTTATTTGTTTGTTCTTTGTTTCTTAGTTTAGTATAGATTTCTCTCTTTAATCCCCCCTTTCTTTGGTTGATAATTATATTGATACTAGAAGCCTTAAGTTCTCTTGGGTTCGACCCCTTACTTACTTGCTATACTAGTTTGTAGTTTGGGTTATTTATCTTTGATCTTGGCACGATAACTTTAGCCGAGTCAAATTTTGGCGCCGTTGCCGGGGAACTTTGGTTTCTTTCTAGTATTAATATTTTTATTGGCTTTGTGTGGACCTATCTTACGGTCCACACTTGTATATTCTGATGTCTGCTTTTAGGTTTTGTCAGTTGCAGGATGAGCCCTTTCATGGGTATTTCACGAGGTGTCAGGAACAATTGTATGAGCTTGCATCGTGGGGCTTAGACGTAAAGATTAAAGATGCTTGTGATTACATCTTTGGTGGGGTGAATCATGAGACCCTACTGATGTTGTACCATAAGAGCGAAGGAAAATACGTCATCTGGGAACCCATGGACCAATGGAATTTCTTTTGTGGGATCCGAGCCGACGAGGTCAAGGAGTTAGCTTTTGTCGAAGATCCGCGCCCGCGCTCACCAATCCGCGCCCGCGGAAATTCGATAGCACCTATGGAGTTTTCTTCGGATGAAGAGCCGCGACCGCGGTCCCCTGAGCTGCGACCGCGGTCACCTGAGCCGCGACCGCGTTCCACTGAGCGCGCCCGCGGAAATACTCCAAAGGCATCCCCCGAGTTCTCCGGAGAAAGGCGAGCGCGACACTCATGTCGCGAGGTCTTCGGTGCCCCTTGCTTTGAATGTGCTACGGTGGAAGGGCACTACTACCTCCCTCGCAGTTCAGCCCCTGTTATGGATGAGGAAACGGAGGATTCCCCCTGGAGGAATACCGCGACCGCGGCCCAAAAACCGCGCCCGCGGCCTCTAAGGAGGCTTGTCTGCCGGTGCTCAAGCACGAGCCTGTCTCCCCCAACAATGTTCCGGGCCGTGTTATAAAGCTCAATTACGCTATCTCAATGCCAAAGGGACTCCCCAAGTTCGTTTTCGCAAGGCAAAAAGAATCCATTCAGAATGACAAGAAGAAAGAAGAAGTTGATTGCGCGATATTTGGTGAATTTTGGGATGCTTTGGAGCAAGAGGAGGTTCGAGATGATGATATGGAGATTTCTTCTTCACCGTCAGGAAAATTTCGTATCCCCCTCCATGGAGATTCCGGAAGTCAGCCTTGACGATCCCTATATCCTTTACTCCACTTCTTCTCTCTCTTTTGATCCTGATTTTGTTCTTATATGCCAATCTTTCATTAAGGATTCTATCTTTGAACATGCTAGGGTAGGTGATGAGTTCTTCTATGCTTTACCTCATGATAGTGATAATTCAACTAAGGGATTTGCATGCTTTGCTAAATACTTTGAAAAATCACATAAATCACCTAATTGGTTTCACCGTCGGACATCTCACCCTAATTACTCAAGCATGTTTGATAGGTTAAAAAGGACTTCGAATTATTTCTTATTTCTTGATAATTTGTCAATATGCTATGTGTCCTATTGTAAGATAGCTGTGCAGGACTTTGATTTGATGCTCAGGGCATTGACGATGTCCGATCATGAAGACGTCGGGCCATCGACGTTAAACAAAGGCGCTGCTTGGGAGGCAACCCAAGGATTAGATAGATTGTTTTTCCATTCCTAACTTAGGTTTATTTTCGTTTTCGGGCTAACGTGTAGGTACTAGGTCCGAAAAGACATTCTAGTGCAAAACCGCGGTCGCGGCAGCCATTTCGCGCTCGCGGTAGAGCACCAGAACCCATCCCGACGTACAGGTACTAGCGCCGCGGTCGCAGTACTCGTACCGCGCCCACGGTTATCATGTAGTGGGTTCCGAAAAAAAAAAATTACCGCGCACGCGCCTCATGTACCGCGCCCGCGGTGAGGCCGGGTCTGGCAAAAAAAAAAAAAAAGTTTCGGACATTTATCTTCTACTTTCCATATATCTTTACCATCCATCTATCTTTCCATATATCTTCTATCTTTACCATTCTCTATATCTTTCCATCTATCTTTTCACCCTTCTATATTTTCTTTCCATCCACCTTTGTAATTCCATTCTTATGGCTATGTGTAAAAGCCAAAGTATGGGGGAGCTTTGTTCCCCCACATGTCATCATGGCTCGAGTTCAAGTATTTGTCCATCTTCCAAGAGACGAGCCGAGATACGACGGGTTTATTGCACATCATTCGGTTCGAGAAGCAGTCAAGAGTTCACGACCACACGAAGACCGCGCCCGCGCCACACCGGCCGCGCCCGCGGTGGTCCACTAGAACTCGACTTTCCTCGCTGTGTTGATTCCGCGACCGCGACCTGATCACCCGCGCCCGCGGTTAGCCATCAGAACGGTATTCCGCAGTTCTTTTCTTCCATTCTTCTGCCACCTTTGAAGAGTTCTTCCATTCCACTTCTCTTCATCGTTTGTGAGTCTATTGATATACCTTTCTCCTTGCTTATATCCTTTCTCTTTGCTTCATTGAGGACAATGAAGGATTTAAGTATGGGGGAGGGAGTACTCGCATTCGCTTATCCTAGTTAGTGTGGATAGAGATTTGCTTCAGGTTTTTGATTTTCTTCTTTTCATGGAGCACTTGCACCATATCTTTTTGCACAATAAAGAAAGAAAGAAAAAGAAAACGATAGAAAAAGCCATAAAAATTGAAAAAAAGGAATATAAAATCCTGGGATGAGTCGAAAACCCGAAAGGGCGGCTCAGGTAATAAGCAGGTAACCCGGACCAGCATTAGGCTGGGGTAATATGAGGTTCATGAGTGATGTGAGTATTTGTGAGCACACCCTTTTGAAAAATGAAAAGAGTGGTTAGGTGAAAACCCAAAAGGGCGCCTAAGCAGAATTGAGTGGTAAAATATGAGTGTTTAGGATCATTCTTGCTATGGGACTTTGGGGCTTAAATGTTAGATTTGGGTAGATCCTAGGTTGCTCTTTTATGTTTTTAAAGCTTGAGTGATATATCTTGTTGTGAGGTGTGTGTTTGAGCTTCATTATTTATGCTCATGATTTCTCTATATTTTTGGGTTCGAGTTGTGAGTTGAGTGTTTTTTATCTTCCCTTGTATTTCCTGAGATCTTAGATGTGCTGATTTGTTATATCTGTTTGAGCTTACTCGAGGACGAGCAAGATCTAAGTATGGGGGAATTTGATTCGGGCTATTTTGTATAGGTTAACTCTTGTATTTTAGGGCTACATTGAGTGTGTTTAGGTTAGAGTTGTGCGTAATTGTAATATCTAGGCCGAAGACACAAGAATGCAAGATTCAAGAGTTCTAAGGCGTTTTGAGTTGTCTGCGCGACACCACTTGCTTGAGAAGACTATATCTTGAGCTAAAGAGACCGGATTGAGCTGATTCCGGTGCCATTGGAAAGCTAGCTTCAAGGGCTTCAATTCATCTTTTTACACCGAAGTCATATTCCAAGCCGAAGATGGTCAAAACAGCCTCCGAAGTGACGCTAGAGGTTTTGTCCGAATTCCGCGACCGCGGCGGAGGAACCGCGACCGCGGCGATGCCGAATCCGAACCGGGCCGAAATCTTTCTATCTTGTTTCCTTTTCTATCTTTTGCCTCTTTCCTTATCTATCTCGTGGAGCTTGTTCCTTGGGCTATATAAGGAGGAGCCAGCCTTAGGTTTTTAGTATCTTCTTTCATATAATTCAATTCTTCTCTTTTAGTTTAGTTATGGAGACCTAGTCTCCTTGGGTTTGTTCAAGGGAGAAGCTCTGATGTATGAACTCGTGAGGTTTTGGTAATTGATTTCTATCCTTTGGTTAATATTGATTCTCTTGTGCTTCATCTTATGAATGTTTACTGTTTCTCTAGGAGTAGCTAACCTATTGAATTGATTGATGTTCTACTATTTGATTAGGTTTGGACCGTGGACAAAACTAATCTGTGAAAACAACTTAACCTAGACCTGTTGTCTATGCAACTAGGATTAAGAAGAGAATTGATTGTTTTATCTTACAATTGACTCGTAGCTTGATTGTTTGAGATTATATCCTGCATATCCTTGTTCTCTATGCTAATTCTAGGTTAAGCGTCCTTGCCTAGGGTTATAGAATTGCTTGGACCATGGACTTGCGATTGTTAATGATCAGGATAGGAATTAACCATAGGTGTGAATGAAATCAATGGATGAATCTATGATCGAGGGATTATATCATGAGTGGATCTTTTGAATAAACTTGTCTCCTTATCAATTGTTTCCCCATATTTGTATGTTTGTTTATTTGTTTGTTCTTTGTTTCTTAGTTTAGTATAGATTTCTCTCTTTAATCCCCCCTTTCTTTGGTTGATAATTGTATTGATACTAGAAGCCTTAAGTTCTCTTGGGTTCGACCCCTTACTTACTTGCTATACTAGTTTGTAGTTTGGGTTATTTATCTTTGATCTTGGCACGACGACTTTAACCGAGTCAAATTTTGGCGCCGTTGCCGGGGAACTTTGGTTTCTTTCTAGTATTAATATTTTTATTGGCTTTGTGTGGACCTATCTTACGGTCCACACTTGTATATTCTGATGTCTGCTTTTAGGTTTTATCAGTTGCAGGATGAGCCCTTTCATGGGTATTTCACGAGGTGTCAAGAACAATTGTATGAGCTTGCATCGTGGGGCTTAGACGTAAAGATTAAAGATGCTTGTGATTACATCTTTGGTTGGGTGACTCATGAGACCCTACTGATGTTGTACCATAAGAGCGAAGGAAAATACGTCATCTAGGAACCCATGGACCAATGGAATTTCTTTTGTGGGATCCGAGCCGACGAGGTCAAGGAGTTAGCTTCTGTCGAAGATCCGCGCCCGTGCTCACCAATCCGCGCCCGCAGAAATTCGACAAAACCTATGGAGTTTTCTTCGGATGAAGAGCCGCGACCGCGGTCCCCTGAGCTGCGACCGCGGTCACCTGAGCCGCGACCGCGTTCCCCTGAGCGCGCCCGCGGAAATACCCCAGAGGCATCCCCCGAGTTCTCCGGAGAAAGGCGAGCGCGACACTCATGTCGCGAGGTCTTCGGTGCCCCTTGCTTTGAATGTGCTACGGTGGAAGGGCACTACTACCTCCCTCGCAGTTCAGCCCCTGTTTTGGATGAGGAAACGGAGGATCCCCCCTGGAGGAATACCGCGACCGCGGCCCACAAACCGCGCCCACGGCCTCTAAGGAGGCTTGTCTGTCGGTGCTCAAGCACGAGCCCGTCTCCCCCAACAATGTTCCGGGCCGTGTTATAAAGCTCAATTACCCTATCTCAATGCCAAAGGGGCTCCCCAAGTTCGTTTTCGCAAGGCGAAAAGAATCCATTCAGAATGACAAGAAGAAAGAAGAAGTTGATTGCGCGATATTTGGTGAATTTTGGGATGCTTTGGAGCAAGAGGAGGTTCGAGATGATGATATGGAGATTTCTTCTTCACCGTCAGAAAATTTCGTATCCCCCTCCATGGAGATTCCAGAAGTCAGCCTTGACGATCCCTATATCCTTTACTCCACTTCTTCTCTCTCTTTTGATCCTGATTTTGTTCTTACATGTCAATCTTTCATTAAGGATTCCATCTTTGAGCATGCTAGGGTAGGTGATGAGTTCTTCTATGCTTTACCTCATGATAGTGATAATTCAACTAAGGGATTTGCATGCTTTGCTAAATACTTTGAAAAATCACATAAATCACCTAATTGGTTTCATCGTAGGAAATCTCACCCTAATTGCTCAAGCATGTTTGATAGGTTAAAAAGGACTTTGAATTATTTCTTATTTCTTGATAATTTGTCAATATGCTATGTGTCCTGTTGTAAGATAGCTGTGCAGGACTTTGATTTGATGCTCAAGGCATTGACGATGTCCGATCATGAAGACGTCGGGCCATCGACGTTAAACAAAGGCGCTGCTTGGGAGGCAACCCAAGGATTAGATAGATTGTTTTTCCATTCCTAACTTAGGTTTATTTTCGTTTTCGGGCTAACGTGCTGGTACTAGGTCCGAAAGGACATTCTGGTGCAAAACCGCGGTCGCGGCAGCCATACCGCGCTCGCGGTAGAGCACCAGATTCCATCCCGACGTACAGGTACTAGCGCCGCGGTCGCGGTACTCGTGCCACGCCCGCGGTTATCATGCAGTGGGTTCCGAAAAATAAAAAATACCGCGCCCGCGCCTCATGTACCGCGCCCGCGGTGAGGCCGGGTTTGGCAAAAAAAAAAAAAAGTTTCGGACATTTATCTTCTACTTTCCATATATCTTTACCATCCATCTATCTTTCCATATATCTTCTATCTTTACCATTCTCTATATCTTTCCATCTATCTTTTCACCCTTCTATATTTTCTTTCAATCCACCTTTGTAATTCCATTCTTATGGCTATGTGTAAAAGCCAAATTATGGGGGAGCTTTGTTCCCCCACATGTCATCATGGCTCGAGTTCAAGTATTTGTCCATCTTCCAAGAGACGAGCCGAGATACGACGGGTTTATTGCACATCATTCGGTTCGAGAAGCAGTCAAGAGTTCACGACTACACGAAGACCGCGCCCGCGCCACACCGGCCGCGCCCGCAGTGGTCCACTAGAAGTCGACTTTCCTCGCTGTGTTGATTCCGCGACCGCGACCTGATCATCCGCGCCCGCGGTTAGCCATCAGAACGGTATTCCGATGTTCTTTTCTTCCATTCTTCTGCGACCTTTGAAGAGTTCTTCCATTCCACTTCTCTTCATCGTTTGTGAGTCTTCTGATATACCTTTCTCCTTGCTTATATCCTTTCTCTTTGCTTCATTGAGGACAATGAAGGATTTAAGTATGGGGGAGGGAGTACTCGCATTCGCTTATCGTAGTTAGTGTAGATAGAGATTTGCTTCAGGTTTTTGATTTTCTTCTTTTCATGGAGCACTTGCACCATATATTTTTGCACAATAAAGAAAAAAAGAAAAAGAAAAAGATAGAAAAAGCCATAAAAATTGAAAAAAGGCATATAAAATCCTGGGATGAGTCGAAAACCCGAAAGGGCGGCTCAGGTAATAAGCAGGTAACCCGGACCAGCATTAGGCTGGGGTAATATGAGGTTCATGAGTGATGTGAGTATTTGTGAGCACACCCTTTTGGAAAATGAAAAGAGTGGTTAGGTGAAAACCCGAAAGGGTGCCTAAGAAGAATTGAGTGGTAAAATATGAGTGTTTAGGATCATTCTTGCTTGTTAGATTTGGATAGATCCTAGGTTGCTCTTTTATGTTTTTAGAGCTTGAGTGATATATTTTGTTTTGAGGTGTGTGTTTGAGCTTCATTGTTTATGCTTATGATTTCTCTATATTTTTGGGTTCGGGTTGTGAGTTGAGTGTTTTTATCTTCCCTTATATTTCCTGAGATCTTAGATGTGCTGATTTGTTATATCTGTTTGAGCTTACTCGAGAACGAGCAAGATCTAAGTATGGGGGAACTTGATTCGGGCTATTTTGTATAGTTTAACTCTTGTATTTTAGGGCTACATTGAGTGTGTTTAGGTTAGAGTTGTGCGTAATTGTAATATCTAGGCCGAAGACACAAGAATGCAAGATTCAAGAGTTCAAAGGCGTTTTGAGCTGTCTGCGCGACACCACTTGCTTGCGAAGACTAGATCTTGAGCTAAAGAGACCGGATTGAGCTGATCATGGTGTCATTGGAAAGCTAACTTCAAGGGCTTCAATTCAACTTTTTACACCGAAGTCATATTCCAAGCCGAAGATGGTCAAAACAGCCTCCGAAGTAACGCTAGAGGTTCTGTCCGAATTCCGCGACCGCGGCGGAGGAACCGCGACCGCGGCGATGCCGAATCCGAACCAGGCCGAAATCTTTCTATCTTGTTTCCTTTTCTATCTTTTGCCTCTTTCCTTATCTATCTCGTGGAGCTTGTTCCTTGGGCTATATAAGGAGGAGTCAGCCTTAGGTTTTTAGTATCTTCTTTCATATAATTCAATTCTTCTCTTTTAGTTTAGTTATGGAGAGCTAGTCTCCTTGGATTTGTTCAAGGGAGAAGCTCTGATGTATGAACTCGTAAGGTTTTGGTAATTGATTTCTATCCTTTGGTTAATATTGATTCTCTTGTGCTTCATCTTATGAATGTTTATTGTTTCTCTAGGAGTAGCTAACCTATTGAATTGATTGATGTTCTACTGTTTGATTAGGTTTGGACCGTGGACAAAACTAATCTGTGAAAACAACTTAACCTAGACTTGTTGTCTATGCAACTAGGATTAAGAAGAGAATTGATTGTTTTTGTTGGATCGTTAGTACTGAGGGACGTCCTTTACTTTGGTAAAGGAGTCCTTTGGTTAGGCGTCCCTACGAGGAGTAGGGGCGTCCTTCAGTAATGCAGCGGAATAAAGTACTAAACAGGTAAGTAATGAACGCAGTGAATTATAGAGGAACCACTCAAGACTAAGTAGTCCTTGAGTGTAAACCTCTACCTCCTTGGAGGATTTTTGAATAGTTCTTCCTTTATATTGAACGTTCTTACAGTTGTACTGGCGAGTCTTTACAGTTCTCTAACACTTAGCTTTTCCCTAAGTTCACTTGTAAAGAACTCCTCTAAGCTTACAACTAAAGCTGGTTCAATTTACTAAAGGACTCTATTCCTACGTTCTGTAGTACTTCGCAGAACTCTCTCTCTCTCTCTCTCTTTGGTTTTTCTGATTACAAACTGTTTTGTGGTTTAGGTACAAAATCTCACTCGATCTAACACAAGTCCTAGCACTGTTCTTGAGTTCTTGAGTTAGTTTTTCGTGTTCTTGAGTGAGCCGCTTTCCTTTGATTCTCTCTGAATATTCTCTAAAAGCGTTAACGTCACAATAAATGCCTTGGGGTATTTATAGGACTTGGGGAAGGGCGTCATTTCTCTGGGACGATCATGCCCTTCATGGACGTGGCTACAAGATCTTCCTCCATGTAGTAGGGCGGTGATGAGGAAGCTTCCTGTATCCAGCTGTGTATACGTGTTGATGGACTCTGCAATAGGATCGTCCGCCACGTAGTGTTGGACTCCGCTACAGGATCGGTCTCCACGTGTCCTTGGATGATCAAACATTGTCGAGTGATGTCATCCTGTCGGCTAGTGAGTAAGGACTCCTTTCTTGCGTTCCTACTTGCTTGGGACTCCGTCCTTGCTCAAGTAGTCTCTAGCTGGTCCTTACTTCCTGTTAGCTAGCGTCCCTAAGCCTAGGGAATGTTCATACACACTTGTTGTCCTTTTGTCACTGGCGTTCCTGAACACTTGGACAATTTTATTAGAATCAAAGTGAGTTTGTCATATCAAAACTAAGGGACGGTTGTGTGGTACACTAGCAAGTACGCAAGCGTCCTTGATAGCGTCCCAACAGTTTTATCTTACAATTGACTCGTAGCTTGATTGTTTGATATTATATCCTGCATATCCTTGTTCTCTATGCTAATTCTAGGTTAAGCGTCCTTGCCTAGGGTTATAGAATTGCTTGGACTGTGGACTTGCGATTGTTAATGATCAGGATAGGAATTAACCATAGGTGTGAATGAAATCAATGGATGAATCTATGATCGAGGGATTATATCATGGATGGATCTTTTGAATAAACTTGTCTCCTTATCAATTGTTTCCCCATATTTGCATGTTTGTTTATTTGTTTGTTCTTTGTTTCTTAGTTTAGTATAGATTTCTCTCTTTAATCCCCCCTTTCTTTGGTTGCTAATTATATTGATACTAAAAGCCTTAAGTTCTCTTGGGTTCGACCCCTTACTTACTTGCTATACTAGTATATAGTTTGGATTATTTATCTTTGATCTTGGCACGACGACTTTAACCGAGTCACAGAGTCAAGTAAGAATGGAGATTTTTGGTGCGAATTAACTTCCCGCGCATGCAAAATGAACAATTCAAGAGTTTTGAGTAAAAATATTTAGGAAATACCTTAGCCAAATAAATATCCAACATCGTTTGACAAGTTGATCGTTGATTTCACCTCAATATTTCATGCAATGAAAATTCCAATCCATTTTTCATTTATAATTAATAGCACATCAAATATTATTAACCCTAACTAATTAAACAATCATGAAACTATCAAGATTTAGTTTAACAGCACCATAGCAGCATTCAAGAGTAGGAATATAATTGGATACGAATCTAAGATAAAATAACACTCCGAAATAGCTGTGCTCAACAAGAAACAATCTAAATCTAACAATAATCTAATAACAACAAGTCCTAGATGACCATGCTAGAAATCATTGAAATAAGTCGATAAGAATTCAACCAAGAAGATAGGTTAGATCCATACAATAGATAATGAATTAGAGATATCACAACTTAATCAAAACGAATGCTTCAATTGTCTGTCTAAGCAAAATGGCTTAGTTCTCCATAGAATTTTAAAAGTAAAATAAATTATCCAAAACTCAAAACTCGGTCTAAAAACAAAGTCTAAGCATCCTTTAATACTAGAAAGGAAATATGTCACAATATAATAACAATTGAAATTAATATAAGGTCTAAGATAAAACTATTACTCAAAACACAATGTTTTAGACGAATCGGCCTCAACATTGGAAGTGGATGACACCTAATGGGAAGTGGTCACTGCCAGTCAGTTCTCGCGTATTCTTCTCCTTTTCAGCTCCCAAAACTCTCCTAAAAGCATGTATCCGTCTCTTTCTCTTCAATTCTCCAAAAACTCCACTAGAGAGGCCTAAAACACCACTAAATATATGTTAAACCCCCATTTATATACACAACATAGTTGTACATATCATTTCTCATGGGTAGTACGCTTAACAAAAAAATAAACATTTTGGTTGATTTTATTAAACCTACGTCATCGATCGTCAACTCATCAATTATAAATAATATATATTTATCATTAAATTGTTTTTTTGTTGAAATTATCGATTAAATTAAAACCCTTGATGATTGTCATTAAACCTGTTATAAGGTCACCTAACCCTACTCGGAATTTTTAGGGTTTCAACTCAAAATCCAAACCAAGGTTAAACCCAATCTGGTAAAAGCGAAAAACTCTGGGTTAGGTTTTATTTTAAAATACAATATAATATAATAAGATGACAGATTGACGGGTAATTGGGCACCCAATTCTTAACGATCCCATAGTTGAGTCCGACATTCCGCAAAAAAAAAAAAAAACAATCATCCCACTTTCTCCAACATCTCCATCTTCCTTGCTCTAATTTGTAGGTAGTTTTGGAGCTTGGAGAGAAACCACAATGGTAAACTCAACTTTACTAGTATCTTGAGGGAAGAAAACGAATAAATCTTTTCTAGAATCTAGTTGTAGTGAATAGAGAAGAAAAACATTATACACAATGTACATAGGATATATGTAATGACTTACTTTCAAACGGGGGATGACTTGAGAATTCAGTATTTATAGATAAGTAAAATTGAGAGCTAAAATTTATATCATTATATGATAGTTGCATAGTTTATGTTGTTATAACATCCGAATACGTATAGTATACAAACGGAATTGTGCGTCAATATGATTGATCATTCTTTCTTATCTATATGAGTATTGAAGACCACAAAACATGATAATTTGTTAGTAAAAGGTAATACTTATTACCAACAAAGAAGCACACCTCTTCGAGATCTTGTTGCCGAGAAGGGAAAACTTCATATAATGAAATGTTTTATGATTACAAAGCTAACCCATTTATTCAAGAAGCTCATTTATTAAAAAAGGCCAACTATTTCATATAATCTATTTGTTTCCAAAAAATTCTTTCTAAAACAAATTTAACTTTTTTTAATATTTTATATAATCTAAAACTAAATAATTTTCTTAAAGGACATTATTGATTTGTTGGGTACCTAGATTTCGCTCGATAACCCAGTATGACCCGAACCCGATCTCAATATTTTGAAACTAAATAATTTTCTATGGTTTAAATTATCATTAAATTATTAAACTTTGATGATTGTCATTAAACGAGGTGGATTGGATTTCATGCTTTCTTGACAATGAGACCTCTCTCGAGTCCTTGCTTTTCGATTATGTTGAATTTCCTATTAGCTTCGGTGCTCTTATTTATAACGTACAATTTGAAGGAGTCAGAAGGAAAAATTGATAAAAGGGCATGACCCAAACTTAGACAAAAATTCAAGGTTATAACTTGAAATAAGTTTTTTTGACACCATTTGAAAAAGTACAAAACATAGGGGTGCCATCCGGCATTTTCCAACACTTTATCTAATTAAATAATGCAAATTGCTTATAAATTTTCCTAATTAAACATTTATTTTAGTTTTTAAAACTGAAATGCCTAATTTTTAAGAGTATTAAATCTTTATTATATTATATAGTGTTAGTCGTTAAAATATAGTGGGAGTGGGAGCCAAGTTATTCATTAAAAATACTAAAACACACAAATTTGACATGTATGCACAATAAATAATAGACTAAATTGGGCTAGTAGCCCAATGGGGAAAATTAATGACCTATATAGTCTACAAGAAAAAAAAATCACAATGTAGTCTTTTTTTCCAATTTTACCCTTTTCTTTTTTAAAAAAATTTATATGATGACGTCATCATGTGCCATTGATGACGTCAGCATCCCTTATCACCATCGATCATTAACCGGAGTTGACTGATCATTGACCGACATTGACCGGTCGTTGACCAACGTTGACCGGTCACCGATGATCTTGTCATCACCCAACTTGTCATTGCATATATTTTTCATCAATTAAATCATCAAATAAATCATCTTCATACTCTACTTGTCATCACATATTTTATTCATCACTCAACATGAGGTAAATCTTGTCATCAGTTAAACTATCGCCTAATTTAATCAATACCACGTACAAAAACCGTATCATTCACGTACAAAACTTGTCATCACATATACACTTGTGTCCACATACAAAAAAACCTATCATTCACGTACAAAACTTGTCATCACCCTAACTTGTCATCACGTATACAACTTATCGTTGACTAAATTATCAAGTGAACTTGTTGTCACGTATACAACTTGCCATTAGATTTTATTAGTATGCCTATGTGGGATTTGAACCCACATTATTGTGCATTAAGCATATTGCTCTACCATTTAAGCTAATAGGCCATAATTATAAGTAATATATAGAGAAATTTAGCAATGCAAAATAAAACATGTCATCACCCCAATGACACCCCAACTCGTAAAACAAACTTGTCATCACCCAAATCCGTAAAACAACTTATAAATAACCAAAACACATAAAAAACGAACTTGTCATCGCCAAAACCCATAAAAAAACTTGTCATCACCCAGTAAAATGAACTTGCGCCAAAACCCATAAAAAACAACTTATCATCACCCAAACCCATAAAATCATCTCAAAAACCTTAAAACAAATTTGTGATCACCCAAATCCGTAAAACAACTTATAAATCACTAAACCACATAAAAAAACGAATTTGTCACCGCCAAAACCCATAAAAAACAACTTGTCATCACCCAACCCATAAAATCATCCCAAAAACCTTAAAACAAACTTGTCATCACCCAAATCCGTAAAACAAACTTATCATCATCAAAACACATAAAAAGCAACTTGTCATCACCCAGACCCATAAAATCATCCCAAAACCCATAAAATCATCCAAAAACTCATAAAATCAACTTGTCATCCCAACACCCATAAAACCAACCTCCCTTACCCTCCTAACGAAACCGACGAGCACCCAACCCTAGATCTAGCTCGTAGGAGCCTAGATCTGGCTGGAACGAGCCTAAATCTGGCTCTTAGGAGCCCAGATCTGGCTTGTATGAGCGTAAATCTTAGTCGAATTAAGAGAAAAGAGGGAGATCGAGAAGAAACGGGACCGAAAGGAGTCGAAAAAGAAGAAAAAACCTGAAATTCGCCAGATCTAGCGGCGGTCGCGACGGCGGCGGTGGCGAAAGTCGTCGGCGAGGGCGGAGACAGTGGCGAAAGTGGTCGTCGAGGTGGTTGGAGCTTAGATCTGGCATACACGAGCCCAGATTTGACTCGTACAAGCCTATATCTGAAGAAATAAAATGGGGGAGAAAAGAAAACGGAGAGGAGAGGGAGGGAGACTTGGAGAGGGAGAGAGAATGGAGAGAAAAAAAAAATGAGGAAGAGAGAGAAAAAGAAAAAAAGAGAGGCTTTTATATGGGAAGGGAGAGTAGTTACCTCATTAATTTTATGGGTAGACTAGTCTCTCTACAATTGCCCAAAAAACACCCCCCACATTCCAATCCCTCTAAATAATAGGGTGACACCAGGTAGGAAAGCTATTCCTTTAGTATATAAACTAGAATTCAGGACCCGTGCTACGCACGGGTTTAAAAACTATTTGAAGCTTTATTGATCAACTTTTATTGAAAAATTGCATAAAATTGCATGAATGTGAAAAATGGACCAAGGTATGATAGTATAAAATATAATAGAAGATTATATTAAGTATAAAATAAATAAATATTCCATAAGAAATACTCCCTTAGTCCCTAAATATTTGTTCAGTATTCCTTTTTAGGTGTCCCCTTTTGTTTGTCCATATTTAGTATCTTTCCATTTATATCATATTTTTCTTCCAATATTACCCTCATTCAATCTCTTATATTACTCTATTATCCAACTTTTTCACCAACTTTATCACGTTTTCTCTACAAAAATACACAACTGCCCCTATCTAATCTCATATATTACCCCCATATCCAATATTCCCATCAACTTTATCAATTTTTCACTTTTTCCCACCATTTGGACGATCTTTTAGGGACGGAGGGAGTAAATCAATTGAAAATATAATTCACTTGTGAGAGAAGCACTCCTTATTTGCATCTAAATGCAATTAAGTACATATGAAAGATATAAAAAACTATAGAAAGAATATGAAAGATTAAAATAATATTGTTTGCTATTCAAACTATTTTTATATACATGAAAACTATAGAAGTTTAAAGAAAAAATGCCCATATTTTATGATTTAGGTATAAATACATTTTGTGACTTTCGTTAAAAAAATACAAATATTTTATATTTATGGTATTCACATATATTTTATAATTTATGGCATTCACATACTTTGTTATTTACGTGAAAAAAATAAACGTTAAGAAAACATTCATATATACACATAATACAACAAATACCCACAAAACACGTTTAAAAATCACATATTTTATGATTTAGGTTATAAACATATTTTATGATTTATGTTAAAAAAAATCAATAATTTATTTATATACTTCAATCATATATAGAAATAATACAACAAATACACACAAAACACGTTTAAAAAAATACACATATTTTCTGATTTAGGGTATAAATATATTTTGTGATTTACGTTAAAAAAATACACATATTTTATGATTTATGGTATTCACATATTTTGTGATTTGCGTTACAAAAATAGACATTAAGAATATAAGAAAACAACACAAAAATGTTGCTAGAGAGGTTTGAACCCTAAACCTTTGGGTAATTAAAAGAAGACTTTACCACTATGCTATTGTGGTTTGTTTGATTATGATTGCATAATGTTTATTATATAAGAAAGATTGCAATGTATACTAAATGGAGCATTTAATGGGGACACCACCTAACTTTTATATATATATAGATAGATATAGACTAGTATTAGTCCTCGGGTCTTGAAGACACGATTTTGATTTAACTAAAAACTTGTTTTAAATTTTATAACAATTATTCAAAAGAATAGTTTTATATAAAACCTTGTATTATTTTTATTTAGTTTTCTTCTTATGGTATTTATTTTAATTATATATTATTTATTTCAGTTATAATACATTCCTTTAATGTAACAAAGATTTGTAGTACTATAATTTTTAGATAAAGATTAAATACTTGTTTTTATCAATAAGTTTCTTTATTTTACAATTATTCTTTTAATACTTTTTTTGATAAGGATTATATTATATTCTTTATTTTAATGCAATGTTGTATTGTTCTCTTTAGTTTTACAATTAATGTATAAGGAAAGGACAAAATACATAATATATTAGATAGATTCTAGGCTAAAAATACAACTAAAAATATATATATGTAAGTTAAATGGAAATAAGTAGAGAAAAAGACTTTTAATGTGGGGTCTACAATGAAGTTTCAACCAATTAAATAAATTAAATTGTTTTAATAAAGATGGGTGATGCGGTCCAATGAGGAATTGACACGTGTCGTGCTAAATATTATTTCTAACCTCCACTTTAGTATATAGTTATGATAGATTTCCGATCTCATTTGATAGAATAACTAGAAAAACACGATGTGATCAGAAATGGACCCATTCATACGGTGTTTGTTTGATCTTTCATATGGAAAATTCATAAATTTTTGTACATTCTCATAGATAGTGTCAATAATTGTAATACCACAAACTAACTAATTGAATTAGAAAGAATCTAAGATCAACAATAAAGAACATCAAAGCCAAAAATACAAAGCTAAAACAATCCATATATATTTTTTAAAATAGGTAAGAATTAGACGGGCTCCCTTACGGAGGCCGGTCTAGAGCATAAAGACGGATGAGAACGTTAAGTTCTGGATAGTTGGTGATGTGAGAGATAGAGTATACGTGACCCATTTTGGCTATTTTATTGGCCACATCATTACAATCCCTAGTCACATGACGGATGCTAATTGTCTCAAGATCCCGGAATAACATCCAAAAATCCGCAATGAACATGTCGATTTCCCATGGACTTGTCCCTATTCCACAGATTGCATTCATAACCGTGAGATTATCTCCCTCAATTACTAGTTTTCGTAGTCCCCTCTTTATTGCTTCTTTAATTCCTTCTCTTAGCGCGCGAGCTTCAATCCGTACTATAGAGTCATATTCATTTTGTGTTGATCCCATACTTAGTACATTTCCCGAGTCATCTCTTATTACAAAACCAGTCGATGCAGATCCAGTTTCTAATTTGCTAAAACAACCCATATGTCTCTTGAGACCTCTGGCAAAGTCCAAAGCTAGTGCATCCAATCTCTTGAGACGATGATTCTTATAAGGTTCTTCTAAGCCTAGAGAGTTGGCGCAATTATCGCT
Source organism: Polygonum maritimum (assembly GCA_963924305.1). Taxonomy (NCBI): domain Eukaryota; kingdom Viridiplantae; phylum Streptophyta; class Magnoliopsida; order Caryophyllales; family Polygonaceae; genus Polygonum; species Polygonum maritimum. Next base: position 25,636,736 of record OZ002728.1, on the reverse strand, counting down.
CTAGTTCGATAGAAGTCAAAGTTGACGAAAGTCGATTGTTGACTCGAAAAGGTCATTTGGCGGTTCACGGTATTTCCCAACCTTTTGAGTAACCCTAGATGCATTTTAAAAATAATAATGGGTTGTGTGATCTCACGAGGGTTACTCAAAAGAGCGAGTTGCCTAAGTGCCTCATGTATCCGCCCTTTGTCGCGATCAGTCTCTCTTTTGTATACACGTTGTCCGGATTGAGATCTTCATCATCAGAGTTGTCTCTGGCCGGTGGAGGATTCGGCGGGGATAGAGGAGGATTCGGTGGGGAAGCGCTTGGCGAAGGGGTTTTCGAAGACCCAACCGACTCAAAAAGGTGGGGAGAGGGCGGAGGGGTCGAGGAAGAGGGAGATACGGGGCTGGGGGGGGGGGGACGTCGGCCACCGCCAGTAAGGGCTTGGCGAAGGGGTTTTGTAGGCTCCCATCCAACTTGGTAGCAGAAATTAAGGCAGGGGAAATTGTATTACAAGATCATATCCTTGGAATAGGTAGAAAATTTTCTTGATAATAAAGAGAATATGAAGAAATGGGACAATTTTTTTAGGATGTCTTACGTATGTCTCTGATTTCGTAAAGAATTTGGCTAAACTTAGAAAACCATTACAAAGTAAGTTGAAAAAGGAAGAAGTGTGGAATCGGAAGAGTAGTCAAGATACTAAGGTAGTCCTAGAGCTTAAAAAATGTTGCATGAATCTGCATGTATTAACTTTACCCAATGAGGATGATGAGTTTGTTCTTGAAACTGATGCAAGTAAGTATCCCCCATTTGGGTGTTGTTTTAAAGATTAAGAAAGATAAAAAAAAGTTGTGCATGTACAATAGTGGAAGTTTCAACAAAGTTGAGTGTAGCTACACAGTTATGGAAAAAGAGAACTGATTATAAAGGAATAATGGGGTTTATTCAAATTAACCTTGATAATATGAAAGCGCAAGGAAGGCTCCTACATTGGTAATTATCCTTAACTAGCTTTCCTTTATTATTGAACGTGTATATGGATCAAAGAGCTCGTTGGCGGATATTCCAACAAGAGAACTCGCAACGAGTGAAAATGCCACACACATACATTACAAGTGGACGGCAACCAATTATGACGTTATATCAAGATCAGGGGTTAGAGAATGCATCTTCGGAGAAAATAGAATAGTTAATCACGTTTTTCCTCTCGTTGCGCTTAGACCCCACAAAAACTGACCCGAACCAAAAATCCGAACCAAACCGACCTGAACCGAATCCGAAATTGGACCCGAACAACGAAAAATGAACCATCCAAACATGATCCACACCCAATCTGAATCCGATCCGATCTGAAATTGACCCCGAATCGAAATGACCTGAATAAAATATAATCCAAAACCATCTGAACTGAACTGACCCGAACCGAACTGACCCGAACTAAAACTGACCCGAAATCACCCGATCCGAAACGACCCGATCCAAAACGACCCGAACTAAATCTGATCTGAAATGACCCGAAATCATCCGATCCAGAAATATATTACTCTTGTGTGTCGTATAAGTGTAAGTCATCATCATATTATATATTAATAACTTAATATATATTGTTTGTTGAGCCCACTTAATAAGTAATATACTTTTGTACTTAGATATATAAAGTATTTAATTATTATATCTCCTATAAAATACATGGGATACGACATGTCAGTATACGAATATGCTTTCCAAAATAACTTTTTTCTATTAATCGATGTTTACATTAAATAATCAAGTGCAATGTCTAAAAGATATTTTTCAATTCGTTGTATTTTAAATTGATGAAATTCTTGTTGGGTGTATGTATATGTGTTAGTGGGGCACTGAATAAAACGTGATTCTCGTTATTCGCACAAAATTTGGACAACAATAGTATTTATTTATTTTTTTGTCGCTTTCTACCAAGGGCGCCATCCAAAATTCCCGCCATCCATTTTTATTTAAACTAATCAAAAAATCTTTTTAAACTTTTGAATTCCGTAAAAGATCCAATTAAACAAATTTTGAAAAACGTCCCCCCCAATTTACTGTCACAAATATGAGTCCAGATTTTGGGTTTTAACTTTTAAGGTTCATACTAATATACTACTGTACATAAGAGATTTAATATTATTCTACATTAAAAGCTCACTGTTGGGCCCTATGGCCAAAAGCCCAAGAACGTGATCTAGACCAGCCCACGAGAAGCCCACATAGTCATTCGGCGAAGATCAAGAACGGAGCCAAATATTACTTCGCATAAAGCATGCGGAAAACTCTATCTTATGCAACCTGAAACCATATCGTATCTAGAAGTATTATATCAAGTCCGATTTGTATCTATCCAATTAGTAGTATATCTTGTAACGATCTATCTTTAGGACCCCTATATATACATAGAGTGGGGACGCACATGGTACAATTACACACACATACAATCGTTTACACACGAAATACAATACAATTCACACATTCTTCCTATAGTTATTCGAGTTCGTATTGCTTAATTCTAGCCCGATCTAGGCTAAGGGGTCTCCAATCTAGATTGGTAGATTTCTAGCTCAAAGAGTTTGGCGCCCACCGTGGGGCAAAGAATTTGGCAAATCACGAACACAGACTTGATTTTTGTTTGAAGTTTCCGGCGAAGAGAATGTCGGAATCTGGAGAAATCGTGGCGAACAAAGAAAACATCGTTCAACAAGAGGAGGTCCAATCTAAGCAACGAGAAGACGAGATGGCGGAAATCTGGCGCTGCATGGAGTTTCTCCAGAGAGAGCTTGAACAACAAAAAGGCTTCTTTGAGGCCAACATAGAACGCTTAACCGCTGAGAACACACAACTCAAGGATCAAAATCAGTTATTGACTACGGCTAGGCAATCAGCCCACGTCGCTAGAAACACTAAAGGTCTAGTAACTCTGTTGGATTTCAACGGCGGAGAGGGTACTTCCGGTGGAAACCGCGGGAACGACACCCAAGGTGGAGTCTTGAACACTCAGCAAGCACCGAACCTCGCGACCAACCGCGAGCAGAACCAGAACAGGGAGACCTTCGGAAATCTAGTTACACCTTCTGGGAACACCCATAGAAATCGCTCCGAGAACGTGTGGCTTGCTGATAACAATTATAATCATACTGAGAGACACCAGGATGTAGACGTAGATGCCCTTATCAAGAGGAAAGTCATAGAGCAGATTGGAGCTATCTCTGATCAGGACGTCCGGAGCCACACTGGATACCAGCTGGGAGCACCAGAAGCCCTAGACGGTTATGACGAGTCTCCCTTCGTCGCTAGGATTGCCCAAGCTGAGATTCCAAAGAAGTTCTCCATCCCGAACATGACACCATATAATGGCATCGCGGACCCTAACAGAGACGTTGCCATCTACAAACAAAAGATGATGACTAGTTCGGTCCCGAGCCACTCGAAAGAGTCAATAATGTGCAAAGGGTTTGGCACGACCCTGACAGGGCCAGCCCTTACCTGGTTCATCAACCTCCCCAGAGGGAGTATCTGGTCCTTTGCCGACCTCTCAGACGCCTTCAGGAACCAATTCGCGAGCAGTCGCAAATTTGAGAAGCAGTCTAGCGACCTCTACCGGGTCAAGCAGAAGAATCACGAGACCACTAGAGCATATCTAGATCATTTCAATAGAGAGAAGGTGACCATCCCTAATTGCGACACCACAACCGCAATAAAGATTTTCCGACAAGGAATTGTACCGGATGGGGGATTATACTAGGAATTGACCAAGCGTCCGTGTGCCACCTTCGAGGAAGTCCAATCCAAAGCCCTAGCGCACGTTAGGTTGGAGGAAGACAGGTCGCTTCGGAGAAGGTCGGCTGAACCTAGGAGTACTGAGAAGAGAAGCACCACAGAGCGCAAGAAGGAGTATCCAGAGCGGAGGCGTTCACCCTTCAACCAGAGAAGGGACAAGCGGGGTCACCCTTATGACATATACCCAACCAAGCAGGTGAACATGGCGCGAAACAAACCAACAACGGATAAGGAGCGTGACCCGCTGCCACCTCCTTTAGAAGACTTCAACCCAAAGATATTTCCGTCACAACTGGTGAAGAACCTTTCCAAGATGGGAGATCTAGTGAGATGGCCCAGAAAAGACAAGGCTCCGAGAGCAGGGGCCGACGAGAATAAGTGGTGCGAGTTCCATGACAATAACGGACACTGGACCAAAGATTGTATCATGCTAAGAAGGGAAGTGGCACACTTAATTTCTAAGGGTAAGATCCGGGAAGCGGCTCCAGACGCCAGGGTTCCCCATGATCTCTTGGAAAATCCCTACCGAGGCAAGACGGCCGAGAAGACACCCCCTACACCAGAAAGGATAGTGAATGTGATAACCAGAGGGTCAAGCGTGTGCGGCCTCACCTACTCAGCAGCCAAGAGACATGCACGAGAGAGACATCTGGGAAAACCCACCTTTCTAGAGAGGCGACCTAGACAACCGACTGGGTTAGCAATAGTCTTTGACGACTCTGACATTGAAAACTAGGTCGGGCCTCATCACGATGGCTTGGTGATCTCCCTACATATAGGGAACATTCTCATGAGGAGGATATTAGTTGACACTAGTAGCTCTACCAACCTCATAACACTCACCCCCCTCAAAGAAATGGGTTTGTCCGAGAATGACATTCACAAAAATCCTGTCCCCCTCGTCGGATTTAGTGGTGAAGTAAAGCACACCGTAAGAGACATATTCCTGCAAACCTTCGCCAAAGGAGTCAACTTGCAAGTGAATTTCATGGTAATAGACTGCCCCTCTAGCTACAACGTGATCCTGGGCCGCCCCTGGATACATGACATGAAGGTAGTAGCCTCCACTTACCCCCAGACGGTGAAGTTCCCTACACCACGGGGAATAGAGGAAATTCGGGTGAGCAGCGACTAGCTAGAGAATGTTACAAGACAGCCCTGAAGCCCACGGCCGCCAGGCCGGAGGCATAGCAATTACAAAGTGCTACCCCTCCTGTCTAGGCACGAGAGCAAGAAGAAGAAGTAGAGGAGGTAGCAATAGGGGAAGGAAGGATTGTTCGGCTAGGGATTGGACTAGAGACCTCCATCAAGACACAACTAGCAACCTTTCCGGAGAAACACCAGCAATGTTTTGCTTGGAGTCACGAAGACATGACTGGAATTGACCCGGGAGTAATCACACAGAAGCTGAACACCGATCCTAGCTTTCCCCCTGTAAAACAGAAGAGAAGAAGATTCGACCCCGAGCGAATCCAGGCAGTCGACGAAGAAGTGAGAAAGTTGCTAGACGCAGGCAAGATCCGAGAGGTGAAGTATCCAGAATGGCTGGCTAACGTGGTGGTCGTCCCAAAGAAGAACGAGAAGTGGAGGGTATGTGTGGACTTTACCGACCTGAACAAGGCTTGTCCCAAAGACTCTTTCCCGCTCCCGCACATGGACTCAATGGTCGACGCCACCGCTGGTCACGAGCTCTTGACATTCATGGACCCCTTCAGCGGCTACCACCAGATCCAAATGCACCCCGAGGATTAAGAGAAGACGTCCTTCATAACAGGGCAGGGAACATACTGTTATCGAGTTATGCCTTTCGGCTTGAGAAATGCTGGTGCAACATACCAACGGCTCGTTAACACATGTTCCAGGACCAGATCGGGAAAACAATGGAGGTTTACATTGATGACATGGTCGTCAAAAGCACGGCAGCGGCTCAGCACCAACAGCACCTTGAGGAAGCTTTCAACATCCTAGAGAAGTTCAACATGAAGCTGAATCCTCAAAAGTGTACGTTCGGAGCATAGTCTGGAAAATTTCTAGGCTACATAGTGACCAAAAGGGGGATTGAGGTCAGTCCTGATCAAGTTAAAGCAATAGCCTCCCTGAGATCGCCCAAGAGCATCAAAGAAGTACATAAACTCACAGGGAAAGTCGCCGCTCTTAACAGGTTCATATCTAAGTCGGCCGACAAGTGCCGACTATTCTACGACATCCTAAAGAAAAATAAAAGCTTCCAATGGGATGATCGGCACTAGAAAGCTTTCCAGAAACTCAAGAGTTACTTTTCCAATCCATTGTTACTAGCAAAGCCGATTCCAGGAGAAATCTTGCAGATATATCTAGCAGTATCGGGAAGCACACTGAGCGGGGTTCTAGTCAGGGAAGTCGAGGGGCAACAAGCACCCGTCTACTTCGTGAGCAAAACGATGACCTCAGCAGAGACTAGATATTCCCCCCTCGAGAAGTTGGTCCTCGCCATTTTCATGAGCTCAAATAAGTTGCGCCCTTATTTTGAGTCACACACTATTGCCGTCCAGACCAACTATCCTTTGAGACAAGTGATGCAAAAGTTGGAGTTTTCTGGAAGGATGACCAAGTGGGCAGTACAACTCAGTGGATATGACATTAGGTACGAGCCACGCAAAGCAATAAAATCGCAGGTCCTAGCCGATTTTGTTGTTGACTTCTCCCCCGACCTAGAACAGGCAGCAAGCGCAGAAACACCTACCCCTATCCCGGAGGAGGCACACAAAGCTTGGACACTCAACACAGATGGGGCTTCGAACGCCAGAGGGATAGGGCTAGGGGTTGTCTTAGAATCAGGAAAGGGAGATAGGCTAGCTCAAGCCATAAGATGTAATTTCAGCGCCACAAACAACGAGGCAGAGTACGAGGCCTTGATCTTCGGGCTAGGACTAGCAAAGGATCTAGGATTCCAAAACTTGCGAGTAAGATGTGATTCCCTCTTAGTGATCAATCAGATACTGGGAGTCTTTGAAGCAAAGGATGAAAGGATGGCTCTGTATCTTGAGAAAGCAAAAGCTTTTGCGAAAGATTTCCAGCAAATCTCCTTCGAGCAGGTACCTAGAGAGCACAATACATCAGCTGACGCCTTAGCAGGCTTAAGCTCAGTGCTCAACCCAGACGAGTATTCCCAGATCCCACTAGTCCATCTTCTTTACTCAATGATTGAGCACTCCAGAGAACCACCAGCATTAGACGTGTTCCCAGTAGCCAGCCTAGACACATCCTCAGGTGAAGAGCTTCGCAGCAGGACCAAACCCTACTTGGACTGGCTTATACACGAAAAGGCACCTGAAGACAAGGCCGAGGAAAGGGCTCTAAGGGCTAAAGCTACACGGTTCGTCGTCCACCAAGGCATACTTTATCACAAGTCTGCGTCAGGGGTCTTGCAGAGGTGCGCAGAAGGAGAGGAGATAGATAGCATCATGGGCGAGATCCACGAGGGAGAGTGTGGGAACCACGCCGGCGGTACAAGTTTGGCGAACAAGATACTTAGGCATGGGTGGTATTGGTCAACGCTATGACGCGACGCTACCAAATACGCCCAGGAATGCAAGGCTTGCCAGTGCCACGCACCCACCTCTCACCAACCATCCGAGAGCCTTCATCCAACCCTCACTCCCTGGCCTTTCATGAGGTGGGGGATGGATATTGTAGGAAAATTACCTCCTTCCACAGGGCAAAGGGTGTTCTTCCTAGCCATGACCGATTACTTTTCCAAGTGGATCGAGGCCGAGGCATATAGGGAAGTCAAAGACAAGCACATAATCTCATTCATTGAGCGCAACATCCTATGCCGTTTTGGAATTCCAACAACGATCGTGTGCGACAATGGTTCCCAGTTCATTAGCCAGAGAATGAGAGAATTCTTCCAGGGGTGGAATATTGATCTAGTGACATCCACACCTAGATACCTGCAGGCGAACGGTCAAGCGGAGTCCTCGAACAAGGTGATCATAAGCAATCTGAAGAAGAGGTTAACCAAGTCTAAGGGCAATTGGGCTGAAGAGCTACCCTACATACTCAGGGCTGATCGCACAACCCCCAAGAGAGCGACAGGGCAAACGCCATTCTCTCTAGTATACGGGTGCGAGGCAGTCATCCCAGCTGAAATCTAGGTCCCAACCACACGATATGGTCTAGCTACACCCGACCAGAACAAGGAACAACTCGAGGCAGGCCTAGACACGGTCCAAGAGTTACGGGAATCAGCCCACCTCAGGATAGCTAGATACCAGCAATAGGTATCCAGGAGCTACAACAAGAACGTGCGAGCCCGTGTCTTTCGAGTTGGAGACTGGGTACTTCGCAAGGTATTCCAAAACACAATAGAACTCAACGCGGGGAAGTTGGCACCTGGATGGGAAGGACCTTACAATATCACACGAGTAGTAGGACAGGGAGCTTACCAGCTTGAGTCCGAAGACGGAGAGGCGGTGCCTCGGAGTTGGAACGCCACTCATCTCAAAAAGTAATATTTCTAGAAACTCAGTCTTTTGTTACTTAGCTTATTTTTTAACATATTAGAAGGTCTTGAATTTTCTTCATTTTGGGGGGGTGCAAGGGGTTCCCGAACCATCACCCCACCTTTCTTTCTAGATCATAGCTCTGGCATTTAGTATCAGATTAGGACACTTTTTTGCATTCTTGTTACTCTTTTGATTGATGAATGAAGTTTGGTCCACGAATCCTTTGTTTATACTCTCAAAAAACGAACATGCTCCTCGAGAGCACTCATTTGCAAACTTCGCACGACACTAACAAACCCACACCATGGTATATGCCTAGTAGCCCCGATCAAGCTGCAAAAAGGCAACCACGCTAAGTATTCCCACAACTCATGGATGTAACGATTAGGCCCATAAGGGACCTAGGCAATTATCGCCAGGAATCCCACAAAATTCGTGGACGTAATGATTAGGCCCATAAGAGACCTAGGCAAGTACCGCCAATATTTTGCAAACAACGCACGAACATTTGGATCCACAAAATAGCAAGGCACAACTCGCCCGACATACACAACATCAAACGGGTTAACCCCCACAAACCAAACGGTTGTACAACCTAGATAAGTTATGAACAATCGACATCATCTACTAACGTTAGTACATCGAACAAACAAGCTTGTTTTCTTAAGTGATATCACCATGACAACTGCTAAGACACACTAAAGTTTTATACACTCGTCCAGACACTAATGAACGAACTTCTCTAGATACACTCTCTAAAGCATAGTCTTCCTTCCTTAATAGACAAGGGGTATCGTGCTCACCAGCAAGCACATTTTTTAAGCTGACTACGATAAGTTTCTAGTCACCCGATTTTCCCTATCCATCATGTCTACGAGGATTATTTCTAGATATCACCTCTAGAGATGTGCTCACCCTCTCTTCAACGAAAACCTACCGCAGAGCGTATTACACTTATGCTCTTAAGAAAACCGTCACGAAAACTCATACCCACAATACAGACGCTACTTCTCTAGATGTTGCCTCTAGACACATCGTCCGCCCCTTTAGATACAAAGGATACCAAGCAAAACATGCCTACGGTATTAATGAAGACGAACGCCTCATTCTAGATACAATTCCTAAAGGTATGTCTTAAGATCAGCATCGAGACGCATCACGTCTACACCAATGGGAGAACACCACGCCTGGTCCTAGAGACTCGCGGCTTAATCCCTAACATTTAGTTCTACTCTAACTCTTACGCACAAAATCAAGAAATTCCAAAGCTATGTGTCATTACGAGCATAAGGCCATACAAGTGGCAAATATACTTCAAATATGACAAAATAAGTACCAAGGGTACGACATTCTCCCCTTAAGAGTCAATAATGGCACCCAGGCCACCCAAAAAACGAAGTTTCATCGGCATACATATTGCCGGATTAAGTACCTAGAACCATAAAACAGAAAAACAGCAACAAGAGCAAATCATTCTTCGGGGCAAGACTTCTAGGGGTTGGAGGCATTCACATCTTCATCCTTCTGGTTGCCTTCACCATCGACGGTTGGCTGAGCATCATTTGCAGGGAGGGATGAGTTGGCATCGTCCATCAGCTCATCGCTAGGCAGGTATTCTTCACCGGGGACCTTACAACTTTACGGGAACAAGTCCTCGAAGGTTTTCTTGAGCTCCTCCAAATTCTAATTCCCGCACTGACCATTAGCAACTCCCTCTAAGACTTCAATCTTAGCCTTTGGCGAGTAATAAGTCACAATCTTCACAACTTCAGTGGAGAAAACATCAATAGTACCCTTAAGGGCAACAACCTTCTCACTTTGGGCAGAGACATCCTTTTGCAGCTGAGAAATCAAAGGCTTTTGCGAGTCTAACTGGGACTGCAATTCTTGAATTTAGCGACCGGCGTCTAGTGCCGAGTCCATGGCGTGTTTCTCCTTCGCCTTTAAGGTGGAAATTTCCTTAGCACACGACTCAGCAGCCAGAACAAATTCTTGAGTTGCCTAGAGGATATCATAACAAGCATTAAGTCCAAGCTACCCATAGTTAAGAGTAGAAGATGTATGAAAGAGCAAGGAAGCCAAGGAAAATACCATCTTCAGGGAATTTTTGAATTGAGCAAGCGCTTGCTCGCTCGTGTTCTTGGCAAATGAGGCCTTGGCATCAGCAGGGATAGGACCCGCGATTGTGCCCCAGAAATCCTTTGTGTCCTCCTTGTCCAGATCAATGGTAAGCGAGGTACTGATTTTACGCTTTAAAGAAGGGCGCTCCTCTTTTATCTCCTTCTTTGGCACTAGGGGTAGCGAGGGGTTAGGAACGCGAGATCTCAACCTTCTCTGCAGCATCACATCAGTAGAGGCATTCCTTTCACGACCTAGGTGATCCACGTGGGATGGAAAGTGAGCCCTTTTTACGAAAACATTTTACCAAGAAATCAACACAAACATACGGAGAGAAGAAGTTGCTAGGGTTTACCAGAATTAGTGGGCTTAGAAGTGCTCGACATTCTAACAGCAAGCGGCGAGGCTTCCAACTCAGTAGTTCCCTGGCTAGAGCTTTGAGGCTGACAATCCTCAGCCGACTTCTCTGGTTCGTTGAAAACCTTTCTAGGGGTGCGCTTTTCCGACTTCGTAGTCAACAACAGTTGGATGAGCTTCCCACTGGACAATCTGCTGTTAAAGTTCTTCGGTACTGCACAAACACCATGAGCGGATATTATTAAAGAATGCAAATCTGGAAGCATGTTCTAGATACGCATACTAGACAAAAAGCAAACATAACAGGCAATGAGCTCTTACGAGTTGTGTTCCACGCATCCAAAAACACATCTTTGTATATCTCTCGTAACTCTCCCAGGGAACGTCTCTCAACAAAGAAGTAGCGGGATTTCCATCCTGAATTTGGGGTTTTTACACCAGGAATCAGGGGGTCTTTTGTGTTTCTAGAGTGGAAGGTAATTCTCCCTGGCCTAGTGGGGACTACCTTATACGCAACTAAGAATTCACTCACAATCATAGCAATTCCTTTCCTGGAAGCAAGCTCGTCAACACATCTAAGTATACGCCATGTCGTGGGCATAATTTGGGACGACGAAACCCCGAGTTCTCTTAGAAAATCTATGATAATGGGGGAAAAGGGAAACCTAAGCCCTAAGGAGAATGGAAATTCTGTGAAACAAATCCAACCAGGACGGATCCAGTCGATCAATTCATTTTGAGGGGAATGGGTGACAGTTCCGGCTGGAAACCCTCCCTCGACTACGATCCTCGCCACGTCTTCCGGCGTAAGGTCACAGAGGAATTGGTCTTGCGGCATGAGAGAATTAGAGGGGGCGAAGAGTAGGGGTTCGTCCATGATTGAAGGAAAAAGAGTTTAAGAAGAGGAGCGAAAGAAAGACAAAGCAGCGGAGCAAGAGGATGAAGATGATAGAAAGAGATTCGTACCTGCAAAACGTTGAAGAGACAAGCTTCTGTGCAACGAGGGGAGGAGATAGAGCGTTTTAATAGGGGGTAATGATGACATGCAAAAACGCCGGTTTCCATGGTAAAACAAGCGGATATCAAAGATTTGGTTCAATTTGAATTGAAATTTTGAATTTGAAATCCAAACTCAAATTGAAAGGGGTATTGTTGGGCCCTATGGCCAAAAGATCAAGAACGTGATCTAGACCAGCCCACGAGAGGCCCACATAGTCATTCGGCAAAGATCAAGAACGGAGCCAAATATTACTTCGCATAAAGCATGCGGAAAACTCTATCTTATGCAACATGAAACCATATCGTATCTAGAAGTATTATATCAAGTCCGATTTGTATCTATCCAATTACTAGTATATCTTGTAACGATCTATCTTTAGGACCCCTATATATACATAGAGGGGGGACGCACATTGTACAGTTACACACACATACAATCGTTTACGCACGAAATACAATACAATTCACACATTCTTCCTATAGTTATTCGAGTTCATATTGCTTAATTCTAGCCCGATTTAGGCTAAGGGGTCTCCAATCTAGATTGGTAGATTTCTAGCTCAAACACTGACTGTTGCGGGTGGTCTTATAATTCTAAAAAACATGAATCAAAATAACACCCGAATCCGAATTGACCCGATCCAAAATGATCCGATTAGAAGCAATCCAAAAAACCCGAACCGAACTAGACTCAAAACCGGAGAACATCCGATCTGAATTAATTCGATCCGAACTAATCCGAAATATTACGATCCGAAACCACCCGAATCCGAACTAGACCCGAACCCGAACAACATCCGAACCCGAACAACATCCGAACCCGAACAACATCCGAACCCGAACAACATCCGAACCCGAACAACATCCGAACCCGAACCAAACCGAACCGAACCGAACAAGACCGCAAATAACTGTTTGACCCGAACGAACCCGATCCGAACGACCCGATCCAAACCGATCCGAACGACCCATTTTGCCAGGTCTAGTTGCGGCCTATGGATGCAGAGAGAGCCAAGATCACTAAATGGACTGATCATCATAAGGGATGGTGTCACCTCCCATTAATTTTGTTGTTGTTTTTTTTCTAGAAAAAATTGGTAAGAAAAGATGTCGTTATGGATATCAGATAGTAAATTGCATATCCAGCACGAGAATATAGAAATAGAAGTGACCAATAAAATGTTTTAGCTTCCTTAGGAGCTCCAAGAAAAACTAAAGGGTTATTGGAAATATAAAGAATTTCCAAATTGGTATGCTCATGACCGTTATCACCTTGAGTTAAAGCCCTACTTTTTAGAAGTCATAGAGGCATCCAATTCAATCCAAGATTACGTATCACAAATGGAATATGGAAAATATTTATCGCCTAAGGGTCAACAGTTCCTTTGGGATCAACTGATGGATTAGGTTTAGAGTATTCATAAAATTTGATCAAACAAACAGAGCTCGATGAATACAATATAGAAAATTGGGACGATAATGTTAGGGATGAAGCCATGTACAACATTGATATTTGCATGGATTATTCACTCAAGGACACATCATCACTATAAGACAAATTGACAAATCTCTGTATTTTTACTATTATTTTTATTCTATTTCCTTTCAGAGTGTTTTCTCTTGTTTCAAAGTGATGACATTGTAGTCATGTGAGTGGATACTTTGAGACCTTGTCGGGTACTAATTCAGAAGAGCACTAATAGAGCACCCTATGATCTCGCCAACTCTATAAATAGACCTCTTGTTAGCTGAGAAGAAACACCGAAAAATATAGAGCGAAGTCTGAATCTAGAGAAAGAGAAAGCTTCGAAGTTGCTAGTGATGTAGATTTTCTCTCACTCCAAGAGTTCAGATCCTTCTATGGATCTTTCTAGTTTGAGTGTTTGAGTGATTTTTGTGTTTTTCAATGTGTTTGTAATCCTTTTAAACTCAATAAAAGTTTGTTTTTAAGTAAAAGAAAGTTACTTAATTGAAAAATATGTCTTGAATAAATCATTTTCTTGATTACACACCTTCCATCCACCTAATAGAAAGATGATAAGTTAAAGTCTACGATCTGAGATCGGAAACGAAACAGATATGTGCTGTGCTTAAACTAAGGGAGTCCTGGTTGAGGATTAGCCCCCTTAGAATTCCGGAAGCTACAAGAACGACGGAAGTCCTGTGATACTATCTTCAGGTAGCGGTCAAACCTCTCTAATTTTATTATCCTTAATTACGGAGAATTATGGAGAATGGTGGGCTTGTGATCATAGAAAATAGATTATCCATGATATCGTTAGTTGATTATGGTAATAAGTACCATTTTAAGTCATTAAATTTAACAAGGCATTCTAAGAAGGATGACGAAAAACACTAAGTGGGTTGTGGGAAGATTGTAATAGGGCGGATGGCCCATGGGATAAAATAATCTGGCGATTAGGCTTTTTCCGGATTTACCCCTGGTAAAACAAAATTATGAGCTGCCACCGCCTCCCACCGCATAACTTGTCACCGGAAATCCAGTACGGTCATCACCCATCTTATCACCGCTTCCAGTTTTCGTCCGAATCATGTCATTGCCCACAGCTTACCCTGTCACCACCCCAAATTTTCGTCTATTATCAACCCTATCATCCCTTATTTTTTCGTCCTCTTGTCATGGCTTAAATTGTGGTTAAATCTTGTCATTGTTCATGTATTATCACCTATTTTAATATCATCGAATTTGTCATAAGCCTTGTCATCGGTTAAATTGTCGTCAAATCTTGTTATTAGATTTGTCACCACGTACGCCAATTTATCACCATATACAAACAACTCGTCACCATGCACAAAAGCTTGTCACAACGTACAAAAAACTTGTCACCACGTACAAAAAACTTATTATCAAAAATTGTTATTGAGCCTATGCGGGATTCGAACCCACATTACCATGCATTAAGCGCGTTGCTCTACCATTTGAGCTAATAGGCCATTATTAAAATTAATATATGAACAAATTAACCACAACCTGTAAACAAAAACCTGTCACCACCAAAACCCATAAACAAAAAGCTTGTCACCACCAAAACACATAGGCACAAAACCTGTCATCGACAAAACCCATACACAAAAAGACTTATCATCATCAAAACCGATAACCAAAAAAAATGTCACCAACAAAACCCATAAACAACAAAATTTGTCACCAACAAAACCATAAACAAAGAACCTATCACCGAATCGATTCTTTCAATCAAAGTAGAAGTATGTAGGCAGAAAGCACCTTCAATCAAAGCAATTTCGATTAAAAAATTAAGTATAGTTACGTACATATTTCTAACGGCAAAAAAAAAAAAAACACAAATAAGATTCCTTCAATCTTGAACTAGTATAGAAGAAAAAATTGACGTATATTCTCCTAATTTCCTCCCAAAATCCAACAGCAAAAAAAAAAAATTAAACACAAACAAGATTTTAATACACTGGAATTGAATAGAATTACCGGCACCAAAACCCTAGCCGCTATGGCAACCACCAATGCCGCCGTCAACATTATGCCGCTACACATCACTATAACAACCACCAGGCACCAACGGGGTTCCAAAACCTTGAACTCCAATGCCACCATGGCCTCGCCGACTTCGAGTGCGTCTCGTTGGCCTCAATCTTTGGCTAGCTATTCACATCAGACCAAATCGACGAGAACAACGATCTATATCCGCTCCGGCCGATCACCTCCTCCCGATCTGAGCCTTGGATAATGAAGTCGCTAGTGAGGTAAATGAAGCCTTCGACAATGAGATCGCTAGAGGATGATGGTTTGGGTACGAAATTTCCGAAAGAAACTAAGAGAGAATCATAGATCCCGGTTTTGGGTCAGGTTTCGGTTTTGGCCGGTTCTGAGGTCGGTTCCACCTGGTTTAGGTTCCGGTTCCAGAACCAACCAAATGCAAATATTTAGAAATATGGGGTGGTTAAGTGTAGGAAAAAATATAAGGGGTGGTTAAATACAACAAGTGTAAAATAAGGGGTGGTTAAATGCAAATTTCCCTTTTAAAAATTAAGAAATTGTCTTTTATTTTATTTTTAAACATTTAACCTCTTTTGATGTATCAATTTGAGTCCGGTTTATATGTAAACATTAAAAACATGATTTGTATTTTTTTGTAAGTTTGTTATAATTTATGTATATTTTTTCTCTAGTAGTGGATCTTGTCCACTTATGTTATGAAGACATTTTTTTGAAGGACGGTTATGTATATTTACAAGGTCCACTACTTCAAAAAAATATAACATAAATTTACAATTTGAGTCCGACAGTTCAAGGACGGTTATGTATATTTTTTTTGAAGTACCGGATTGAACTGTCGGTTCTCCGATTCTGGAGGAAGGGACACCGGAACCATAACCGTCCTTGGAACCCACTACTAGAAAAATAGGTATTTTTCGACACATCTTGATCGACACTATTCACTTGTGTCGGAAAAGAAAATGATGAGCGGGTTAATGAGCAAGAACTTTGACACCCTAAATTGTCTAAAATTTTCGACACTCATAGGTGTCGAAAACCAGCCCTAAAAATTACTAAAAAATAGAGAAACACATAAATCTCAGCCCTTAAAATCCTTTCATCGAGGTCGTCTTCACTGCATTCTTCTCAGCCCTTAAAATCCTTTCATCGACTCTCCGATCGAATGAGGAATCCGCGGTCGTCTTCACTGCATTCTTCTCCGGCAGCACCGGAAAGCGGAGCCGGTGGAGCGAAATCGACGTCGTGTTGCAGCTAAGTAGGGTTGAAGAGGTGGCCATGGCGCCGAAGGAAAACGAGCTTCAGGAGAAGGAAGGTGGAGGACTCTCCATCGCCTCCTCGGAAACAGGTCCGTCTCTCTCTCTCTCTCTCTCTCTCTCTCTCTCTCTCTCTCTCTCTCTCTCTCTCTCTCTCTCTCTCTCTCTCTCTCTCTCTCTCTCTCTCTCTCTCTCTCTCGATCTCTAACTAATCGATCTCGCTATCAAGTTCTACGCTCTTAGAGTCAATGTTCGATCCTCAATTTCCAGTACTTTCCTGTAACCTAGGGTTCAAAAATTGCAAGTATTCACCGTTTCGATTATTTGTTCTTATTCTTCCAAGGTTTAGTCTATTCATCGATCTGTTTCGATAATACTGTATTTTTTTGCATTTGTTTGATTTGTCATCGATCTATTTCGATGAACAATCTTGCGTATGATCAGATCAATTTTGCAATCTCGACTGCTTTGAAGGAAAGCAATCCAGTGGTGTACATTCTTCTCTAAATTTTCCTGCCCCCTTACACTATGCACATCTTGTTGAACATGCGTTGTTGCTAATAATTATTCAAATCCACTTGCTGTAATGATAACCACTACTATCAATGTGAGCGGTGATGCTATTGAGGATTTCAAAGTTGTCATGGAGGTATATCGAGTCCTTTATCATGAAATTGAGTCTTTCTAGTTACTCTTTATCATTTCTTTTCAATAGATTTGGTTGGTTTGTCATTGATGCAGGAAGAAAACAGAGAAGACATGGAGAACTTTAGCAAAAGGACAGTGAAGGTGTAGTGTTATATGCTAGGGTATAAGTGAGTGTTTTCTTGAGTGTTATTTGCTTATATGGTGGTTACAATTTTGGTGTGCGAGTGTCTGCTTTTGTTTTTAGGTTTCTCATACATAAAATTTACTTATATGCTTTGTTTCATCCCTTTTCATGTCTTACCTATTCCGTCTTGTGTTATTGAAGGTATATGATTATTCTTCTTACTCTGTGTGTGGCTTCGGTTTGTTCTACATCATTGCAATCTAGTGGTGCTGTTGTAGTTTGACCCCTACTATTCAGTTGGCTTCTTATTCTCTACACTCTACAGGTATGCTTCATCCTGCAAGCTTTTACTGTCATTCTTTTTGTTGTTAGCGTTTCTTAGGGGCCAATTAATTAAGTTCCTTTGGGAATTGAGAGTCAATTAAGTACGTTTTATTGTATTATAGGTAGATTCTTAGTCATAAATGTTATACATTATACATACAATCTGCTGTGATATATAATTAATCTTATAGCCTGAGTTAATTTTTGTTTTGAGTTTGTTACTGATGAGTGTTCTTATGGGCATTCAACAAGCATACATATACAGATATGCTTAATTAAGTTATACTCCTCTTTTTTCCATTTTTGCAATGCAGAGTTGGCTTATGACTAATAATTAAACCATGGATATGTCATATGTTTTTTTTTTCTGGTTGGGGGATATGTCATATGTATACGTGTTAATACTCCTGTCTTTTTGTGTAAGATTTATTTTCATTTTTATGTGTTTAAATAAAAGGGCAACAAAGGCTTTTCTTCTACTTTTTAACTTTTTTACCTTTCATGTCATCATTGGGGGGGGGGGGGGGGGGTACATCAACAGTGAGCTAATTTTGGTTTCAGTAAGACATGCTTGTTTACATAGTGCTCATTCCATCTGGGATAATTATCACCAGTGACTAGAATCACTACACTGATTGATGCAAACTGCACCCTGGTTAAACATAAAGACTAACTACTGCTGTTATGGGCAACATCTCACTCTGTAGAAAGACTAACTACTCTCTTATCCTATTTCTTTGTAGGTAAACGATTGAAAATCATTCTTCCCTCAGGTAATTCTTTCTTCTGAATTTTAAGGCTTCTTCTAGATACAACCATGACTTGGTAAATTCTCAAATCTGAATTGCTACTGCTGTTGTGCTACCTACAGTCTTTCTAGGTCTTCGCACTATTTCATCATCACAGCTGTGCTTTGCCTGGTGATATAAAAAGGGCAAATGCTCTTGGTAAGTAAGTTTCTAACACCCTATTTCTAAATGAACTCATTCATTTATAGGCATGGATATAAGTTGGATTGAGTTGCCAAATACTCATACAACCTATGTTAATGGCGTTCTTCAACCTATGTTAATCAACCCACAAATATTACCTCCATTGACATCTGTTTAGGCTGATTTCCTCCTATGAACCAAAACCACAGCTTAATTTTGAAATCAGACATGAATTTTGGAGTGTAAACTGTAAACTTGTCAATGTCCATCTGTATTGCACATAAGTTGCTGAATTTGTCATGTTGGTTTTCTCTGCAGGCAAAGAAGGCAGAGGACAAGAGGCAGTAATTCAGAAATGCTCTCTACTCAATTGGGATTGTGATTTTTTTTGCATCTTTTTCTAGGTTTCGATTATACTCGTCAAGTTTGTGTATCACTTTGAGCAATTTGAGTTTACTTTTGGGATATTGTAGAACTTTGATATGAATTTTATAATATATAAAATTTTCTTAAGTACTATGAATGTATGTGGCATTCTTGGCTTGAATGAAATGATGCATTCGAAATTTACAAAATAGCAGGGACCATAATTTTTGTATTTGAATGGTATATAAAACTGCGTAACTTTCGACACCTAAATATGTCGGAATTGGCTTCAAGTAATTTCACATGGGATTTACACGTTCAGACATTCTAGGGTGTCGAAAATGGCTTAAAACAACGACATTTTTAGGTGTCAATAAATAAATGTAAATTTCGACACTCAGAGGTGTCATAAACCTTTACGATATCCCAAGGTGATGACACCTTTACGATATCCCAAGGTGTCGTTATTTACGCGTTGACAATACTGACACCGTTTTTCTCGACACTTAGCCTTTGTGTCGGTCCTTAAATTTTCGACACCAAATGGCCTTAAAATATGTCAAAAATGGCCGTGTTTTCTAGTTGTGACCGGATCAAGGTCCAATTGTACCTATACTATTGCAATGAGAAGGTGGGCAACCGCGCACATCCCCTCCGAGTCATATTATCTACAATATCAAATCAATATGTATTTAGCCCAATTATTGATGTAATCATTTTTTATATATTATTATTGTATTCGCAATTCTTATTTAAGTCATATGATGATACTACTAATTTAAATTTATTCTTAACATCAATTTTGTTTGTATTTAGTATATATTAAATTTATAAATAAATGTCTTCATAACATAAAAAAACTTACCAACTATATAAGATTTCAAAAAAGAACAATATTTTTATTTTAATGTTTAAAAATATTCCGATATTCTAATTTCATTTATCTTTGACATTGATATATTTGACAATTAATTTATTTTAATTAAAGAATACTTTTAAATACTGATTTAAATGATTTGATGGTTGCAACGGGGCCATTTGAGGACCCATTGATGGAGGCCTACCCTTTTGAAACGTGAGTCTCTCTAGCTTCCATCCCCTTCGATCAGGGGCCGGCCATGAAGTTAAATTGTACCTGGTCATCCTTTCCAAACCCAATAACGACATATCCCATATAATGTCATTCATATTGATTGCCGACGACGACGAACCATCATGTCCTCTCATTTTCAAATAATTCGATATCATCCGATCGGTGTACGACATCCTTCGATCTGGTTCATGGCCTTTGGTTACCCCAAGGGGAACTGCTATCCCATTCCCAGTGTTTGGTTGATGATATTTTTTTTGGCGGGTGACAAGAAACTCATATTCGATAGTAAACTCGGAGCTTGTTGTTCAGTATGGAGTCTGATTTGGGTCAGGCGGTAAGAAGACGGAACGAGTCAAGGATCGAAATGAGAAGAGAAGCTTGGCACCAGCAAATGCCGAAGCGAGCAGGTCCGAAGGTGCGGGCAAAGGCACCCGAGACGCGGACACGTTTGAGCCGCTTGCCGCGTGTTGAGGCTAGAAGCCTCGGCACCCGAATTGCGGACTGGACGCCCGAGACACGGGCGCGTCTTGGGTGGTCCAGCCGCATCTTAAGTTGTGTCCGCGAGATTCGTTCGAAAATTTCTATCAGATTGTTTATTGGGAAAAAAGTCTATCTTTCACTGTAATTTTGTGTTTAATTATACCCAACTTTGATCATTGTATTTGGCGTGCAACCTAAAAGTATTGAGTCTCAAAGACAACGTAATACTTGAGACGAATCTGATGAACAAATCTTGTGTTGTCTTTGTCTTTCATACTTTCTTTTCATCTATTACTCGAACAACCCTTCGAGTTCTCCAACACGTACAGTCGTACATAGCAAGGATTGTCAAATAACCGACCGATGCTAAACGTGAGAGCTAGCAAACACGTTCGTACATACATGTGTATATGCATGTCAAACAAAACAGAAGCATTCACCCTGAAATCAATTACATACTAGCTAGGCTTATTTTAAGGTCACCTTTAGGTGTGAGATAATATTGCATCTAAAATGAAAGAAATATATTCAATTCATAGCACTAATCCGGCCAATTAATCCTGACCCATATCGATCCGGCCAATTTCGTAACGTACCAAAAGGTACAAACATATGACTTGACATATATGGTTTGAGGCGCAAGATGTGAGTACGTACCGATGAAATGTACCTTTAAATTTGCTTGTTGTTGCACGTAATAATTTATGGATATCATTAAAGCTTATGAGAAGAACAAGAAAAGCCAACGATCAATAGATTGACACATTATATCGATGGAATATCTATGGTGTGCGTAAGTGGACAAATTACATCACTTACCAACTCGATCAATAATGAAGAACCTAATCGATCACCGCTATCAATGATTGTAAAGAGAAGTGAGCTAAATAGCTAGCATCGAATTCCATGGCCCATATAAATGTATATGTATGCGATTGCCCCACTTTATCACAAATAGAACTTTTTTCGTACGTATCGCTAAAGTCAGTATCAAACTTCTTTTTCATCTTTTTTCCTTTTTGTGGTAGAAAGTATATATCAAACTTCTTATATAAATATATATAGAGAGAGAGAGAACAAGCGAAAAACATAATATAATCACCAAGAAAATAATACAAAAATCATGTATTTAATAGGACATAATATATAATTGAGTATATTTTGGCGTACGTGTGTTAACTATATACTATATATTACTTTTGCATCATTATACGTATCGTACTCTCTCTATATATATGCCTAGCTAGCTAGCCAGCTCTAGGAGTGACGAAAGGATTGGTATCTTATGACATTTCAAGTGTACGACTTCGGGTTATATGCTGCAAGTACAAGATTACAAGCTTAATTAATTAAGGCTTAAGTATGTATTAATTAAAATGGGGATTGTGATTAGCAGGAGGAGGATCTCCTGATTGATACATGAAGCTTTCATCTCTCATCATCCTCTCCATTTCCATTGCTTCACACGGATTTGTCCTCTGCAATTAAATTCATCATCAACAACAACAAATGATTTATGTAATTAGATCAAAAAAAAAACAAATGATTTATGTAAGTAGCGAAATCGATCTAGGGTTTGTATGTACGAACCTGGAACGTTTCCATGGCCTCGGCTTCGGGAGAGTTGAAGTCATAGAACATGCTGGCAGCAGAAAGCTTCATCGAAAGGAACTGGACAATCCGCAACCAAGTACGTTATAAGTTAAGATAAACCGTTCGTCTATACGTATTCGTAACGTGAAACTAAGAAATATGGTTTCGGTTTATAGCTAGTAATAGTTGGTGTGAGTCCAATTGATGAATTAGTTACCTCAATTTGGTTCTGTAAGTTGCGAACATAGTTGATGATGACATCCAACATCACCGCCATCCCCATAGTCTGCATTCACGTACAAGATATGATCATCATCCTCATCGATCACAATTAACATCAATGATATATACAAATTAAGCTAGAAATCAAGATTAATTTAGCATTTTCACTAAAACAAAATAAAATGAGTTAGTTGTTGTACCTTGTAGCAACCGGGTACGAGGTCTTGGAGGACTTTCAGCTTCTCGTTTATTCTCTCTCGCCTAACCTGGATATATACAGATAAAACATTCATACATATTGATAACAATTCTAGTATAATTACTTATACTTAGTTAATAGAGAAGATAATAATGTATGTACAAATTAATTTAAATCAAGGATAAGAGAAAAAGGGCAGGTAAGAACTCGTTCAGCAAGGCTGTGGCTATCAGTAGCTTGTCCCCGCTTAGCTCTGACATGGATGACCTCGCTTGGCTTCTCCATTCCACCGCCTTTATTCGCCCCCATCTTCCTCCTTTTGCCTCCCATCACTCCCTGTTTCAATCCATCATCAATCCTTCCAAATCAGCTCACTAATTCACATTACAAACAACAATATATCTTACAATAACCAATAATTTGTTGTTACATTTGAGCTGAGGAGGGCGTGAGCAGGGTCGATGAAGCTCGACGGAGAGATCTCGGGAGGACCCATGAAAGAAGAGGAGGAAGAAGAGCAAGGGTGGTGGTGGTGGTGATGGTGGTTGTAGTGGTGATCATACATGGGGGAGCTGTTGAAAAGAGGGTTGGTGAAGGCCGCGACCGTGGGGGCGCCATGGTTGAAGAAGTCGAGGAGGGCGTCCGCGTCCGGAGGAGGAGGGATCAGCAATGGGTTTGATGACGAAGAAGACGATGATGGGAGTTTTAGCTCTAGAAGATTATTATGGAGAGTTTTTCCATCTTCCATTGTTCTCTTAGAGATTCTTAGTTTTGAGGGTAAATAGGAAGAAATTTTAGGGAGGGGGAAAAGTATACTTGGAGAGCAAAGATTGGTGTGGAAAATCAAATGAGGGGTCCTCCTCCTCACACTCTAATATCAATAACACGTGGTTGAAGAGCGATTTGAAATGATAAAAATAATCAGCAACTAAAAACATTAATTAAAGTTTGAAAATCAACACTAATGATACGAATTATCGCAATATTAACCAAAAACATTACAAATTCATTTTTTGATGAGTTTTTCGGTGTAATTGATGTGTTGATCAGAAATTTGACATTACAACTTAATATCTTACACTTGGTTAAAATATTTTGGATCCTTACATCATCTATTCCATCGGAAAACTTGTCAGAAAATGAATTCTTAAAGCTTTTGATTAATATTGTCATAGCTTGTATCGTTAGTGATGATTTTCAAACTTCAGATTATTTTTGGTTGAAAGTTGATACTTGAGATTATTTTGATTCATTTTTCTTTTTTGGTTTGATTCCTTATTATTTTTATAATCTATCACTCCGCTTAACGAAAAATGTGTTGTTTTTAGGTTTTTTTCGATACAGTTTTTCAATGGGATATTTTTTGGCCTACCCCTACTGCACAAAGATAGTTGTTCTTTTAACATCTATGTATAAAACATATAAATTTGAAAAAATTGCTCATTTATGGCACATCCTCAATTAAATACATATAAAAATGAAAATGAAAATGTAAAAACTTGCTAATCATAAATGGGAGACAGTGACCAAGTGGATAAACTTATACACATAACATTGACATTAGAACTGTCAAACATATCAGTTCAGGCGGGTTTGGGTTCAGGTTCAGTCCGTGTTTAGGTCAATCAGATTATAGGTCAAGTTTGGTTGGGTATTGATAGGTTATTGTATAGGTTTGGATTGATCTAACGGGTCAAGAACTTGAATTTTTATTGATTATATAAATAATATTATGATTAAATAAAAATATGTTTGATAATAAGATATTAATGTTTATAGTTTTTATAATAAAATATATTATGATATTTAAAATAAAATATATTTATTCTATATATATAAAAATCGGGTAAATCCAATAGGTTAGGGTTTCAACCTAACTGGATTCAAGTCAATCAAGTTTAGTGTTTTTTCCCTCGCAAGCTAATTTTCAAGTCCGGTTTCAACCCTAAAATTCTTGATCAGTTCGGGTTGTTTCTCGTATCGAGTCAGGTTTTGATAATTCTATTTGACATACAAAAAACATTATACATAATATTCAAAACAAATATTATATGAAAAAATAGAAATTCTCTTGTATGATATAAAAATTAATCTATGAGATTTCGATAGCACGGACCATCTACCCTAGTATTCAGAAAATCCTACCTACATGTAAAATTGACATTTTTTTTGCGTTAATTGCCTTCAATCCAATTAAATTGTCTTATATTCAATCTAATATGCTATTTTTATTGTTATTATTATTATTATGATTAGTTTTTTTTATATACTCAAAAGGTTTTACATAAAATTAGTGGGAAGCCGAGATACTATCTAGGCCCCCACTCCTTTAGCAATAGTAAAACCTACTCTAGTGAAATTATAAGCAGCAGTGCGCGCCCAATATCTTGGGTCTTCGAGAACTTCTGGATGCACTTAAGTAAGGAAATAGTATCTGTCTCTAATTCTCCCAATGAGGAGAAAGAGAAAGGGAGGAAACTATACCCAAGCGCCCCACACTTATCTTAATACTTGAGACGCTTACGACGCGCTGCCTTTGTCACCACTCGCCCGGGCACAAAATCAGACATCCTACATTGGGTCAATGGAGAGGACCCAGTCAAGTCCACACACATATCAAGCCCCCTTCCCACGAGTAGAAGAGCATGTCAGCAGGACGAAGAGGTCTATCCTGCCCGTCATGCAGCCCAATATCAACCTCCTTACCAGCAGAATTCCAGGACCGGTAGCAGATATCAGCAAATGTGTCGCGAACAACGTTATGCTGATGTTTAATATCAACAATCCCAGCACAAGACACGGCATGATCCCCTTAGATATCACCATAAAAAACACGGGAGCAAGCAGAGCACGGTCTCGAATGGGAGAAAAGAGGAACGCCCAAACGATAGCATAACACACACCGAATAGACATACCATTCATGGCCTGACCCAATCCAAGAAATCGGCACGGCCCTAAGCCAATCAGAAGAGTGACCACCCTGTTGAGATTTCCATAGAGCCACCTGTCGGGGGGATAACGAGAATGTGGATTCCGCAGTTCTAGCAACCTTTGTGAAATATATATCCGCTAGTTTCTTCAAGAGTTTGGGGGCAACGATCTCCCTAGGGTTGCTCAAGAGGTCAGTCTCCACAACATCGTTAAACAGATGCAAAGCATCATCAAAGGTAGGCCCAGTAGTCTCGATACCAGCTTGTTGAAGGAGATTATTTTGCAAGGGAACATACTGCAACCGCGAGGCAAGGAAGGCTTAATGAAGAACATCAAACAGACTGCAACCCCCAAAAGCAAAGGATAAAGTTACCAACCTCCATTGCCAACCACCGAACCCAAGACCGGAAGCAATGACAATACGCTCTAAGGAAGAGCCAAGCCCCACATCAAAAGAGTGTTGAGCCGACTCAAAGAAACGAGGAGGGCAAGTGCGCAAAAGTAATATGTTTCGTATATCAATATCACGTTCACATCTTAGGTTTTTCGAATTTCTCTTATTTATTCATGTCCTCCTTCTCATTGACGCAAAAGTAATATGTTTCGTATATAAATTTATATATTCACTTTGTTCTCTTAGGCACACGTAAACATTTTATTGAAGTGATTCATATATATATATATATATAGTGTATATATACACGTTTTGGTTCAAGTGAGGACTGCTCCTTGTGGTAAGGAGTAATCTCATCCATTACTATGTAATGGACGGCCTGGATTTTTATTTTTTAAAAACAAAATTCAAGGAAAAGTTTTTTTTTGACGAAAATGATATTATTTTCTTTTTTGAAAAATACCGTTAGAACATTTATGTACAACAGTTCAATTTTATACACTAAAGAGTTCAACTGAATATACTAACAGTTCAATTTATAAATACTACAAGTTTAATTTTCAATATTATACTATTAGTTCAATTTTTTTTCTATGAGTTCAAATTTTATATCTTTTGAATTCATTTTTTATATAATTCGATTTTCACAAAAATAAAATTATTTTAGCTTAATATTTTATCAATTCAAAAATATTGTTTCATACAAAATAACAACTGTAAAGTTTGTAATACATAAATAAAAACTAAAAAAAGTTAAAATTTAAAAAGATATAAAAAATATCTTTCTTTACAAAAAACAATGATTATAACCTTGAATTGTGGTAATTCAATTTCTACAATCAAAAAGTTCTATTTATTATGTTAGAAGTTCAATTACGTGTACTAGAAGCTCAATTTTGTACGGGTTCAATTTTTTGTAATTTGTATGGGTTCAATTGTTTGTACAATAAGTTCAGTTTTTTTCCTAGTGTAAATTATTTTTTTATATTATTCGATTTTTTTAAAGTGAAAAAAACTCCAAAAAATTTTTTAAGGTTTTTTTGATTTTTTGAAAAAAAAAATTAAGTTAATATGTACCATCCATTATAAGGTAAGAAGGTAAATCCAATGAATGAGGTTACTCCTTACCGTAAGAGGTTGTCTTTACCATAAGAGTAGTCCTCACCTCTCTCTCTACACACATTGTATAGGGTCAATTTTTTACTTTTTAAAATAAATAAACTATGACGATCACACCTATGGCCTATGAAAATTCATCATCTTTTATTGGTTTACCTAATTAAATAAAAGTTATAATTTAAAGTTGCATTAGTGAAAAATATTTGTTTATTGTTCAAATTAGGGCTGAGCACCGGTCCAAAACCGGACCGGACCGGACCGGGGACTGGATGTCTCTAAACATGTGGACCGGGGAAAACTCCGGTCCGGTCCGGTTTTGGACCGGATTTTTATTTTTTTTTAAAAAATAATATTATTTGAAATAAAAATTAATTTTTTATTGAAAAAATTATAATTTATTTAGAGAAATTATATATAAATTATGAAAAATATAATATTATTAAGTATATAATATAAATATGAAACTTAAATATTAAAAATAAACTATAAAACATTAAAATTAATATAATTTTTATTTTATTTTATTTTTTATTTTATTTTTATAAATATCCGGTCTGGACCGGACCGGACCTGGACCGGACCTGGGACCGGATTTCTCAAATTCATGGACCGGGGACCGGACCGGAAGTGCCTCGGTCCGATCCCGGTCGGTACCAGTCCGGTCCAAAAATTCGGTCCGGACCGGATTTTGCTCAGCCCTAGTTCAAATTGGTCTTGCAACTTATGTTAGAACATTCAAGGTCCTATTTATAATATAAATATAAACACTCACTTTATCATTTCTTAACACAAAAGTTTTTTCAAATTATTCAATACAAACTGGTTTATATTTTTTCTCATTGGAAAATTTCTCCTCGTACTACCTAAACCAATGTCCCATATGGATAAAATAAGGTCCGTAGCAGCCTCCATGAACCGAGAGCTTTGATCCAAAAATATTTTAAGAGTTTGAAGGATATTTTTATAAACTTTTTTTCTTGGTAGGGGTACCCCTACAAATTTATCATATTTTAATTCAATATTCTCTTCATGATCTCTACGATAACGGCTCCATCAATATTTTTACTGTGTGTATGATTTCATTCTCTTTTTAAAATTTTCAATAAGCTCCCCTAAACAACAAGAAAAAATCCAACACGCTAGTCCTCTGCTGGCAGAAGCCAAGAGCTGACTGGGAAAAAATTAATTTTGACGCCTCTTTCAAATCTGATCGGAGGGCATCCATCTCGTCTATTGTTCGGCTACAAGATGGGAGGGTGTTGTCCATTACTAGACAATGTTGTCGTGCGAGCTGTGCTCTAGAAGCTGAGGCACTGGCTCTTCTCGCGGCTATCAACAAAGCTCATCAGCTTCATCTTTCCAAAATCATCATTGAAGGTGACAACCTTACAGTCATCAATGCCCTTAAGCGTATCTGGAAGGTTCCTTGGGAACTTGGTACAATCTTTCATGACATTCACAACATTCTTAGAGGATTCATACAGGTCAAGATCTTCCTTTTCTTTCGAGAATGTAACCAAGCCGCAGACTTTCTGGCCAAACATGTTTCTGGCCAAACATGATATTCCAGACTCCTTCCTAGACTACTACAACAGCTTCATTAATTCATCCCCCTCATCAAGGACGTCTGTAAACCCGGATGCTTGGACTCCGGAAACATTATTTCTCCTGAAGGAGTTTAGTAAAATCATCCGAAAGGATGATCTAGACTGGCCCTACTTTAGATAGGGAGCCTAATGTTTACCTTGTACAAAAAAAAAATCAATAAATAATGTTTATGGCGTGATAAATGTATCGTCTCTATCATTATATAATATAAAAAATAAATCATTTTTTTTTCCTTGACCTCTACCTAAGGCACTGGACAAGAACACTAATTGGGTATTTTACAAAAACGTCAGTCATTATGATTTTCCAGCACAAAACTCAAATTTGTTAAAATTTGATTTTTTTTTTATTTTGCTTTGTAAGTAAAAAATACTCATGTTTTTTTAAACATCTAATTGACATGTATAAATAAAGTCAACCAATTTTGTTCACAAAAATTCAAAATTCTTAGACATAGTGTTGGGACGATGTTAAGGACTCCTTTGTACTTAATATTGTGCCTATACAATCGTCCCTTAGTTTTGATATGACAAACTCACTTTGATCTAATAGTTGACCAAGTGTTCAGGAACGCTAGTGATGAAAAGGACAACAAGTGATGTGGACGTCCCTAAAGTGAAGGGACGCCACCTTCCTAAAGTAAGGACCAAGAAGTTACTACTTAAGCCAAGGACGCAGTCCCAAGCAAGTAGGAACGCAAGCTTAACTCTGGAGTCCTTACAAGGCAACCCGATAGCATGACATCACTCGACAAGATTTGATCATCCGGGACACGTGGAAGCCGATCCTAAAGCGGAGTTCTACAGCTGTTGCCAGGAAGCTTCCTTCATCACCGCCAAGGATACGTGGAAGCCGATCCTGTAGCAACGTACCTGAAGGGCATGATCGTCAGAGGAAAAGACGCCCTTCCCCAAGTGCTATAAATACCCCTCGGGCATTTATGGTGAGATAAGCCTTTCAGAGAATATTCAGAGTGAATACGACAGCGATCAAGAACACCAAGAACAAGTCAAGAACTCTCGAAGACTAGGTGTTAGATCGAGTGAAAGGCCGAACCAAAACCACAAAACTGTTTGTAAAAGAAAACCCAAAAAGAAAGAACTAGTCCTTACGACTTACTGTAAGGACATGTGAGTAGCGTCCTTTAGAAGTTAAGTTAGGTTACAGTTATAGGCTTAAAGGAGTGTTACTAGTGGACTTAGGGACGCATACTAAGTGCCAAGAAGTGTAATCACTCGCCAGTGTAACTGTAAGAACTCTTAATAAGAAAGGAAAGAAGCTATTCGAAAATCCTCCAAGGAGGTAGATGTTTACACTCAAGGACTGCATTGGTCTTGAGTGGTTCCTCTATAAATAGTTGTGTTCTTTACTCATTCATCTCGCTTGTTAAGTCTTTATTCCGCTGCAACTGAAGGACGCCCTTAACCTTTAGTTACGGACGCCACACTTAAGGACGCCCTTAACCAAGTTAAGGACGCCTCTGTTTGACTTACGATCCTAACACATAGATTGATTACATGCATTTAAGATGTGAAATTATGATATTATTGTACATTTTCGATAGATTATTTTGCACATTTTAGTTTTTTTTACAAAGGTTATTAGTTTTTCGATAGATTATTTCTGGCCATATGGATTGGAGGTGTAGTTTCGTCACCTCTAGTTTGTGATACTTTGTTTGAGAGCTACGATTATCAGAGTGAGGTGATTTTTGTGTTATTGGAAAGATAACTCGAAGGGCTACATTTCATGTTTGTACACCTAGTCCAAATTCTCACACAAAGATGGTAAAAACATCCTTTGAAAGTGACATTGTGAGCATGGTAACGACCGTTACAATAAAAGTCGTGATCGCAGCTATCCGGCCTGCAATATCTTTTAATTTCTTTCTATCTATCTTTTAGTCCGAATTTTAGGTTAATATTTAAGCTTTGAAAGACTTAATTTCAGAATGGGATGGTCATTATTCAAGTCGTCACTTTTGAGATTATAGATAACTAAACCCTAGGGTTCAATCACTGTTGAAGATTTTGACTTGTAAGTTTATGAGACTTTAAATTAACATAACTATTATTCATAACTCACAAAAACTAATAATAAAACACCAATTTTATATAATTTACAATTAAGTCCCTAGTAACATAACTATTATTGTTTATAGGTAATACTTCTCACATACCATGCTAGCTCAAAGAAGCAGAAGTGATCTGTCAATTCCATTACTGTATGCTGGAGGAAATTCATCAAAGTATCCTATTCCCCCTGAGCTGTCGACGAATCTTCCACCATCATGCCACACGAGATTCACTAAGGGTATCCTAAGTCTTTCAATTAAACAACATTCGAAATAGAATTAAGAATTTACTAAATTAATACTAATCAACACAATCGAAAAAATGCCCAAAATTTACTTCATGCATTCTTGAATCTCTAAATTATAGATCTAAACCCTAATCTTACACAACTTGTAACAGAAAATTCGTAATCCCCCATTTGCAATTCATAAAGTCCCTAGAGCTTAATGGTTATGCGAAAGATTTACAAAGAAGGGAAGTATAGGGTGCTTACCTTGCTCAACAGCCTTCGGCGATCACGAGCAAGATTTTTCGCATAGAATCAACCAAGCTTCGATTTTACCTCTACAAGCTTTGCAATCGCCTATGAACAGCCTCGAATTCGCCATACAAAGCTTGAAAATCGACTTTGCAAGTCAGAATGGTTGTTCAATCAAATCTGGGGTGCCACACGAGTTTGTTTCTTAAGAATAGGGCTCTTCAGACAATTTTCAAGCTTTGCTTTTGAAACGGTACGGTGTAGTGCTTACACGACGTGGCAAGTGATGTGTCAGTGATTTGGAACATATTAGTGTTGAACTTTTTTTATTGCAATTAGTGCTCTGACGTGATGACTAGGAGCGCGTGCTTACACGTAAGAGAAAAATTGGACCCAAGTGTTCAATAAGTCATGAAATGTGGAGTTGAGAGACTCAATGGATAATATCCAAAGGTCAGGTGGCAAAGTGACCATTTTGATAAAGGTCAGGGAATCATAACTATATATTAAAGCGGAGGTTAGAAATAATATTTAGCCCGACACGTGCCACCTTCTCATTGGACCGCATCACTTATCTTCATTAAAATGAATTAATTGATTAATTTTGATTGTAGACCCCACATGTATGTAAAATATGAACGAACTAGACATATACGCTTGACGTTGTCCGGGCTGGTAGTTTAACATTGATTTGTATGTTTATATGGGTACCGTTTAAATGACGATAAAAGGGATCGTATGAATGCAATTCAATGAAAAGCACTAAAATCAAAATGAAATAATTTTATTGGATTAATTGCAACTACACCCGTCAAAACTTAACCCGACGATCCGAACCATCCAAAAATTTATGGGTTGAAACCTGATTTGAAATTTATGGGTCAAAGTGCGACTCGACCTGTTCGTCCCAATCACTAATGTGTTGAAACCTGGGAGGCGTTAGATCGATTCCAAATATTGTTTAACTTATAAAATTATATAAGATGTTGAATAATATAATTTTTATTATTATTAAAATATACAAATTAATATTATATCATTAAAAATATTATATAATTTTACGAATTTTTAAAAGTTTTGAAAATATAATTTTTCGACCCATTAGGTTGACCCGACTAAACCTAAAACGACCGAAACCGTAAATTTTAACAACCTGATAACCAAACCATTTTTCAACCCAACTCGATTGACCTATTTGACATGTTTTAATCATATAATACAATTAAAACAATGACATATTATATAATACATAGTCTAGTAATGATGATATATATATATATAATGGAATTTAATTGAATGCATCTAATGGCAAAAAAATACAAACTTACATGTAAGTTAGATAGGATAGATAATATATAATCACATATTATAAAAGAATGAATTAAAATGGGGGAAATTAATGATAAAAAGTTTCAACTTTACATGTAGGTCAGATAATAATGATATAAGATAGATAATATATAATGACATAATACCATATATACTATAGCATATGAAGGAACGAATTGAAGTGAGCAATTAGTGCCAAAAGTTCCAACTTTACTAGTAGGTTAGATATATATCATTGAAATTGTATTTATAAATCTTTCTTAAATATATAATTAATTAATCTTACTCTATACTAAATTTGA
Source organism: Polygonum maritimum (assembly GCA_963924305.1). Classification (NCBI taxonomy): domain Eukaryota; kingdom Viridiplantae; phylum Streptophyta; class Magnoliopsida; order Caryophyllales; family Polygonaceae; genus Polygonum; species Polygonum maritimum. Next base: position 25,604,030 of record OZ002728.1, on the reverse strand, counting down.
GATTAAAATAATAATAAAGAAAAATATATGTCAACTTCAATTAAATATATAATTAAAATTATAATCCATAAACATTAAAATAAATCCCACAAATCTTAGGAGTATTCAATCCTTATACAAAAATTATAATTCTATAAATCTTTATTCGATTAAAAGAATTAATATATTATATTCAAAATATTGTATCAATAAAATAGACCCCATAAGAAATAAATTAAATAAAATGATACAAGATTTATATCAAACTATTTCTTTAATAACTTTATATAAAATTTAAATTAAGTTTTTTGTTAAATCAAATTCGTGCCTTCAAGGCACAGGACTAATACTAGTCGTATATTATTTGACCCCTTTTAAGGAAGACATCTTCTTAAAATAATGAGCCTATATTTTATAACATTAATCACCATATCCCTAAACGTTAGTTAAACTTAGGGCATGGGCTATGAAGTTCGGTTTAAATCAATTTATCACCTCGGCCATCCCTATATGATATTTAATTTGCTGTTTCAGTGCACACATTTTCTTTTACCACCTACACTATACTAAAATTTCCCATACCTGTAGCAATGTGATGGCCGCCTAAATATATGGCCACACTTAAAGAATCACCTTTTTGTCAAACAATTCTAGTAAAACTCGTACACACCACCCATATGCTTTGTCCATCACTTAGGTATATGTTAATCTTGTTGGAAATCAATCTTTCGAAATTTAATACTACTATTAAATATGTGATTTGTTTTTCTTTGTGCATGGGCATCATGAAAGAGGAAAAATTATCATTTGTTGAGTTGCGACATATGCAACGAGCATGAGTGATCTATTTTAATTTCTAGGCCCTAATGAGCATGAACGTGAGTTCATACTATTTCATAAATAGTTTCACACATTCATCTACAAATATATGCATAGCTTGCTTTAAAAAATCAGTTATACATTTTAGTTGAATGTGAGAATATAGATAGCTTTATTCTCCACTTATGTTTTCAGTTAATGTTGCCCACTCCCAATTTGCTAGGATTTGGACATTTATCTAAACAGAAATGGTCCAATCTAATTACCTTAAGTCACAAAGCCTCCATGTGTATGAGATGGCCGGCCGGCTGGTTCATTGTCCAAAATATCGTATACTTGTCTGAGAATTCGGATTTTCACGGGTTTTAATTCCCTACGTACCCCAGATTATATATAGATCAAGCTACTCAAACTGATTATCGTATAATGCATTAAAAATGACTAATCCATAAAATTGAGCAATTGGTTTTCGTGGTGTGTTTTTTTTCCCTCGGTTCATATGAAGCAATATGTAAGATCTGTGTTAATACTTCAGAGGTCGTCGACACCTATGATGTCGGCGACCAGAGTTAACAACCTTAGGTTGTGCAGCGGAAATTCAAACACAGGAAAGATTACGAAATACCAGATTGACACAATGATTTAGAGTGGAAACTCCTTGTAGCCAACGTGCTTGCAAGGAGAAAAACCACTTGCCTTCTAAGCTTCAACTTAGAAGGACTTGAAGAGCACTTCGCTCGCTATATTGATTTCTCGGGCTACAAAAGGTGTTCCTACTTCAAGATGCGCATCCCACGCTCCGGCGAATCCCACGCCCTCTCTTGCAAGTACTCTTGCCTTTTATCTCAACCCTCACTCAATACAACTCGCTCATACTCAACCTTCCTAAGGATCAAATCCCACGATCCTCTCTTCTACACCACACACTCTCAATACAAGTTTTTCTCTTGACTCTCTTGGTTCCTACAATGTACCCACGAAAGTATATATAAAGAACCAAGAAGATTGCTGCACAATTCATCCTTTTTGCCCAAGGAATGAATTGTACACAATCCATACAAAATCTTTCCTTAAATAAAATCCTAAGACACAATAAAATCTTCCTTGTGATCTCCAAATATCCCATGAAGATTTTCTTCTTTTATGCTCTTCTTCTTGCCTTAAAAACACCTCAGAATCATCTTCCGTGCCTTCCTTAAACCATTCACGCGTTTTGCCTTTTATAGAATTCTGCACGTGTTCGGACTTCTGGGCAGTGAGGTTGGCGGGAGGTCGACGACTTCTAATATTATCTTTGTGACGTCGGCGACTCCTGTTGTGGATTCACCAAGACACACAGTCTCTTGCCAAATTCCTCCAGATGACTTCTTAACATTCAGCGACCTTGGGTGACTTCTTGCAAGGTCGACGACTCCTGTCAGCAACCTGTTTGGAACCATCAAAACACACACATGGTTTTCTAACAAATTCCCCCTTTTTGATGGTGACAAACACCAATCTTTTATCTGCACTGAAAAGGGTTCGTCTGCAACCTGTCCAAACATCTTAAAAGGCAATCAGAGCATCTCAAAAACAATTCCCCCTTAACTTTTCAAAAGTTCCCCCTAAGTTCAACATTCACTTGAAATTCAGCATATCCCCTCAATTAAGCATGCAATCTTCAGCTATTTCCCCCTTTTGGCATCATCAAAAAGATCATAAATCATAGAGAAATAAGCAAGGCAAACATATTAGCTAATATAGGCAAAGGCATGCAGAAACCAAGTCAACGACCATGCAAACATGGCAATGTCAAACAGAACACACACAGCAGGAGTATTAATATCTTACAACCATATCGAACTTAAGAAAAGTTTTAGTGGAAGTGATAATGCGGTAGGGATAGAAAGCAGGATAGTGATAAAGTCAAGAGTGCACCAGTCGACGACTAGTTCATAGTTTTGAGTGCTTCCTTAATGTCATCAACATCTTCACTAACATCTGCCATCATCTTAAGCATCTGCTCCATACCCTTTGCCAACTCAAGATTCTGATTCTCTAGTTCATCCATCTTAGTATGCAGAGTTGACAACTCTTCCCTACTCACCCGTCTTTTTCTTTTTTCATTTTTTCGGCTTCATTTTTCTTTTCTCTCCCTTTTTTTTAACTCCATCAACCGAGTCCAACATCTTCTGGACTTCACCCTCTTCCTACAAGGCAAATACACTCCATTTGAGTGCATAATCTTGTTAGAATATTTCGCCCAAAAATAACACGTGCGCTTTCGCACTGATTAGTCGGCGACAACAGCAATGTCGTCGACTCCAAAATGGCTTTCCTCAAAGCTTTTCAACACTTCACCTTTTCTGAGCACAAACCTGAAACAAACTGCCAAGTCGTCGACCTCAACTGACACACATGAGAAGTCGTCGACCTTCACCTGTTCTCACATTTCTAAACATAATCAGACTAAATGCACTCTGACAATTACCACTTGAAGTAGCTTGGGGGTTGGGTCACACCGGGTGGTGTCAAAGCAACCCAAGCATAAAAATAATATTTTGTAGAATTTGTCGATCAAGTTGATAAGTCTCCGTTTAAAACACATAAACAAACAAATAGGCTTATAGAGACTCTCAAGCATGATAGGTAGGGGACAGCAGTAGAATCAACCATCATATGGGCTTATAATGAGGGTTCAAGGGTCATCAAGTTGATTCTTTTGGGCTCAAAGAAAAAGTTCAATGTGATTGCAAGTATAATCACAACAAGCAGGAGGTCGTCGACATGCACACGCAAGCAAGGTGAATCATCAATCAAAGCATGAATACCTTATTAGACTTACAACACATAAGCATGTTATTCTCACAAGATAAACAATCAGATTTCAACCAGTCATTGAGGGGTAGCATGTAAGGTAACAAGTTAATCAAAAGAGATCATACCTAGCTCCATGCAAAGTCGTTCAAAGGGTTCACAATTTAAAGCCTTGGTGAAAATATCTCCCATTTGTTCATCCATCCTGCAAAACTTCATGGATATCATGCCTTTCTCCACATGTCGTCGACCTAGTCTTGGTTGGCGACATCCCTGAATCTTGGAGTCTTTACTGTTAGATTGAACGTCAACAACCTTTTTTTTTTTCTTGTCGACGACTTTAGCAAAGTTGTCGACCTTCTCAACAACCTCTTCAGCTTTCTCAAAGTCGTTGACTTCCTCGACTTTCTCATCATCTTCTCCATCCCTTTCACCTTGACCTTCTTGACTTGAAACTCTTTCTGAACTAGCCTCAGAATCACCTTGATTCTAAACATCCTTTGCATTCTGATCTGAGTCAGCGACACTGTCACTGTTCTTGTCATTAACATCGATCCTCAAGACATAGGAAACTACTAGCTCCTCTCTGTGCAACTTGATCAACAACTGCACACTAGCATGACAAAACCAACTATGCTAGAGGTCGGCGACCTCTGCAACAGACTTCAAGCACAAACTCTCTTCAGGTTGGAAGTTGGGATCCACTTTAGAGACATTGTTTCTGCATAATCCCTCCCTTGTGTTGTTGAAGTGAGACAAAATCCTCAGATTTTCCTATCATATGAGCTGAGCACGCACTGTCGATGTACCAGGGGTTGTCGACACTCACTTCAACCTGCACAAATAAGATTAGTTTTTACGAACCCAGAGTTGTTTCACAACTCCTCTGGGTCTAGCAACATATTTCACAGCATAAACAGAAACATTAGCATTAGTAGGTTTTGGATTCTTAGCAAAGTCAGGGACATCATATTTCACATTAAAAGTCCTCGACTTCCTAGCCTTTTTAGAATCTCTAGCCCTTTTAAAGCACTCATGTTGGTAATGACCTCCTTTGCCACAATACCAACATGTGATGTGAGATTTTAACCCTACATACTTACTATATCCTGGGTAGACAGGTTTGTTGTCGACACGGGCCTGGAGATTGATTCGCGAGGGACCAACTTTCTGGACTTGGTTTTACCACATGGTACGAACCTTTTGATTAGGGTACCACTTCTGTTTCCCTTTACCCTTGTTGTCCACCACATGCGATGAATAACTTGCATTGTGATCATGCATAGGGGATTTACCTTTGGGCGATTGAGAGCTAGAAGCGTTCCCCTTTTCATCTTGGTTTTTCCCATAGCCAAGACCAGGTCGCTCCACAACCTTCACAAACCTTCTTCCAAAGTCTTGTTTGACTTCTTGGACCTTGTCGGCGACAAACTCATCTTTCCATTTCTGGTTCTTAGCTTCATCATCTATCTTCAGATTTTCAATATCACTAGACAACTTAGCATTTCCCAATTTCAGCATGAGCTTTTCACCTTCAAGACTAGACACCTGTTTTTCAAGGTCGTCGACCTATTTCTGAAAGTCAACAACCTGACACTCAAGGTTAGGACATCTAATGCAAGCAACAGGTTTAGAGACAACATTCTCTTCTAGATCAATAGCCTTAGAAGACCAAACTTTGTTATCATCAATCAGATTAGCAATTTTTTCATCTTTTTCTTCAATTTCTTCACTTAGCTCCGAAATTTGAAGACCAAGTTTTTCAATGATAGTACAAAGTTGTTTTCTAGACTTTTTAGCCAAAAGAGATGAGAGATCAGAATTACTTAGCTCACTTGAAGAGTCATCTCCCAAAGCCATGAAACATGCTCCATTGGTTGGCGACATGTCTTCTTCATCATTTGACATGTCCCAAGTCGCGAACAAGCTCTTCCCAACCTCCTTCTTTGGACATTCTTTGGCAAAGTGTCCCTTTTCTTTACAGTGATAACATATCACTTCTCTACTTGGTTCGGGGGCTTTAGATTGAGCCTCGTTGCGACTCCAAAGTCTCTTCATAGCTCTAAAGATAAGAGCAACGTCGTCGTCGACATCCTCCATGTCTTCATGTCCTTGAGCAAGATCGAACGCCTTTTCGACCTTAAAAGCAATGCCCCTGACTCTCTCAGAGTCAAGTCTATCTTCCCTTCTTTCTTGGATTCCTCCAAGCATGGTCAGTTGACCAACCACATCCTCCAAGGTCAGTGACTTCGTCTCCTTTTGAGTAAGAAGAGAAGTCGCCATCCTATCCCATTTCTTGTTCAGGCCAGAAATCAACTTGTTGGTTTGCTTCCATTGAGGAAGCTTCTCACCCAGAAACTCTAGTTGATTGACCACCGATTGGAATCTTGAGTAGTAGTCGTGGATGGACTCACCCTTTTCTTGGAACAAGTTCTCATATTCTCGCTCAAGGGTTATGATTCTGTCCTTTTTGACATCATCATTTCCTTGATGGAGACGTTTGAGAGAGTCCCAGATTTCTTTGGCGGTGTCATAGCCAATTGTAATAACCGCTATTTTTATATAAAATATCATATTATATAATGTGTATTTTATTGTAAGTGTAAAACTATATTCTTATGAATTCGTTTTCTTAACGATAAATGAAAACTTTTAAGAGGTAACAGTATTTATTAAAATGTGATTTAAATTATAAAATAGAAGCTTATAATCTAAAAATAAAAATAAGTATGTTCACTTATATGTACTTTACGAGTCTAAGTTATTAGAAAGGGGATAAATTAAAAATGTAATTTAAGAAGATTAATATTATCAATTAACAAAAATGAATCGAGTTGGGTTAATTATTAATTTTGTATAATTTAAACAAGAGATTTGGGCTTAGTCTTCGTTGGGCCCAAAACCCAACTAAGCACAATATCCTAATCTTTGAACCAAAATAAAATAAAAAAGTGTAAAAAAGAGGCTGGATTCGAGCCCCTAACCTCTCCGACCCTCTTCCCATCCGTTACCACCTGGCTACCAGAGCTTCTCATTATATTATGGAAACATATTTTACTAACCCGTTTCTTTCAGTTTGAACAAATCATCACCATTCTCCTTTCAATTTCTTCACGACAACACATCAATCTCTGCCCAAATGAAATCTGATGAAATCTGTCCTGTGCAATATCCCAATCATTACACCCACTTCCTCCTCTCTTCTACCATACACTGTAAGTGATGACTTGGAGGAATTTTGCCTACAAATTTGGGGGTTTTCACAAATCCACTTCACCATCATCTTCAACCCTCCCCCTAATTTCTGATGATTTCGAAACTCCTAGCCAGCAAGCCATAGATCAATTCCGAATTTTTTTTTTCGCCCCACAACTGCCCTTACAAATCTGATTTTTTTCTTTTCTTCATCGCCCTTCTCCATCGGCGAAACCGTCGGAGACCACTTGTCGGCCACCTTTTCGTCGCCGTCGTCCACAGCCAGGAGATCCGCCGGAGCGCGCCGAGTCAACCACCTTCGTTACAAGCCGCCAGGAGCCGCCGGTCGTGGTCGGGGTCCTACTCGCCGGCGTACTGCAGAAACGGAGGAAGGCGGCCGGACTGTGCAGCCTCGTGAAGAAGAAGACCAATTGAGAGGTGGGCCTCCGTATGAAAAGCAATTGTTTTGTTAATTAAGCCCATTAACTAATTAAAAAGCCCATTAGTCTAATTAATTAGGATCATGATTAAAATGGATCTAATTGTATTTTTTTATACTAAGGAGATGGTGTTAAATAAATTTTAAACTAATAACCATTAATATAATATTATCATGCTCACATAAATCTTGGGCTTATAAAATCAGTGTCATTATTTTTATAAAGTAATAAAATTGATGAGTTTGACTAAAGGTATTATTTTTGACCCATGTCATTAAGTTAACCTTCTTATAATATATATGTGAACCATTTCTTAATTAGGGCCTATAATACTAAGATATTATTTTTTTAAGAATTAATGAATTTTAATGGGGTACTTATTCAAATCCCGTTAGTGAACGTTTTATAAATAATGTTTACAAGGAATATTCGTAAACGGATGACTTTACAAAAAAATCCTAAACCCGTTCTAACATTTTAATAAGTTGAAAGCTTGAAGTTATAAATTATTAAAAGATGACAATTTATATTAGCCTCACAAATTATTATACGAGGATAATAATTTGAGAAGTTCCTAGGTTCAGAAATAAATCAAATATTAATTTATTTCGTGTTCACTCGTTATGAAAATCGCGCCTAATTTAGATCAAGTACTTGAGTCGTCTTAAGCTCGTGAATCGAGGATGTCGCCTCCGTAGGGATTTTATCCCGTCAAGTTAAGGCAAGTGGATGGTTCTCTTGCTCTTTACGGTTAAGCGTGAATTTTCTTTCATTCCGTTTAATATCTATATAATTGTTGGGAACGCCTTGTTTGCTTAAAAATGAACCTAGGATTATTATTGGTAGAAATAATGACCTCATTGTCATATTACTATTATTTCTGCACTACGCTAGTACTTGGACTTAGGACCGATTGATTGCGGCCTTTATGTGTTTAAATGTCTCGTTTGAGACTTTGCAATGGACTAGAATAGGGATTAGGGGTGAGAGCTCGTCTTTGAAAACACCTCTCAAAAACGTATTGGGATGTACCTATACCCAAATACTGGGTCATGACTCTGCCCGCTCTACCGCTCAGAGGGGTGATAGCACCCTAGCTAGGTGCTCAACTATGTGGCTCTAGGCTCGCTCAAGGGGTCGCTGCATATAAAAATCATTAATTGAAATGTTGAATGGATATTCCTCGGGTGGCCCTTGACTCTTATGAGTTGCCATATCCGAAAATCGTTAAAATAAAATGTATTGGGTGTGGCCCTTGACTCTTATGAGTTGCCACATCCGAAAATCGTTAAAATAAAGTGCATTGTTGTAAATGGAATTGTTTCTGCTAAACCTTGATGTGTACTAATAAGTTCCCAACAAAATCGTAATCATCTATTGTTCCTAGGAATCACCTTCTTGTGGTTTCCTACTCTTAAAAGGAAGCATTATTCACCTCACTTCAGATTCGTTCCTTCTACCTGAGTTGTATTTGCATAGCGCCTCATTCTCCAAAATATATCACAGTCTCACCTCAAAAGAACCTGATTTGTCGTGCATCGCTCAGCTCCCTTTGGACCTTGATGTCGACATACTTAGCCTTTTTAAGAACCTAGTCATATTCTACCACTTGCTTAGTCTCGCATTAGACTAATACCACTTTCTTTTCTTCCCGACATTGGCCGGCTGGTATTTCTTGCCTTTATGGAAATATCAGAAAGTAAAGACAGGTTTGCCGGAGACCAAAGACGAAGACTCGAGGATTTAAAGGAAGGAAGATTTTCAAGAGGTTTCAAGTTATTTTAGATATTTTGGAGTTTCCTATTTTTGTGAAGAATCTTTTAACCGTCATTTTATTTCCGCTGCAAAATGATTTATATGTCCTCTTCACTCAAACATTGTTATTTTGTATCATTGATCATTGATTTCTAATCATGTATCAAACATTGATCACTTTTAATGTAATATAAGTTCAATATTTCATTTTTATGAATCGAGATGTGTTACCTATCGCCTTGGGTGACTTTGGATGGAAAAATCCGAGGTCACTGGCATGTAATACCCATAGTTGCAAAATAGGGGTGTTACACCAATGACCTTCTTGAGGTCACTACTAGAAAGAGCATGGTGGAGGAATTTCTTTGCTCTTTCATTCTTCTCAAGCTTTTTGAAGTCAGTATCATTATACTCCGTGACTTCTTTCTCCTTTCCATCAGCTTTGAGAATCTTTTCGGGGCCTATGCATATGACTTTCCAAAGCTGGCCATCAAGAGAACATATGTGGGTTCTCATTTGCTTTGCCCACCAATCGTACTCTCCAGCCTTAAGAATTGGAGGCTTCCAAAAGGAGTCATTGATAGCGGTGTTGGTGGTAGACATCTTTCCTGCAAAGTACTAGCAAAATCTAGAGCCAAAGCTCTGATACCAATTGTAGGATCTGTGTTAGTACTTCAGAGGTCGTCGACACCTACGATGTCGGCGACCAGAGTTAACAACCTTAGGTTGTGCAGCGGAAATTCAAACACAGGAAAGATTACGAAATACCAGATTGACACAATGATTTAGAGTGGAAACGCCTTGTAGCCAACGTGCTTGCAAGGAGAAAAACCACTTGCCTTCTAAGCTTCAACTTAGAAGGACTTGAAGAGCACTTCGCTCGCTATATTGATTTCTCGGGCTACAAAAGGTGTTCCTACTTCAAGATGCGCATCCCACGCTCCGGCGAATCCCACGCCCTCTCTTGCAAGTACTCTTGCCTTTTATCTCAACCCTCACTCAATACAACTCGCTCATACTCAACCTTCCTAAGGATCAAATCCCACGATCCTCTCTTCTACACCACACACTCTCAATACAAGTTTTTCTCTTGACTCTCTTGGTTCCTACAATGTACCCACGAAAGTATATATAAAGAACCAAGAAGATTGCTTCACAATTCATCCTTTTTGCCCAAGGAATGAATTGTACACAATCCATACAAAATCTTTCCTTAAATAAAATCCTAAGACACAATAAAATCTTCCTTGTGATCTCCAAATATCCCATGAAGATTTTCCTCTTTTATGCTCTTCTTCTTGCCTTAAAAACACCTCAGAATCATCTTCCGTGCCTTCCTTAAACCATTCACGCGTTTTGCCTTTTATAGAATTCTGCACGTGTTCGGACTTCTGGGCAGTGAGGTTGGCGGGAGGTCGACGACTTCTAATATTATCTTTGTGACGTCGGCGACTCCTGTTGTGGATTCAGCAAGACACACAGTCTCTTGCCAAATTCCTCCAGATGACTTCTTAACATTCAGCAACCTTGGGTGACTTCTTGCAAGGTCGACGACTCCTGTCAGCAACCTGTTTGGAACCATCAAAACACACACATGGTTTTCTAACACAATATCTAGGCCTTTTCCCTTTGATCTCATTCCGAGACACTGTTATTTTGTTACACCTTTAGATACCACTATGCCTATCGTCACATCCAAAAAATAAAGAAAAAAATATGAAATTCTTTGTAATCGATAAGCTCATAACGTTTTGTTACGCTTCTAATAATCTATACTGTCTATATTATAGAGCGGAGACAAAGTCTTCACAAAAAATTGCGCCACGTGTCATATCTTTAATAAAATAATCAATCGGGCCTTTGCGTATATAATAAAACACTAATCACAATAGAAAGATAAATATATATGATTTGATAAAAATAATCAGTTGGGTCCTCCTCTATATAAATTAGGTAGAATCTCATATAATCTTATCCCGTAAAAATTGCCGAAAATTATGAATTATCCCGAAAATTATGAATTATCCCTTACCAAGAATTAGTTGTAATCTTTAGATATATATTATTATTTAATAAAACGTGATATTTATCGTAAATTAATTTTTGAACAAATCCAACTTATTTATATTATTAGTTGATTTACTATTAGTAAAAAAAACACTAATCATAATTAATACGAAGATACAGATATATGATCCTATATTTTTAACGTGATCATTAACGTTACATATCTAATTAAATTGGGTTTATAATCGCATTACCCGTACATGGTACGGGGGTTAAACTAGTTATTATATGATACTCAAGTATTTTTGTGAGCGGATAAAAATTTCTCGTTTTAATTATTTTTCGCTATCTTCCACCATAAGGTATTTTTATTTATTACTCCCTCCGTTTAAAAAAAGATGTCGTTCTAGGTATTTTTATTTTTTGTGGTATACTTTTACTTAAGGGAAAAAGACATAAAACTACCCTTTATTTACACTTGTATGCACAAAACCACCTTTTGTAATTCTTTTTGCATAAAACCACCCGTTATTGGTATTTGCTTGCACTAAACCACCCATTATAATTTTTTTTGCATAAAACCACTTGTAATCACAAATGTTTGCGAATAAACACCCATATCTTGTATTGCTAATTAATTTTAATTAAAATAAATATAGAACAAAAATAAAAATGTCCTTATTTTTTATAATATTTTTCGTTATTTGTGGTATACTCTTATTCAAACAAAAAACTTGTTATGGACCACTTATATCAATAATTTTAAGTTAAAAAGAAAAATACTAAAGTAACATATATTAATATGATTACATTTATATTAGATTATTCAGTAAAAAAAATAAAACTCCTAATTGAACAACTAATGTGTCAATTGAATATTTGAAAATGGAAGAGGTTAATATTTGTGAATCAGACAATAGATTTAAATTTCTTGTATTATTACTTTCCTTTGGATATGGAATCAACTACAAAAAATTTTAAAATCAATTATCAATCATCATAAAATTTAGGGATTTTTAGTGATAATAGATCTTGTCATTATCTTTATTAACTTCTATGAAGTACTCAAATAAATTTGGCAAGAACATTGATGAATAATTTAATAAAGTATGATTTTTGGTGGTTAATTGCAAATAATCATAGATAAGGGCTGGTTTTGTGCAACTAATTAGTAATAGTGGGTGGTTTTGTGCAAGAGTATTTATAAGGGGTGGTTTTGTGTAGCTAATTTGTAATAAAGGGTGGTTTTTTGCAAAAGTTTTTATAAGGGGTGGTTTTGTGAAAATAAGTAAAAATAAAGGGTGGTTTTATACTTTTTCCCCTTTACTTAAATACCCTTTTAAATTGATTTTACCTAATTATTTTATTCCCACTTAATTATTTTATTGCCAATTCAAGCGCGGGTTCTACGTACCATCAGAAGAGAAGAAGTTTTCTCAAAGAAAAAAGAAGAAGAGAAGAAGCAGATTGAACTTATTGAAGAAAGTTTTAATTTTACGGACTATTGGTGGAGAAGATGATGGGTGATTTTTGTTGGCTCCTCCAATACAAAAACAAAAAAAGAATTAAAATTGGCAATTTTTTTTCCTTGAGGCTTTACGGACTATTGGTGGAAGATTGAGTTTTGGCAAAGTTTTTTGGGCTCCAATATGAATTTTGCACGAAAATTAAAATCAAAATTGGTGGATCTGAGTCTCTCGTACAAAAAAATCAGATTTAAGGATTTTGAGCCAAAATCACCTAAAAATCAACAACACTCCATGATACAGTAGAAATACAAAATACAGTACGCAGTAGTTTTCTTAGCAAAAAAGGGTTGTTCATGGATACGTTAGAGAACAACTTTGATCTCAATTACTCTCCAAATGAGTCTCTTGCATTTCATTTGGATGAACTAGAGATTGCTCTTGATTGAATTAAATTAGAGACATTGACAGGATTTTAGACTTGACTAGGGAAGTCTTTTTTGAATGCTTTCAGTAATAATCGAAAAACAGTCTGTTGGATCGTAAGTCTGTTAGAATGGGCGTCCTTAACTGGGTTAAGGGCGTCCTTAGGTGCAGCGGAAATTAGACTTAACAGGAAACAAGATAAGATAGTGGACACAAGTATTTATAGAGGAACCCCACTAAGACCAACTAGTCTTATGGGTAAACCTCTACCTCCGCTTGGAGGATTTTCAATAGTCGTCCTTATCTTATTAAGAGAGAGTCCTTACAACTTAGGCGAGTCGTTACACTTCTCTGAGCTAAGCGCCCGTTCTTAGCCTCACTAGTAACACTCCTTTCCACCTAACAAAGTAACCTAACTCTCTTAGCTATAAGGAAGCTATCACACACATCTCTCACGGTCCGTTGTGAGAGACAAACTACAACTCTAACTATTTTGTGGTTTGATTTGAATTTGATTTGGTTGGACTTTCTTTCTCTTGCTTCAAGCTCACTTGATCTCCTTGTTCTTCGTTCTTGAACTTGAATGCTTCGGGAGAGCTTGAGAGAAAGTCTTCAAAGTCCACACCGCTATGCATAACCCTTGGAGGGTATTTATAGCGGAAGTGGTTCTTGTCCTCTAGCGTCCTCTGAGATTTAGCAGGATCCTTGATCTTCCATCAACGGTGCGATGTGCATCTTGAGGAAGTCAACTCTATTGACGCTTGGGAAGCCTCCGCGTGGGTAGGGGACCATTGCTGGGAAAGCGACATCTTTGGAGTTGTCTACACGTGCCCAGACAAGGGAAGCTTCCTTTTGAGGACTACGGCCGAACGTGATGTAATCATGTTGGGGCGGCCTTGATTTGAATTTGAACTTCGTCCGTATTTTGGCGCGCGTCCCTTCTTGATGAGGACGTCGTCCTATCAGCGCAGGAACTTCGCCAATTACGTTCAGCTTTGGAAGTTCTGATGACGTGCGTCCCTACAGCTTAGGGACGGCCATTCACTTGTTGTCCTTTTCGCTCATGTGCGTCCTCTGGACTTACCTGAGATCAACACTTGGAGAACTTGTTAAATACCTTTGAGTTTGTCATTATCAAAACAAGGGACGATCATTATTGGTTTAGATATTAATGACTAGCGTCCTTAATATCGTCCCAACACAGTCTCATGTTACATTAAAATGACACAATTATTAATTCCCAAAATTATATTTGTTTCCTTGGGGATCAAGGAGTTTCCTTGGAGATCAAGGAGTTTAGAAGGGTAACCTAGTCTTTGTAATAGAGGAAAAAAACTCTATTTAAACCCTTGTAATCTCTCATTTAAGGGAGATAGAAAAATTGGAGAGGGAATTGAGAGTGAGGATTAGGGTTTGAGAGAGTAGAAGGAGGAAGAAGGGGGTGGACTCTTCTCCAAGGGAGGGAAGAAACCCAAGATCTAGAGGATTTGGGTGAATTCCTTTCCTTGGAGAGGAAAGAAACCCTTGGCTTGGAGGATTGGAGTAGAGATTTGTAGATCTAGCCTTTGGATTGTAAGAATTCTTCTTCCTTAGTTTAATTCAAGTTTGTTTTTTCTTTGATTTTGTGTTGTGTGTTGGATTCTCCTCTCTCCCTTGCTTGATCGATTTGATCTCGTCTTGGATTGAGGTCGAACGTGTGTGTTTGTGTTGTTGATTGTGGATTTGACTTGCATGAATCATGATTTGTCTATGGTCTTTGATGATTGCTAGCTTGAATTCCATGATTAGTGAGTAGTTAGCTTGATCTTGGGGTGGGGGCGAAAACCCCAACTCAATTGCATGTGCTTGAACCAATTTCATGATTTGATTGCCTAGATCCATGTCTATTTACCTTATGAGCATGATTCCTTTGTGAAAGCCGAGGAACAACCTTGTAGAGATAGACAAAGTAGCGAAAGTGAAAAGGTGATCTACAAGGTTGGTTCGAAGGGACGAAGCGAAAGCCTCTAGTTCATTGATCTATGTGATAGCATGTGAAGTTGATGTTGGCATGAACCCCTAACCCTAGGATCCCCTTAGCCTAGCTCGTTTTTCCCTCTTGTGGTGATTGTAGCGTCGGGCCCGAGTCCCCTAGCTTCGAGCCCGACTTCGTTTGTGCCCAGGTACCTCGGACCCGAGATTGACAACCTCGGGCCCGAGTTGCTTCGTGTGCTTTCTTCCCTTTGTGTTTGTGTTAGATAATCAACCGTTCAATGCATAATCCATAATTCCCCGTGTTCGACCTCGACCACCGTACTACAACGGGGTCATGATACAAATTTATTTGTTGATTGACCCGAGGCCCTATCCTAAGGTCGCCCGTCACTTAACTTCATAGTTCTTTTGACCTCTCGAACCATGAAAAGGAAGAGCTCTTGCCGGCTTGGGGAGCACTTCAATCCCTTAAAAATTCTCAGGGTGTTACAATCTCCCCAACTTAAGCACTTGACGACCTCGTCAAGGCCCAAGGACCGCTCCCTGGGTCGAGTGACCGCCCTCCGGCCAAACCAACTCGTAACCCGGAACCTAGCTCCGATACCATTTGTAAGGCCCGAGGCCCTGGAAGCACTATCTCATGCCAACCCGAGAGACTTCCCAAGAGGTCACCCATCTTGAGTGATGCGTTCGCCTTCTAGGGACTCCAAGAAGGACTCGCTTGGCCAAGGATCTAGGTTACGAGTTGGGCCTTATCCGACTATTGAGGGAAACATAAGGAGGCGGAAGCTGAGTTAGGGAAGGTGGAAGCTGAGGTAGGGACTCTTGTAGCTGTGGATGGGACTCTGGTAGCTGTGCTGCGGAAGGGACGCTGGCACTGTAGTAGGGACGCTGGTGGATGTGGTAGGGACGCTGGTGGCGGAGATAGGGATGGTGGTAAGGACTCGACGGGTGGAAGAACTCGCCGTCGAGCGAGGAAGCGACCGGAGGTCGGGGAAAGGAGGGCGTCGGAGAAGAGGGATAGAAGGGTTGACGTTCACGGTTTTGGGGAAAAGATATTACTCAATTCAAGCCAAAACTCATTGATTGCAAACGTGAAGATTACAAGAGAGGAGAGCTCCTTATATAGTGGAGGCTCTTAGGCAACAAAAGGAAACCCTAGCATTTATGGGCTGGGCCTAAAACATGCAAGTCTTGGCCCAATACCCTATGCATACTATAAATGGCCAGACAACTAATCTGACCTAATATTCTTGTCTCTACTACAAAAGGTAATACTTATCCATTAGCTAGCTAGGAAAAGGAAAGACAAAGACTAGAACAAACAAGTCTTAGGTACTTTGCTGAGGACTCTCTTCAAGAGCTGAGGGACTCTGCTGAGGACTCTGCTGAGGACTCTGCCCATGAGCTGAGGGACTCTAATGCTGAGGACGCTGGAAGGGAAGCTGCTGGAATTGTTGGGACGCCCTGGTGCAGTCCCTAGGATTGTCCTTGGCAGCAGGCGTCCTCTAGAGATGGGGACTTCTAGGGTGCCGGTAGGGACGCCAGGGCCCCTTCCTCAGGATTGGCTTTAAGGACGCTCAGCACCCATATAGGTGGTTCTTCAGGGACTAAGCTAAAGGACTGAGAGGGTCGCCATACAAAGGACGCCGTTGCTTGAGCGATGGCCTTAGCATGAGCTCGAGTAATGGGTCCGTCCGAACGCATTGCCATGGCGTCTTCCTCTTCCTTGGGAGTAAGGGAAGGGATCGCATCATCCTCCCCCCCTTGAGTGGGAAGCGTCCCCGCTTCCTCCAAAAGGTGTTCATCTTCAGGTTCCACATATGGAGTCAAGTCCGCTACATTGAATGTGGCATGGACGGCCCCATAGGAGTCCGGAAGCTCAAGCTTGTAAGCGTTTGGTCCAATTCGTTCAAGGACACGAAAGGGACCGTCCCCCCGGTGATGAAGTTTAGTCTTCCGGGCTGAAGGGAAGCGATTCTTGCTCAAATGGAGCCAAACGAAGTCCCCGGGCTCAAAGATGAGCTGTTGGCGTCCCTTGTTATGTTGGTTGGCATATTGTTGGGCACGACGCTCAAGGCGGTCCTTCGTCCTCATGTGCAGCTTCTTAATGTACTCAGCGCGGTTGGCTGCATCGAAGTGTTCTCCTTGCTGCAAGGGACGGGGTGAGAGATCCATGGGAGTAAGTGGATTGCGCCCATAGACGACCTCAAAGGGACTCATGTTGTGCGCCGAGTGTTTGGACCTGTTATAGCAAAATTCTACAGTAGAGAGTAAGTCCTCCCACCGGCGTGGGTTGTTCTTAAGCATCACTCGAAGGAGTGAGCCTAAGGTCCGATTGGTGACTTCAGTCTGGCCATCGGTTTGGGGATGGAAGGAAGTAGAGAATAGTAGTTTGGTGCCTAACTTTCCCCAAAGTGTTCTCCAAAAATGTCCCACAAACTTGGAGTCCCTATCACTTATGATTGTGCGGGGAATGCCATGGTACTTCACTACGTGTTCAAAGAAGAGACAAGCCACGTCCGTAGCATTATTCGTCGTAGTACACGTAATGAAATGGGCCATTTTTGAGAAGCGACACACTACTACAAAGATGGAGTCCTTACCCCTCTTGGACCTTGGCAGTCCCGTGATGAAGTCCATTGAAAGGTCTTACCACGGAGCATGCGAAATAGGCAAGGGAGAGTAAAGTCCATGATTATGGCTAGTGGACTTGGCCTTTTGGCAAGTGATACAACTCTTGCAATACTTCGTGACATGATGAGCCATGTGAGGCCAAAAGAAGTGTTCACGCAAAGCAGCAAGGGTTTTATTAACGCCAAAATGACCACGACCCTCATGCGCTTCTTTTATCAAAAGAGTCCTTATAGAAGACTTAGGGACGCATAGCTTCCCAGCCTTGAATAAGTACCCTTCATCTAGAAAGTAGCCATCAATGGCATGAGAAGGCGTGGCCTTTTCCATGATGGGACCAAAGAAGGGGTCCGAAGCATAAAGCTCCTTTAACATGGAAAAGCCAAGTAAGCGAACTTGAAGGGAAGAAAGGAGGGTGTACCTGCGAGAAAGGGCGTCCGCAACCACATTTTCCTTACCTTTCTTGTGATGGACGACGTAAGGGAACGTCTCCAAGAACTCGACCCAGCGTGCGTGTCTTCTATTGAGGTGTGCTTGACTCTTGAGGTAAGACAATGCCGCGTGGTCGCTGTGGATGATGAACTCCCGTGGCCACAAGTAGTGTTGCCAAGTCTTGAGGACTCTAATAAGAGCGTACAGCTCTTTGTCGTATGTGGGGTAGTTCAACTGAGCTCCAGTGAGCTTCTCACTATAGTAGGCAATTGGCTTGCGTTCTTGGTGGAGGACGCCGCCTATGCCAACATTTGACGCATCACACTCGATCTCAAAGGGCTTAGTGAAGTCCGGGAGCTGTAGAAGTGGAGCATTACAAAGGGAGTCCTTTAGGCTTTGGAACGCCTTTTCATGATGCTGCTTCCACTCTATGATTGTGCCTTTCTTGGTTAAGGCATGCAATGGGGCAGCAAGGACGCTGAAGTGATGGACAAAACGGCGGTAGAAACCGGCGAGTCCTAAGAAGGAGCGGACTTCCGTTGCACTCTTTGGAGTAGGCCAGTCCTTGATAGCCTTGATCTTTTCCTCGTCCACTTGTAAACCAACACTAGAGACCACAAAGCCAAGGAAGACAGTGGAAGGCTTGCAAAAGGTACACTTAGCCAAGTTGGCGAAGAGTGTTTCACGGCGTAAGCGTGCCAATACCAACTTAATGTGTTCCGTGTGGTCATTGAGATTCATTGAATAAATCAAGATATCATCAAAGTAGACCACAAGGAACTTACCAATGAAGTCCCTAAGGACATGGTTCATGAGTCTCATAAAGGTGCTTGGGGCGTTGGTGAGACCAAAGGGCATGACGAGCCACTCATAGAGACCAAATTTTGTCTTGAAGGCTGTCTTCCATTCATCGCCTTCCTTCATGCGGATTTGGTGGTAGCCACTCTTCAAGTCGATTTTGGTGAACAAGGTGGCACCATGGAGCTCATCCAGCATATCATCGAGCCTAGGAATTGGATGCCGGTATTTGATGGTGATGTTGTTGATTGAACGACAGTCCATACACATGCGCCAGGAGCCATCCTTTTTAGGGACTAGAATGACAGGCACGGCACAAGGACTTAGGGACTCTCTTACATAGCCACGCTCAAGGAGTTCTTGCACTTGCTTTTGGAGTTCCTTGGTTTCATCTGGGCCAGCTTTGTAAGGAGCTCTATTTGGTAGAGAGGCCCCGGGTATCAAGTCAATTTGATGCTCAATTCCACGTAGTGGAGGAAGTCCTGGGGGAAGGTCGTCAGCGAAGACGTCCTTAAAGTCCTCTAGAAGGGAAGCCACGGCGCTAGGGACGGCCGGATCATTAGGGACTGTGCTAGAAGATGTGAGAGACATCGGCACCATCAAGAAGCAATGGGCACGTCCCGAGAGTGGCGGTTGAGATGGGGACGGCCGTGTGACCAACCCACGGGGTTCAACCGTGCCTTGAAGGGACGCGCTTGTTTTGGGTGTTAGGGACGCATGGTCCAAAGGACTCTTTTTGGGGACGGCTTTGGGACGCTGTTGTTGGCCATCAAATAAGGAGGGCTTTGCATGCGAGGTGTTGGCCGAGTTGCGTTCCTTGCGCGCCCGTTCTTCTTCAATTGCCTTAGCGCGGTCACGTTGTACCTGATCCTGCAATATTTCACTAGGCAACATGGGTAAGAGTTTGACGCGCTTCCCGTGGTACGTGAACACATAAGTGTTCAAGAAGCCATCGTGAAGGACGCGCCGGTCGAAAGCCCATGGGCGTCCCAACAACAAGTGTGTGACGTCCATAGCAACGACATTTCAAAGTAATGTGTCCGTGTAAGGGCCAATAGAAAAGGTGATCATGCATTGATGAGTGATTTGGGTACCTGTGGAGTTCAACCATTGTAGTCCATAAGTGGCAGGGTGAGGAGTTGTTTCCAAGTTAAGGTGTTTGACTACCTTTTCATTGACAAGGTTGGTGCAACTCCCGGAGTCAATAATCACACTAAGGCTGGTGGAACCAACCAAAGCGCGAGTATGGAAGAGATTTTCACGTTGGTCCTGTAAGGATCCTTTCAAAATGAGTGCCTTCCTAGCAACCAACCCAAGGCAGTGGCCGGAGTCCATTGGTGTTGGGGCACAATCAAACTCTTCTTCTTGGGAACAGCATAGGAGTCCTCATATAATGGCTCTGGTGGGACTTCTTCCTCATCTAAGGACTCATATCCCCCTGTGGTTGTGGAGAACAACACTTCCTTTTTGTTGGGGCAGTCCTTTTGATAGTGTCCTCGTCCGCCACAAGAGAAACACTCCATGTCCCGGGAACGCTCAAGGGGAGTCCCTTGCTGGGAAGGACGCCCTTGTTGAGGACGGCTTGTGGAGTTCGTTCCATGTGGTTGGGAAGGACGTTGGGATGGGGACTGCTTTGAAGAAGGACCCTGTCCCTGCATACTAGGATATGAATTATTGGAAGCATAAGGACGAGAGTTAGAGGATGCATACCTATTCGGCCGAGATTGGTAAGAACGCAATTCTTGTTGGTTCTTATATATGGTCATAGCCGTATGCATCAAGTTGTTCAAATCTGTGATGGGCAAAGGCTCAAGCTGGTGCCTAAGGGACTGATTCAATCCAGAGATAAACCTAGTTTTCAAGGTAGAGGGGGCAACTGAAATGCCAGCCTTGTAATACATATCCTCCAACTTAGAGAAGAACTCAATGGGAGTCATGCTTCCTTGGCGAAGTGTTGCAATGTCCATCCTCATCTGGTTCTTATAGTCCTTAGGAACATACTTTTGTGTCATGACGTACACAAGTTGATCCCAAGTGGTGACCGGTGTTTTGTCTAGCCTTAAACGGTTATCCACAAAGCGTTGCCACCATACTCGTGCTTGACCACGAAATGGAGCGTAGCTAAATGGACCCATTCATGGGGAGGTGTCCGACAATAGCGCAAAGTGTGCGCTGTGGCGGCAATCCACTCAAGGAAGGCAGCTGCATCATAATGTCCTTCAAAATGTTCAATTCGGACTTTGACCTCATGGCGGTTTGTAGCTTGTTGGTCATAGTCCCCACGGTCTTCACGTAGGTCAAAACCGCGATCAATGGGACTCCAAGGTCTTGGTGGTATCGCTCTAGGGGCATTACCGCGCCGGTCACCTTGGTGTCGATGGGGACGCTCGTGGCGTCGGTTGGCATCATGGCGTCCGTCCCTTCTAGGGACTTCTTCATGGCGACGTACTAAAGGCGGAGCCGGGGGAATCCAGTCCGCGGGGCGGTCGTCCAATTCAGGTGGATCACCCAAAGGTGGGAAGTTGTGGGGATTGGGTAAGCCCGAGTCTTCATATTCTTCATCATCGAAGTCATTGAACTCGTCTTCCCAAACTGGAGTATCGGACGATTGGCCTAAGGACGCCTGTGCTGGAGGTAGGGACGGCGCCCTTCCTTGTGCCATGCGCCTTTCATGCCGTTGTGTTCGTCGTAAGGGGTGCTCATCAAAGCGTTGGTCATGCCTATTGTACACCCGACGTTCCCGTTCCTCGGTACCTTGGTCATGGGGACGCGGTTGAGGACGCCGAGGGGTCGGTGCTTGGTGATGAGCTCTCCTTGGGTCATAACGATCACTAAAGAGAAAAGGGGAAGGAGACATACCTGGGCCTTCAGACTCATGGCCTAAGGAAGCATCGTAGGCATGAGGGTCACTCCGCAAGACTTGGCCCTGAGGACGGCGGGGCTCAATGGTGGAGTGGAGACGATGTGTTTGAGGGGCGTCCCTTGAGGACGTCCTGTTGGGAAGCACTTGGTGAGAAGTTTGACCGTTCGGCTGACTTGGGCCAGCTTGGTCAGGGAGGCTTATGGCTAGTCCTTGAGATCTGGAGTGAAGGACTTGAGGTGGGGCGTTCACTAGAGGAACCCGAGCTGTCGCTTGGGCTTGGAGAAGGGACTCGACCTCAGCGAGCCGGCGTCTTAACTCTGCATTTTCTTGTTGTACTAGTGTGAGTTGGGGAGGGTTGAGGTCTTGGCTTGAGAGTTCTTGGTTGAGGACTTGGGGCGGATCACGTCCATTGTTAGCCTCGTCGGAATGGTTACCTGTCATAACATTAGAATCCATGGCGAGTAAAAGTCGAACAAGAGTCAACAAGTACAAGCACTAGAAACGGCTCTTTAGACGGACTATGCACACACAAAGGTCAAGGAAGGCTTTATGTGCGAGAGGCGGCTAAAGGCTACACGATGCAACTCAAACACGCAAGGATCAATGCAATTACAAGCAACAATATTGACGTGCTAAGTGCTGAGGACTGCTTCTTTGTTGAGGCGGGCGTCCTTAAGGTGGGTGTGTCTTGGGACTCCCTTAAATCTAAAATAGTTGCCTTATTTTAGCTTTCTATTTGGACTTCTTTTGCCTTTTTTTTTTTGTTTTTTGAATGCGGTTACTAACCGAAGGAGAGTCCTTTGAGGGACGCAAGTAGCACAAATAGGTTACTAACCTAAGCACGACTGAAACCAATATGCAACAAGTAATCGAAATCACCAAGCATGTAAGGACTGCAATCGTAAATGGGTGTAAATTTTTTTTTTTTTTGGTAAGGACTATGGTAGTAAAATCTTGTTCTACTACCAAGGTTAGGCTAAAAAATTTTTTTTTTTGGATTTTTATAAGCACGGATTCAAGGAACACAAAGGGAAGCAAGTGTGATATGCAATAGTTCGAATAAAAAGGCTTACGTAACCTTGGCTCTGATACCAGTTGATGCGTTCGCCTTCTAGGGACTCCAAGAAGGACTCGCTTGGCCAAGGATCTAGGTTACGAGTTGGGCCTTATCCAACTATTGAGGGAAACATAAGGAGGCGGAAGCTGAGTTAGGGAAGGTGGAAGCTGAGGTAGGGACTCTTGTAGCTGTGGATGGGACTCTGGTAGCTGTGCTGCGGAAGGGACGCTGGCACTGTAGTAGGGACGCTGGTGGCGGAGATAGGGACGGTGGTAAGGACTCGACGGGTGGAAGAACTCGCCGTCGAGCGAGGAAGCGACCGGAGGTCGGGGAAAGGAGGGCGTCGGAGAAGAGGGATAGAAGGGTTGACGTTCACGGTTTTGGGGAAGAGATATTACTCGATTCAAGCCAAAACTCATTGATTGCAAACGTGAAGATTACAAGAGAGGAGAGCTCCTTATATAGTGGAGGCTCTTAGGCAACAAAAGGAAACCCTAGCATTTATGGGCTGGGCCTAAAACATGCAAGTCTTGGCCCAATACCCTATGCATACTATAAATGGCCAGACAACTAATCTGACCTAATATTCTTGTCTCTACTACAAAAGGTAATACTTATCCATTAGCTAGCTAGGAAAAGGAAAGACAAAGACTAGAACAAACAAGTCTTAGGGACTTTGCTGAGGACTCTCTTCAAGAGCTGAGGGACTCTGCTGAGGACTCTGCTGAGGACTCTGCCCATGAGCTGAGGGACTCTAATGCTGAGGACGCTGGAAGGGAAGCTGCTGGAATTGTTGGGACGCCCTGGTGCAGTCCCTAGGATTGTCCTTGGCAGCAGGCGTCCTCTAGAGATGGGGACTTCTAGGGTGCCGGTAGGGACGCCAGGGCCCCTTCCTCAGGATTGGCTTTAAGGACGCTCAGCACCCATGTAGGTGGTTCTTCAGGGACTAAGCTAAAGGACTGAGAGGCTCGCCATAAAGGACGCCGTTGCTTGAGCGATGGCCTTAGCACGAGCTCGAGTAATGGGTCCGTCCGAACGCATTGTCATGGCGTCCTCCTCTTCCTTGGGAGTAAGGGAAGGGATCGCATCATTGAGACTACTCTCGTCCTAGCACACTTAACTTCATAGTTCTTTTGACCTCTCGAACCATGAAAAGGAAGAGCTCTTGTTGGCATGGGGAGCACTTCAATCCCTTATAAATTCTCGGGGTGTTATAGGCGCGACTTCGGTTTTGCATATCTATGTTGGACCCGTATGGCTTGCCTCATGATCCACAATTTATTGGTATGCACAACATTGTACATATTGATGAAAAGATGTTTTGTATGACAGAGAAAAAGAAATCATACTACTTAGTCTCGAATGAAGAAGACCCTCTACGTACATGCCAAAACAAAAAGGCAGAACACATATCGAGACCCTTGTACTTGAACGTTTTTTCCTATCAGACCATCTTACTTAAAAATGTTCTATTAAACCCCTAAACTTAACTCAATTTGTTCTATATGGCACCCAAATGCCAAAACCCTGGAGAGTGAGTTTCACACTCGCTGACGTGCAAATATTTTTCCATGTAGACCGCCAACTAGCATTATTTGTGTACACATGTATCATCTTACACCTTTTAATTGACTTGGCAAAAAAAAAAACAAAAAAAAAGAATAATAAAAATATAAACATTTCCAACTAGCACCCTTCGTTTTCCTTCTACATTCCACTATTCCAGATCTGGTTTTTTGTCTGCCTCACCGTCAACCCTGCCGTCGCGCTCGCCCGCCCTCTCCATCGTTGGCCTTCGCCCGCCCTCGCCGTTCTTCTATGCCCGACCCTCACCCTTCCGGCGTCTCTCAATCTGTCCACTCTACCAAAGTCGCCACCGACAGACTACTCCGCCCTCCCACTTCGCTCCTCCTCCTCCTTCGCTCCGACGTCACTCCGCCCTCGCTCCTCTGACTTCACTCCTCGAAACGCCCTCGCTCTTCTGAGGCTAGGCTAGATCCGCGAGGGGGATCTCCGGCGGGGGGAGAGCCGGGAGGGGGGACGCTGGCGACGGGGTGTCGCCGGGATGGACGGCGAGGGGTTAGGTTAGTGGGGTGAGTCCAACAAGCGCGGAGGGCGCTCGAGCGACGGGGCTGGGCGAAGAGGTGGCGCTCGGGAGGCCGCCGAGAGCAACTAACAGAGACGGTAGAGAATAGTCGGCTGGCAGGCGAGTTGTGGAAACGGTCGTAGAGATTTGCGTAGAAAAACGAAAAAATCTAATAAAGAAGAAAAGAAAAAAGAAAGAAGAAAGAAGAAAGAAAAAGGCCCTTTTATTATTATTATTATTTAACATGTCAGCAAATAAAACCAAAACACTCGCACTACAAGGGTTTAATAACACGCGCTTGTCCACGTATGATAAAAGTGTTCAATAGGCAAAAATTGACGTAGTACAGGGGTTTAATTGAACAATTTTAAGTAGAGGGGGCTGATAGGAAAAAACGTTCAAGTACAAGGGTCTGATGATGTATTTTGCCAAAACAAAAAATTCATCGAGAAAGTGATGTTCCTAGTTATTGTTGCAAGACCAAGATTTGATGAATATGGCAATGAAGTATTTTCTGGAAAAGTTGAGGTGTTTCCTCTAGTAACTAAGCTACCAACCCAAAGGAGAAGTCGAAATAGAGAAGTTGGGACCATGGAAACTAAACCGATCATGTCCGTCACAAAAGATATTGTACGAGCCTTTTTAATAGATCAAGTGATTCCAACGATTCAAATGAAGTGGCCATAAGAGATAGAGGTAGAACAATTTTTATTCAACAAGACAATGCACACATGTTCGCCCGGATGATGCGGAATTTCAAAGAGCGGCTGCACAAGATGGGTTTGATATTGGATTGTTTAACCAACCGGCGAATTCTCCAAACATGAATGTTTTGGATCTTGGATTTTTTAGAGCAATCCGGACTCTACATCTAAAACAACGCACACAAACAGTGGATGGGCTAATTCATGCGGTGCATAAGGCATTTGAAGAGTATCCAACAAAAGCTATCAACCACGTATTTTTATTCTTGCAATTTTGTATGGAGGAAACCATGAGGATCCAACCCATATCGAATTCCTCATATAGGTAAGTAAAAATTAGAAAGGAATGGTAACTTACCAATTGTTTTCAAGTGTAATTCTGTTTTCGTAGAAGATACCTTGAAAATTTTAAAGTGAGGAGTTTGACTCTAGTAAGCACTTTTTTTTGTTGCAATTGTCTTTAGTTTGACTCTAGTAAATTAAATGTTCTACTATGCAATTCTTGGAATTTCTTTCATCTTTTTCTTTTGAAATTCGTCCCATATGGACAATACTTGAACTCTTGGCTTTGATAATTAGATCATGTGCGTCCATTCACTAAAATAGGGTCCATCCATTCGCTAAAATAGTTAGCCAGCAGAGTGATGACCCAAGCTATGATCTGGGATTTTCAAAACTTTTTCATGTATGTATTATAGTGCTCCGGCCTTTGTCAAAAAACTCTTCTAGAGTTGCATGCAGTTTTAGCTTCTCAGGAAGTTCCAAGGTCCACTACCAGTTCTTATCCTGCAAGAACCAAAAAAAACCCAAAACACATTCATAAACATTCTCTTTAAAAAAATTAAATGTCTCTTTCCCTCCCTTTTTAAGGAGCAGTAGAAATGTATAATCACCTCACGAATCCTGCAAATGCTCGGAGGCTCATGAATATGGTCAAGGCGAACCAAATGCCAACAAACCTGTGTTTCGAAGAAAGAAGAAAAAGACATAGAATGTTGAAGATGGCCACCGTAACCTACAAAGGAACACAAAAATTTGTTCAGTGCACCTGTTTTAATTTCTTAGGTTGTTTATCAGTTTTATGACTATAATTGTAAGTCTTTTGCTATCTTCAATGATATATCAACCGTGTTCAAATCCAAGTTTCTAACCACAAATTTGTTACTTGTTGTAATCGGATCGATGGAAGTAGTTTACCAGGAAAGATACCAACTTTCATTGGCAACTGGACGAAAATCAACAAACTATTAGTACCATTCTTCATTCTGTTCAATATTAGCCCTTTCAGGACTATGAAGACGTACTATGAGAAGAGTTTATTTCATTTCAGCTCGGTTAGTTTTTCCCTAAAAGAACCGGTTCCTTGTTTATTTTATTTCTGGTTCAATTGCTAGGTTTTCCTTTAGCTAGCTATAAATACTTCCTAATCCCAATGTATCCGTCACCTGAATGCTCATTGAATGAAATAACATTTTGTTTGTCTGTCCATTATCGATCTCAGTGAGCTAGCTTACAAGCTTAAGCTCA
The DNA here is from genome assembly GCA_963924305.1 of Polygonum maritimum. Taxonomy (NCBI): domain Eukaryota; kingdom Viridiplantae; phylum Streptophyta; class Magnoliopsida; order Caryophyllales; family Polygonaceae; genus Polygonum; species Polygonum maritimum. The sequence goes on along the minus strand of OZ002728.1, from coordinate 25,577,072 downwards.
TTTCATCCAAATCTTCATATGGTATTAGAGCACAAGGTTACGATCCATTAATCTGTAAACCCCTCTTTCGATTTTGTTCATGGAGAACGACAGAGATTTTCTCCTTGATGGAGTTGACATCGATGATAGTTGGGAACCAGATCTCCGCCATTTCGCTGAAGAAGAAGATTACTACGATGGACGAGACCCTCGCAAAGGAAGGCATGACCGCAGAGGAGGAAGAACGAGAGAAAGGTCGAGAGGAACCAGCTCTAGAGATGAGAGTCGCAGATGAGGTGGCTCGAACTACAACCCACTTTTCTTGTCCAATTCGGATAATCCAGGTATGACCCTTGTAGCTGTGCCTTTTGATGGTTCGAATTTTCAATGTTGGAGTCGGAGTGTGAAGTTAGCTTTAGGGTTGAAAATGAAACTTGGGTTTATCAACAGGAAGATACCTAGGCTTGATAACGATTCCGAAGATTATGATAGATGGGAGAGGTGCGATTGATGTCTCTCATTTTGGAGGTGTTTTAGTAGTTAATTTCCCTTGTTAATATGTGTTTTTCATTCCTTTCTTTGTTAGTTTCGTTCCTTCTTGGCTTAGTTCCCGGTTTTCTTTAAGAGTCGGAAACTATGCGAGTTTGCTTTGTTTTGTAGGTAAAATGGCAAGAATGAGGACATTTTGGAGGAGTAACTAAGAAGGAGCTAAGCCAAGGAATCAAGGAGCGGAAGAGCCATGCCAAGAATGAAGAGGAACCAAAGGAAAACCAAGAAGTGAAGGAGGACCGAGGCCCAAGACCGAGCACCATCAAGTCGGGCCCGAGATCGAGCAACCAGAGCCAGGATCGAGTTCCCAACGTCAGGCCCGAGGTCCCCAGGAAGTCGGTCCGAGACGGCAAAATGAGATTAGGCCCCAAGGCACAATTGTGGTGAACTTCCAATTTTGCCCTTCTTCTAAATTGGAATTCCTTGGTCTCCAATCAATAGAAGAGGATAATTAGAGGTGATTAGAGAGGATTAGAGGAGAGACACAACAATCCCACACCAAATCACTCTCAAAGGCTCAAGGAATGCTTGGAGAGAAAGGGAAGAGAGGAGGAGGAGAAGAGGAGGAAATCGGTGGAGCTAGGAGGAGGATTAGTGAGTTTGTACTTGTTTAGCTTTGGTTTTAGTAGAATTAAGACTTGGATCTTGTGAACCCTTTGAGAATTGAATGCAATTTGAGTTTGGATTGATGTTGATGATTGAGATTTGCTTGCTTTTACATTTGATTGCTCTTTACTCTTATCTTATGGAGTAGATTCCATAGTCTTGGGCTATGGGGGAATCCCCTAGCTAGGATTGGGTAAGAAACCCAAATTCCATAGCCTTTGAGTGCTTGATCTAGGAATCCTCTCTACACTAAGCTTCATTTCTCTTGTGGGAACAAGGGACATTGGGCTTGTGATTGGTAAGAGTGAGCGGAAGCATCTCTCACCCATCACTAGACCTAACATCGAAGGAGAGTGGAAACTCCCTTGGGTCGAAGTGTAGAGTGGAGAGATCGAAGGTGGGCAACCTCGATCTCACAAGGATCAACACTTATTGGTTGAATTGGGGTAGAATTACTCAAGTCTAGTTAGGGAGGGAACCCAAAAACCCAAGACTGATCTACTATTTTGCCTAAATCGAGTTACCAGTACATCGGGCCCGACGTTGAACCAAGTCGGTCCCGGCCAAAACCACCTCGATCCACCCTCGGACCGAAGTGACTAGTGTCGGTCCGAGGTGATTTCTTCCGTTTTCCTTTGTTTTGCCTTTCTTTTACACCTTTTTAGTCTTTCGGGTACTCTCAACACACGAACTCTCGTGTGTTCGACACCCTACCTCTTTACTACAAGTGAGGTTCGGTTTATAAATTTAAATTTTGACCACCACACCCGGACCGATCAGCGATAACATGGTGATGAGTTGGATTTTTTGAACTCGATGACAAAGGATTTGGCTCAGAACTTCATATATGTGAACTCAGCAAAACAACTTTGGACTGACTTACAAGAACAATTTGCTGAATCAAACGCCTCCCTTATTTATCAGTTGTAGAGAGAAATTTGCAACATCAAACAAGAGAGCTCAAGAGTTGGGGTGTATTATGGTAGGCTCAAGAGAGCTTGGAAGGAACTACAAGCAGTGGAAGGGGTTCCGATTTGCACTTGTGGAGCCTTTAATCATTCTTCTTGCATGCTGATGAAAAGGATAGTAGATAGAGATGCTACGACTAGACTGGCGTAGTTTCTTATAGGGCTAAATGATGCCTATGATGTTGTGCAAAGCACAATTTTGTCCACTAATCCATTACCGAATCTGAATCATGCCTTTAACATGGTGGTTAGAACTAAAAGACAGAAGGGAATCACAAGGGGTAGCTAGTTTGCAGTCTCATGATGCTCTTGCGGGTAATAGTGCTAGAGGACAGAACAGAAATTACATGAATCAGGGAAGAGGAGGACAAGGTATGCAAAGTGCTGGTGTTGCAGGTTGTGGAAATAACAACAGAGAACATGAATCAGGCGGTGGAAGAGGATTTGATAACTATGGAAAATGAGTTTCAGACAAGGATTATAAGAAGGCTAAGTTCGATAGGAAGTGTGACTTTTGCAATGAAGCTGGGCACGTAAAAGAGACATGTTTTAATCTGGTGGGTTATCCCGAATGGTGGAAGGGGCCTAGATCAAGGGGGATCCGGGTTAGGAAGAGTCATGGCCAACGTCCAGGATATGGGAGGCTATGGAACGCCTCTTGAGCATGAGGAAGGAGATGGGTCAGGATGCAAGCCGAAAGCTTCACTTGTCAATGATGTAGCTGCTTTGCAGGAGGCGCTTAAGGCATTGGATGGAGGAGGGAGCGCGCGAGGAAGCTCGAACTTTGCAGGTAATCTTGCTTTATTATCCGTTGAAAAAGGATGTGGTTTGTATGACAATGTTTGGATTATTGACTCGGGGGCCACAGATCATGTTACTTATGATAAAGAAATTCTAAGTGACATGAAAGCCCTTGAGAAGCCAATTAAGATTGGGTTGCCTGATGGCATGACTCAGTTCTTGGAGTATGCTGGAAGCGTACAATTGACTCATGATCTGAGATTGGAGAATGTTCTTTTTATGCCGCTTTTCAAGCACAATTTGATTTCTATTTCAAAGCTCTTGACTGATGCATCTCGTGTATTCTAAAGGGCTTAGAAGAGGAGTCGAAGATCAGATATTTAATTCTTTTGATGCTTTGAACTTGAACAGTGAATCTGAGTTTTTGCCTAATGTTTTGAGTATGGTCTGTAATAAAGAGGAAACTCTAAACCTTCTACATGCACGTTTTGCGCATATTTCTTTGTCAAAGATGTAACATATGAAGCTTTTGAAGAATTTTGTTCCAGATTTTATGAGCTTTGAATGTGATGTTTGTGTCTGTGCAAAACATCATAAGCTGACATACACTAGAAGTAATTCAATTGCTCTTACAAAATTTGAGTTGATTCATTTAGATGTCTGGGGGCCTTACAAGACACCTACATACAGCGGTGCAAGGTACCTTTTGACTATCGTAGATGATTATTCATGGGCTACATGACCTACTTGATGAATAACAAGGACCAAGTATATGGTCTTTTGAAATAGTTTCTTTGTTTGGTGCAAAATCAGTTTGGTATACAGGTGAAGAAAGCGAGATCAAATAATGGCACATAATTGACATCTCATATCATGAAGCAAATGTTTGAAGAAAGAGGAATAATACATCAAAGATCAGCCCCGGGCAATCCTCAACAAAACGCCAGAGTTGAAAGAAAGCACAAGAGTTTACTTGAAGTTCCTCGAGCCTTAAGAATACATGCAGGACTTCCCCAAATGTTTTGGGGGGACTACATCCTAGCTGCAACACATTTAATTAATTTGTTGCCCAGTACAGTTTTAAACTGTGATATTCCTTATTTCAGGTTACATGGAAAATATCTGAATTATGATTCATTAAGGGTGATCGGGTGCTTGTGTTTTGTTCTAACACCCAAGCACCAAAGGGCAAAGCTGGATCCTACCGCCAAGAGATGTGTCTTCTTTGGGTATCCAGCCGGTCAGAAAGCCTATAGAGTTTATGACTTGGAGGAGAAGAAAGTGATGGTGTCCAAAGACGTAATATTCAGAGAATCATCCTTTCCTTTTAAACATCAAGACATCATTCATTCTAATTCTTCACGACCTCTTCCCATGGTTACTTATGGGCTTGATGATGCAGCCATCCCTCCATCATCTAAGACCACCAGTGGAAATAAAGAGCCAGTTGACAGCCCACCTCCATCACTACAATAGAGGCAGTCCCCTACTCCCATCAGTTCACCATCAAACTCTTTATCTCATCCTCCTACTCCTATGCAGTATGGAGATGGTATGCCACCACAAGATGTAGAGCATAATCCACCTTTGAGAAGGTCCACCAGGGTTAGCAAACCACCAACAAGATTCGAGGACTATGTCTACGTAAAATTACAAAGGCGCTCAGACATTCAGACTCTTTAACATCAGGATAACGACTCTTTTGCTGAAGCATTTCATGTTATAAATTTGAATGATTTGAGTGGTTATTCAGAAGATTATGTGCATTCACTCTTCAATGTATTTCCTATGTCAGAACCTTTAAGTTTTGCACAGGCAAAACACGGTGAAGGATGGAGTGCAGCCATGAATCAATAGCTTGCAGCCCTTGAAGCAAATCAGACTTGGCAGTTGACAACCTTGCCACTAGGAAAGAAAGCAATTGGTTCACGGTGGGTATACAAGATAAAGTTTCAACCCAATGGAGAAGTGGAGAGATTGAAAGCAAGGCTTTTGGCAAAGAGGTACAATCAAGCTAAGCACAAGGACTATAAACACACATTCTCGCCAGTTGCTAAAGTCACCACCGTGAGAGTCCTTCTTGCCTTGGCTGCAGCGAGATGTTGGAACCTTCATCAACTTAACATCAACAATGCATTTTTTCATGGATTTTTAGATGAAGAAGTGTATATGCTCCCACCTCCAGGGTACAAATTAGCAAGACCGGGTGAAGTTTGCAAGCTTAAGAGGTCGTTGTATGGGTTGAAGCAGGCCAACAGACAATGGAACTTAGAGCTTACCAAGCATTTGTTGAAGTTGGGTTTCACACAATCAAGACAGGATTACTCCTTATTTGTGAAGCACAAGCATGGTTTGATTACGGTGGCCTTGGTATACGTAGATGATATGATTCTCACAGGGAACAATGAGCATGATATTGAAGCTACTAAGAAGTTTCTTGATGCAGCCTTTACAATCAAAGACTTGGGTCTTGCAAGATACTTCCTGGGTCTTGAAATCGCTAGATTGCCTCAGGGCATCCAATTGAATCAAAGGAAGTATGTTCTGGATATGCTTATAGACACAAATTTGCTTGATTGTAAATCAGTCCCCTTTCCTATGCAGAAAAATTTACACTTACAGCCGGATGTGGGAGAGCCTTTATCTAATCCTGAGTCCTATAGAAGGCTTGTTGGAAGGCTACTCTACTTGACATTATCACTGCCGAACATCTCTTACGGTGTGTAGCAGCTGTCACAGTTCATGTCCCTGCCCAGACAGCCCCATTACCAAGCTGCGATGTACTTGCTAAGGTACCACAAAGGGACCATCAACTGCTCCTTGTTTTATCCAAAAGACAATGAGTTGAACATTCGGGCCTATAGTGATGCAGACTAGGCAAGGTGTGCTTACTCATGCCGTTCACTCACCGAATATTGTGTGTTCTTGAGAAAATCACTTTTATCTTGGAAGAAGTAGAAACAAAAGACGGTTTCCAAGTCTTCAACTGAAAGTGAGTACCGGAGTATGTCCCAAACCGCAGCTGAATTGGTTTGGATTGAGGGTCTGCTTCAAGATTTCAGAATCACAATTGATTTGCCCATTCCTCTTCATTGTGATAATGTTGCAGCACAACACTTGGCCGAGAATCCTGTGTTTCATGAGAGAACCAAGCACCTTTGTATTGGCTGTCACTTTGTCAAAGACATGGTTCAGGAAAGATTTCTCTCTACAGTTCATGTTCATTCTCATCTTCATCTGGCTGATATTTTCACAAAGCCTCTTGGTTCATAACAACATTTGTTCTTGGCTCGCAAGCTTGGACTGATTCTGCCATGTCCAGCTTGAAGGGGGAATATGGAGACTATGAGAAGAGTTTATTTCATTTCAGCTCGGTTTAGCTTTTCCCTAACAGAACCAGTTCCTTGTTTATTTTAATTCCGGTTCAGTTGCTAGGTTTTCCTTTAGCTAGCTATAAATACTTTATAATCCCAATGCAGTCGTCACCTAAATGCTCATTGAATGAAATAACATTTTGTTTGTCAGTCCATTATCGATCTCAGTGAGCTAGCTCACAAGCTTAAGCTCATTTCATCCAAATCTTCACAAAGACCAATGCAATTGTATTACGAGACAATATTTACACTTTGTTTACCAAGAACATATTTCAATATCTTTCAGGCATATGCAAGGCACAAATATGAAGGGACCTATTCCTCCCACCATAAATTTGTTGACAAAATTGAATGAACTCTAAGTTTGAACATGAATCTAGTGGCTCTTACTCTATTTCTTTGTTTTTGATGCTAAATTAGTTTGTGTTGTTTGTTTGCAGGAGAATATCTGATCTTGGAGGATCTAGTGTGACGTTTCCCATTGTATTGGCTTTGAGTTCGTTAACAATACTATGAGTTTCAAGCAACTTATAATCTGTAATCAATGAGCATTACAACATATCTGGAACTGAAAACACTAGTAGCAGTTTCAGCGGCGGATCCAGGGGGTGTGGGTGGGCGGCCGCCCCCCCCCCCTCGTTCGCCGGAGTAGTAGTGTAAGATACAATGTAGTTAGGAAGCGGCGCGGGGCGAGACAGGGCGAAAAATGGCACTATGAGCAGGGCGAGACGGAGGTTTGGAGCCGAGGGCATGCATCGAGCAAGGGTTGGCGGAGTTGTGAATGGAGCCCTAAAGTGTTGCCGGTGGAAATCACACAAAAGGAAGAAGACGGTTGACTAATGCCTTTTTTGGGCCTATATGGTAGAACCCAGATTTTTTTTTGGGCCTATTAAGAAGATGTTTGACTAATGTTTTTTATGGCCCAATTTATCATTAACCTCTTCACTTAGATTATTTTTTTGGGTTGAATTTCACCAACATTCATTTACATGGCTGATGGCTCCACTAATTGATGTATATCTTTTTACAAAAAATTTTAAGTGGGAAAAATTGTTAAAATATATATATTTTTTGAGCAAATTGCTGATATTATTTTAGTTGTTTATAATATAGAGAAAAAAAAATCAGTTCATAAAAGTGAGAACAATGAGTGTCTAAACTCGAGCGATAAGGTAAGAGATTCCGGGGCCAAAACCGGCTATGCATCTAGAAAAGGGCTTTAAGTATATCAGATTTGTTCAAAATCCGCCCCCATACAAACGGTCCTGGATCCACTATTGAGCAGTTATGATTAGCTTAGACTCTTCATCAAGTCACAATTTGTGTACTGTGTTCAGGGTATTGCGCAATTGCTTGCTCATTGGGCTAATCCCTCCATACATTGGAAATATGATTACATTGAAGATCCTGTGAGTCCTTTTTTTTTTTTTGCTTTTCATTTCTTACTAATCTACCAAAATATATGCTTGCATTATGTATATAACATGCTTTTTTACCTGGCGTATTATCGAATATAAAACCTCTATTTCGCACGATTTTCAAACTCTCGTTATACAAGTTTTACGGCGAAATTTCGCGCACTCCAAAATTTCGGTTGCGCACCCTCGTATGGACAGATTTATAACCCGTACATGATTTTTCAAAAAAACCGGATTTAATATGGACAGATTCATAACCCGTCCATAATTTGAAAAAAAACCCGGTCCCGTGTGCGGGTTTAGGAAATGTAGATACGAACCGGAATTTGCCTGGACGAGTCTTGGACAGGTTTAGAACCCGCACAACCATGGACAATTTTGAAAACCGGAAAAAATTGATTTTTTAGGTCAAAAATATGGACAGTTTTAGAACCCGTTTATAACTTTTATAACCCTCACATTTACATCAGCGGTTATTTAAATAATTGATAATTTGTATTTAATTTATATATAAATGTTCGTACTTTATGTTATAAAATGTTAGTAGTTAAAAATCATATTTTAGAATTCTCTATAGAAATTATATTATATAATTTGTTAAATTAGAAATTAAATTATATAAATTAGAATTCGTACCTTAGAAATAATATAATTTATTAGATTTGTAATTATATTATGTTGATTCATATTATTTCTTATAATAGAAATTAGTTTATAGAAAATAGAATTCGCACATTAAAAATATTATCTTAGAAACTAGAAATCGTATCTTAGAAACAATATAATTTGTCCAATTAAAAAATAATTTCTTATACTAGAAAATATATCATATGTAATAACAATCTTAAATAGGAATAAAGAAATTATGATGAATTTGAATAAAATTAATGAAATGTTGGAAATAAATTAAATAAATTAAATAAATTAAATAACAGGATGTAGTAGCACACATTCGAGAGACTGTAGACGGTAGTAGACATCTCGATAGGCGGAGAGTCACGGCTTCTAGTCGTAAGAGGCGACACGAAGAGTCGTCCTTTCAGCCCGAGGATTATGTACACGACACGGGTTAGTCTAGCTTATGTTCACATTTGTACTATTTTGTTGACTATTTGGGTTGTTTGCGTATTTTGACCACGGGCTTATTTTGCATATTTTGACGTTTAGGATTGTTCTACCATTTAAATTGTTTGCATATTGTGATGTGTTTCAGTCAAATCTACTATCGTACGATGATAAGGAACAAAAATACCATGTTACGGAGAAGGACAAAATATAATTTATTTCGAATATTTTAGAAAAAATATGACCTACTTATGGATACGACATGCATAACCTCTAAACGACTTAGAAGGGAGTACTTGGTTGGGCTACGGAGTTTGAAAACTGCCCATGAACGAGTTACGAATCCGTCCATGGGCGGTTTTGAAAACTGCCTATGAACGAGTTACAAATCCGTCCATAGGTGGGTGTGAAAACTTCCCATGAACGAGTTACGTATCCGTCCATAGGGCATTACACATACCCTGAGCCTAAACCCTAAACCCTATGGGCGGTTTCTGGACTAGTACATATGGTTTTTACCCTAATGGGCGTTTTTCTGGATTTTTTTCAAAGAACTTATATCAATTTTTTTAAAACAACTCAACGTTTTATCATTTAAAACATAAAAAAATCTTAAGTTACAAATCGGATGGCACATATAGCTTATATTGACCATGAAGAACTTCATCGTTAAGCGCTAGCCACTAGCTATTAGGACCTCTTATGTTTTATATAGACCTTGATGATGGTTCAACCCGCCATGAACCATGAAGTCCTTTACAAGGTTGAATCGTCTTATACCATGAAGTCTTGCATGATGCTTGAACTCGTAATGTGCCATGAAGACCTTTATGATAGTACTTGTCATATACCATGAATATCTTTATGATGGTTCAACTCGTCAAGTACCATGAGGACTTCTTGTGAGTCGTTTGCTAGTTGAAGGGTTAATATGTGAGATTAATCATAATAGTATAATATATATAAGTGTAAGTTTAAAGGAGATGTGAAGCAACTAGCCTGTGCGAGTTGGTAACCCGTTTAAGAGGGTTTGTAACCGGCAGATGGACGGGTTTGCAACTCGTTCATGAACGGGTTACAAATCTTGTCAATGAACGAGTTTGTAACCCGCCCAAGGCCGGTCGCGGTGGGAAGGTCGCGCCCGCGGTTTGTCTCCTGAGAGTACGCAAAATATATTCAACCGTTAATTTTTAAATATATAAATCCGGGAATCTAAGGTCCAGTTAAATCTATAAAAAAATATTACGTTTTAACATAGTAGTAGTGATAGTCAAAGTGGAACTACAATGTCTAACAAGAATTACAATCTTAAGTTAAAATATCATTCCTTCCACTTCTCTCTCGTTGAACCACATAGGCATTCGGCTCTCGTAGCGGTGGTGCCATCCTTCCACATTCATCGTTTAATGATGTCTCTCTATTTGATAGTATTTTATAGGTCATTTTCCTATGTAAATATGTGTCTTTCTTCCCTTTTCTTGTGTGTTTTGTCCCTTTTTAGCTTAGATTCCGATTTTCTATGAGATTCGGAGACTATGCGCGTTTTGTGTGTTTTTAGGCATTTTGGAGCAAGAATCATGGAGATTGGAGCATGGATTCATGGAGGAATTCAAGGATAGAAAAAGAGCCAAAATGGAGCTAACAATGCATGGAAAGAAGCCTCAAGTGAAGACGAAGAGAATGGCGAAAGAATCGAGTCAATCCGAGCTAAAACGAGAGAGAGCGGGGTGAAACAAGCTGAAATTTGCCTTAGGCCCGAGGTACCCAGCATGTCGGGTCCGAGGTACCATGGTGGCCCGAGGTGGTGGTCCGAGGTGTGGCAAGTCGGGCCCGAGGTCTCTGGAACGTATGACATTGGACCGAGGTTGAAGCAAGTCGGGCCCGAGGTTCTCCATGTCGATCCATGTCGGTCGTGGCTCCGGTTTCCTGTCTTTTTGGGATTTTCTTGTTAATTTCCAACACTATATTTGCTTCCTTGGAGGTCAAGGAGTCTAGAAGTCTTGGAGATCAAGGAGTTCTAGAAGCCTTGGAGATCAAGGACAAGCCTTGGAGCCCTAGGAGTTTAGAAGGGTAATCTAGTCTTTGTAGTAAGGGGAAAATCTCTATTTAAAGCCTTGTAATCTCTCATTAGAAGATGATCAATCATCACATACACTTTGGAGAGTGAATAGAGAGTGAGGTTTGAGAGAGTAGAAGGAAGAAGGGGGTGGACTCTTCTCCAAGGGAGGGAAAGAACCCAGGATCTAGAGGAGGATTTGGGTAAATTCCTTTATTGGAGAGGAAAGAAACCCTTAGGCTTGGAGCGGGAGTAGAGATTGTAAGAATTCCTCTTCCTAGTTTAATTCAAATTTGCTTTTGCTTTGATTTTGTGTTTGTGTTGTTGATTGTGGATTTGACTTGCATGAATCATGATTTGCCTATGGTCTTTGATGATTGCTAGTTTGAATTCCATGATTAGTGAGTAGTTAGCTTGATCTTAGGGTAGGGGGTGAAAACCCCAACTCAATTGCATGTGCTTGAACCAATTTCATGACTTGATTGCCTAAATCCATGTCTATTTACCCTATGGGAAAGATCGTTTGTTAGAAGCTTAGGAAAGTCGGTTCGAAGGGATGAAGAGAGGATCTCTTGATCCCGCGGTCGAGTAGGAGTAGATAGAGAGTCGTTTGGCTTGAATGAATGCGTAAGCGTAGTTCCTTGAGGTTTATGGCATGATTTGATTGGATTTGTTGATCTATGTCTAAGTCGAAAGCCTCTAGTTCATTGATCTATATGATAGCATGTGAAGTTGATGTTGGCATGAACCCTTAACCCTAGGATCTCCTTAGCCTAGCTTGTTTCTCCCCTTTCGTATTGATTGTTGAGTCGAGCCCGAGTCCCCTAGCCTCGAGCCCGACTTTGTTTGTGCCTAGCTACCTCGGTCCCGAGATTGACAACCTCGGTCCCGAGTTGCTTTGTGTGTTTTATTCCCATTGTGTTTTTGTTAAACAAATTGACCGTTCAAACGCGCATGAAATAATTCCCTGTGATCGATCTCGATCACCGTACTTGTTGGGACACTATCAAGGACGCTTGCATACTTGGTAGTGTGCTCACAACCGTCCCTTAGTTTTAATATGACAAACTCACTTTGATTCTAATAAATTTGTCCAAGTGTTCAGGAACGCCAGTGACAAAAGGACAACAAGTGTGTATGGGCGTCCCCTAGGCTTAGGGACGCTAGCTAACAGGAAGTAAGGACCAGCTAGAGACTACTTGAGCAAGGACGGAGTCCCAAGCAAGTAGGAACGCATGAAAGGCGTCCTTACTCACTAGCCGACATGATGACATCACTCGACAACATTTGATCATCTAAGGACACGTGGAGACCGATCCTGTAGCGGAGTCCAACACTACGTGGCGGACGATCCTGTTACAGAGTTCATTAACACGTGGCGGCCGATCCTATAGCGGAGTTCATCACACACAGCTGGATACAGGAAGCTTCCTCATCACCGCCATCATATGTGGAGGAAGATCCTGTAGCCACGTCCACAAAGGGCATGATCGTCCCAGAGAAATGACGCCCTTTCCCAAGTCCTATATATAGCCCCAATGCATTTATTGTGACGTTAACGCTTTCAGAGAATATTCAGAGAGAATCAGAGGAAAGCGGCTCACTCAAGAACACGAAGAACTAGCTCAAGAACTCAAGAACAGTGCTAAGACTTGTGCTAGATCGAGTGAGATTTGTAACCAAAACCACAAAACAGTTTGTATTCAGAAAAACCCAAAAAGAGAAAGAGAGTCCTACGAAGTATTGTAGGACGTAGGGATAGAGTCCTTTAATAGATTGAACTCGCTTAAGTTGTAGGCTTAGAGAAGTCCTTTACTAGTGGACTTAGGGAAAAGCTAAGTGCCAGAGAACTGTAAAGACTCGCCAGTACAACTATAAGGACATTCAATATAAAGGAAAAGCTATTCAAAAATCCTCCAAGGAGGTAGAGGTTTACACTCAAGGACTACTTGATCTTGAGTGGTTCCTCTATAATTCACTGCGTTCATCTTTACTTGTTTAGTATTTTATTCCGCTGCATTACTCAAGGACGCCCCTACTCCTCGTAGGGACGCCTAACCAAAGGACGCCTTTACCAAAGTAAAGGACGTCCCTCAGTACTAACGATCCAACAATTGGTATCAGAGCAGGCGCTCTAGATTCTTACTGAGTTGCAGGTAAAAGATGGACATGGAACCTATTGGGAATCTCTTTTGTGAAGCCTCCGTGCCTGACGGACGGCAACTTCAACCGCTGGAAGATCAGGTTCGAGAACTTCGTTAGAAGTCAGAACTATCAATGCTGGAGAGTGATCATGAAAGGTGACCTTACCGTTCCTGCTGACAAGAAAGATAAAGAGGATGAGTGGGGTCCTGATGAATACAAGCTCATGGAAACAAATGCTAAGGCAATTTGCTTCCTTCAAGCGTCTCTTTGCGAGAGGGACGCCACTCGAGTCAGCAATTTGGCAACAACTAAACTACAATGGGAAGCTCTCGAGAAGTACCACGTGGGTACGGCTGAGATGAAGGAAGACGTTCAGCTTGAAATTAAGAGAGAGTTATATGCTTTCAAGATGTTGCCCAATGAAACAGTTAAGGACTACTCATACCGTTTTGAAGCTCTTGTCACCAAAATGAGGAACTTAGGTATCCCAGAAACTGAAATTTCAATGAGGAATAGAGTTCAAGTGGTCATTGATGGACTAACAGGAAAGTGGAACTTTGATAGAACCACGTTCAAGGAAAATACAGCTAACAAGACTTTAGATATGGAAGAGATCTACGGGAAGCTGAGAGGATATGAAGCAAGGAGGGACTCCGATCTGGCTGAGCTAGCACGGAATCCACAGACAGATGTAGCCTTGATGACATCAACACCAGAGTACGCTGAGTATCTTCGTCGTCAACGAGAACTTGCTTTAATGGTGGAAGCCAACAAAAATGAGAACCGTGAGAAGATGCGCGTTCTAGCTTTAAAGGAGAAAGAAAGCAAGACTAAAGAACAGCTAGATGAAGAAGAAGAACTTGCTTTTATCCACAAAGCTCTCCGTTCTTATGGCAAAAGGAACAAGTACTTCAACAAACACAAGATGCCTTCCAAGAAAGAAAGTCACAAGTACACTGAGGCAGAGATGAAAGAGCTTACTTGTTACAAGTGTAACAGGAAAGGACACTTTGCTAAAAAGTGTACAACAGGAATGTCCTCAAAGGAAATGAAGACAAAGGCTCTCATTGGAGCGTTCGCATCTGCATGGGATAATGGTAGTTCTTCTGATGATGATGATGAAGAACCTGATGAACAAGTGGCATACATGGCTATGGAGGACGCCACAGTTGTTGAGGAGAACGTTCCGAAATCTGAAAATGAGGTAACCCGTGAGTCTATTATGAGTTCTTTAGAAAATTGTTCTATGTCCAAACTTATTAAACTCATTGGTAAAATCATGGAAGAAAGTGTAGTCATGCAATATAGAATGGATGAACTTGAACTTGAATGTGAAAACTGTAGTTCTATGACCATTCAACTAGAGTCCTCATGTGAAGAAACTAAGTCCCTAAAAACTGAAGTTATGTGTCTCAAACTTGAGAACGCTAAGCTTAGGGAAGAAGTAAAGGTGTTAGGAAAGAATCCTATCATTGAAGAAGTTAGACCAATGGTTTTTGTCCCAACCAAGAGAGGTCTAGGCTATGAGTCTGACACTAGGAACGCCCTACCTAGCGACTTTGAGGCGAGCAAGACTTTAGAACTTGAACTTGAAAGAGAGAAAACCAAGAATCTTCTTGAAAGAATTAGAGTCCTAGAGAGTGGAGAGATAGGTAAAGAGGACTACTACACTAACTCCACAAGTCATAGGATCTACAAGAAAATTGCTAAAGGGGAAGGTTCTAAAGTTTGTAATCCTCAAAAGATGAAAGAGAACAAAATCCAACGTCCCAACAAGAAGTACTACCTTGGTACTTACTATAGGACGTGTTGGTACTGTGGACAAGGAGATCACTTTAAATATGACTGTTTGAAACTGAAGGAAGATATTAAAAGTGGAAAAGCTGCTAGGACTAACATTGAAAATGATAAGTCCGTCCCTAAGACAAACTCTAGGCGTCCTAGACATTCTAGGAGTTCTTACCGAAAGCATGCTATTTCAAATGATGTTAATTTGAATGATTATTTGCCAGAGCCAGAATTCTATTACTGTAACGAACCAGGTAAGGAACACCTTGCCTGGGTCGCCAAACACTAACTTTGTCTTGGCAGGTGGAAGTGAGGGAACACCCATGGATCATTGATAGTGGCGCCTCAAATCATATGACAGGAAGCCAGATCCATCTCACTTCTATCCAAAGCAGTGCCACGGGAGGAACTGTCTCGTTTGGCAACAAGGGCAAGGGAAAGATCAAAGGGACGGGAACTGCCATTCTCAATCTGTCCATCAAAGTAACAAATGTGAGCCTTGTTGAAGGACTTGGCTTCAATCTTCTTAGCGTCTCCCAAATGTGTGACCAAGGTGAAAACCTAGTCACATTTGACTCAAAAGAGTGCTTAGTCATCAACAAGAAGTCCAACAAAATTGTTCTCAAAGGAGTACGCCAAAACAATGTCTACATCTTCAATCAGGAGTTCAAGCCTAAATCAGAATTGTGTCTATTTGCTTCAAAGGAGGACGCTGACCTCTGGCATCACCGCCTTGGCCATGCTGGACCAAGCACAATCCTCAAACTACACCAAAGTTATCTTGTGAAAGGACTTCCCCGAATTGATCCTGAGAAAGTTGAACAGTGCGAAGCCTGTATCAAAGGGAAGCAAACAAGAACGTCCTTCAAGTCCAAGAACGAAGTCAGTACAAAGAAGCCTTTGGAACTTCTCCATATGGATCTTTGTAGACCAATGAGGACGCTGAGCTACGGTGGAAAAAGGTACATTTACGTTATCGTAGATGATTATTCTCGATTCACTTGGGTTCTTTTCTTGGTGTCAAAAGCAGATTGTTTCAATGCGTTCAAAGTCTTCATCAAACAAGTGGAAGTTGCCCTTGAGACGCCTCTCAAAGCCATACGATCAGACCATGGGACGGAGTTCCAGAACTCAGAGTTCCTGGCCTACTGTGATCAACATGGTGTCTCGCACAACTTCTCATCTCTAAGGACTCCTCAACAAAATGGAGTTGTAGAAAGAAAGAACAGGACGTTGGAGCACATGGCAAGGACTATGCTCTTGGCAAATAGCGTCCCCAAGTACTTTTGGGCCGAAGCTATTGCTACAACATGCTACATCATCAATCGTGCCATGATCCGTCCTCTGCTGAAGAAAACGTCCTATGAGTTGTTGAATGGAAAAAAGCCTCACATTGATTAACTCAGAGTTTTTGGGTGCAAGTGTTTCGTCCACAAAAATGATAAAGAAAAACTTGGAAAGTTTGATGCAAGAAGCGATGAAGCCATATTTCTTGGGTACTCTCTCACCAACAAAGCTTATAGAGTTTTCAACAAAAGGAAAAGCTTGAGGAGAGTATTCATGTTGTGTTCAAAGAGAGCTCTTCTCACAAAGAAAAACAAATTAAGAAAGAACGCTCTTCCTCACAACAACAGGACGACTCTGAAGACGAAGGTGAAGATTGGTCCTTTGGAAAATACTATGTTCCTAAGGACGCTACCCCAAATCCTGAAGAAGTCTCAGTGGACGCCCCTAGTGTTGTTCAGGGAATTCCCTCTCGTAGTGAATCTCCAGTTCAACAAGATGTGGCTGAATCAAGTCAACAAGGCGAGCGACGCCAAGGTGTGGACGCTCTCTCTGAGGGGGAACATACTAAGGACGATACTCAAAGTGATAATGATGATTCTGATGGAGACATTGATCCAAGGTTTGCTCAATTGTTTCAAAGGGAGTCCCGCTTCTCTAGGGACCACCCAACTTCTCAAATTGTCTCAGATATCTCTCAAGGAGTTCAAACAAGGTCAGTAGCAAACAAGTCCCAGAGTGCAAATCTAGCTTTTTGTGCTTTCAATGCCTTTGTCTCTATGGTGGAACCTAAGAACATCAAGGAAGCACTTCAGGACGCTGACTGGATTCAAGCGATGCAAGAAGAACTTAATCAGTTTGAAAGGAACAAAGTTTGGACCCTCGTCCCTCGTCCCAAAGGCAAAAATATCATAGGGACGCGCTGGGTGTTCAGAAATAAGCTTGATGAAAGTGGACGTGTGTCTAGGAACAAGGCAAGACTAGTGGCTCAAGGATTCAAGCATGAGGAAGGCATAGACTATGATGAAACTTTTGCTCCTGTTGCTAGAATTGAGGCCGTTCGTCTTCTTATTGCTTTTTCCGCCCACAAAGGATTCAAGTTATTTCAGATGGACGTCAAGACTGCCTTTCTCAATGGAAAACTCAAGAAGGAAGTGTACGTTGCTCAGCCGCCTGGCTTCGAGGACGCCTCTTACCCAGATCATGTGTACTACTTGGACAAAGCTCTCTATGGACTCAAGCAGGCCCCTCGTGCATGGTATGACAGGTTTGCGTCCTTTCTTTTACCTCATGGGTACACAAGAGGTTCAATTGATAAAACTTTGTTCATTAAGAAAGTTCACAAGGACATTTTAATTGCCCAAGTCTATGTTGATGATATAGTCTTTGGTAGTACTAACATGAAACTTGTAGATGAGTTCAAGTCCTTAATGAGTAGTGAGTTTGAGATGTCCCTCATTGGAGAACTCAATTTCTTCTTGGGACTTCAAATCAATCAACTCAAGGAAGGGAAGCGAATTCACCAACAAAAATATGTTCGTGAAATGCTTGAGAAGTATGGGATGAACACGTCCAAGCTTGTTGCAACCCCTAGTTCTACCAACTCGCGTCTTAACGCTGATGAAAAGGGAAAGGACGTTGATCAAAAGCTTTACAGAGGGATGATTGGTTCTTTGCTCTACTTGACCGCAAGCCGTCCCGATATCATGTTTGCCGTTTGCTTGTGTGCACGCTTCCAGGCGAATCCAAAGGAGTCCCACATGCAAGAAGTCAAGAGAATCTTTCGCTACCTCAAGGGACGCGATGATCTTTGCCTTTGACACCCTAGGAAGACGTCCTTCAAGCTTGTTGGCTACTCGGACGCTGATTATGCTGGTCATGTGATTGATAGAAAGAGCACTTCAGGAATGGCACAGTTCCTTGGTTCATGCTTAGTCTCTTGGGGATCCAAGAAACAGAACTCTGTGGCGCTTTCAACTGCGGAAGCGGAGTACGTTGCAGCTGCGTCATGCTGTTCACAAGTCATCTGGATCAAATATCAACTTGAGGTCTACGGTATCAATCTTGAAACTATTCCCATTCGTTGTGATAACACAAGTGCTATTGAAATTTCTAAGAATCCTGTTTTTCATTCATGCACAAAGCATATTCATATAAGGCATCATTTCTTGCGTGATAATGTTGAACTAGGACTTATTAGTATGGAGCATGTAAGGACTGAAGACCAAATAGCTGATATTTTCACTAAGGCGCTTGATAGACGTCCCTATGAGCGTCTAAGGCTGCTCTTGGGGATGATAACTTTTAAGTAGCAAGTCCCGTTCTACTATTCCCTCAATGATTGGCTATGTTTAGTAGATTCTAAGTGTTTAAGGACTGTTATGCATTGAATTCATATTTGCAAGGACGCTAGTCTAAAACTTCATGTGTTTGCTACTTTGGAACGCCATTCAAATTTCTCTATTTGTCTTGAAAAGAGTATCCCTGATCACCCAACTTTCATTATAAGCCGAAATGATGGGAACTCTAAGCTTACCCTAACCGAGAACTCTGCAAAAGCGTCCTATGAGCTTCATATTTTCTTTTACGGGACGTACTTGCTTTGTTCTCAAATGGTTCGCAAGGTGATCACAGGGACGGTTGAATTGTTCTTGATTTGCTTGAAGAGGTGAATTTTTGTTAAGTATAAGAGGGCGCTCAGTGTCTGTTAGAGAGGACGCCAGCTCCGTTTTTGAGAAGAAGTTAAAGAGTCAGAAATTTGAATTTTGGATGTTTGAACAGTGACCGTTGCTTTTGCTCAAATCTTAAGGGGGAAGTTTGCCACGTGTCGCATAGAAAATCAGTGTTAATTACAGCTTGTGCCACCGCTTCCTCTATATAAGGCCGAAACAGTCACCATCATTCATTTACTCCGCTCAACAACTTCCCTGCTCTCAAATTTGCTCTGCCCTCTCTCTAGAATTCCGGCGACTTTCTCTCACTAAACTCAACCGGAAAAGGTCTCAACTACTAGGGAACGCTGCCGGATCTTCTGCCGGCGGGAAGAGAAGAAGATTGGTGAAGTCCCACACCATTGAGAAGCCAAAGCCAATAGCTCTCAACGAATCTCTAGTGGACTTCATCAATAAGAAGCCTAGAACGTTGCACATGCTCATCAGGGAACGCATGGATCAACCAGATGTTAAGGCGGACGCTGAAAAGACCAGGAACTATGAGAAGTTCTTGGAAAGGTTTGTCATCCACGCCCTCCACTTAAATGAATACAAGGACTTACCTGGGAGGATGGAGGACGTGCTTTTCTTCTCGCAGTTCGGAGGTCAGAACCTTGCTCCCCTACTTGACCTTATTCCCGATTTGCATAATCAAACCCTTCCCGACTTTCCCATGTACCCAAGGGACTCCCCGGCTTACCAAATGCTAAAGAACCGTTTGCCGAGTCCCTCTCCCCCTCCTCCTCAAATTCCCACCGTCACAACTAAAAAGCTGATAAAGCGTCCTGCCCCATTGTCCCCCCTCTCCAAATCATCTAAACCTTTCTCCTCCTCCAACCCAACCGAAATTGTGGACAAGTTTCCACCCCACTTAAAGGAGGGACGCTCCAAAAAGATCCATGACCCAAGGCCTCTTAAAAAGGCCAAGTCATCTAGCGTTCACCCTACCAAAAGCTCCACAAAACGGCCTAGCACCACAAAAGGCCCCTCTAACCTGTCAAAACAATCCACTCCTCCTCCTCAAAAGGCTATCAAAATCACACAACTCCCAACCCCTCCTCCGTCCCCCAAGCCTACAAAAGCCAATGCTCTTATTCCCTTCCAACCTAAACCTCATTCTTCACCTCTTAACCTTGCCAACTTCCCATCCGCCCCGGCCCATATCTCACCGCCAAAGGACCCCGAGACTCTAAGGTCCCGTCGTCCCTTTTCAGAAAGCGGTCCGGAAGAAGCTGAGCAGCGTTCAACTCTTGAGCACACCTTTCGCCATCGCAAAGTTGGTGAACAGCCTAAGGTGTTGCTAGCCAAGAACGCTCCAGAGCCCGAGCACATCTCCTCCTCCTCCTCTAGCTCATCTGAGAGCCAAAGAGGAACGCCTGCCGGTCAATCCTCCCCATTCATTGATGTTGTTGGGGACTCCAATGACGAGGCGGAAGGAGTCGAGAATGCTCCTGCGGCAAAAGAGGTCTAAGTAATTGAAGTGACTGAGGACGCTGGTGAGCACCAGGTCGCTCCTAAGGACGCCGAGCCCTCTCTTTCTAAAGAACTCGAGCGTGATGCTGCTGAGATCCCTCCCTACAATCAAAATCTTCCCATCCTTAATCCCCTTCCCACCCCTCAAGAAAACCCCTCCCCTCAAATCCACACAGAAAACCAAGTCCCTGCGGACGCTGAGCCTTCACATGAAAACCAAGCAGAGGTTCAGGACGCAGAAGAGACGCCCCAAGGAAGAGCTCCTTCTGAAACCGAACAGGCCACAGCTGGTGGCAATGAAAAAAATGAACAAGGCACAGAGGACGCTCCCTCCAAGGACGCTGCTGAGAGTGAGTCCGAGGACGCTGAGGATGAGTCTGATGATGATGATGAGGACTCAGAGTCACCAAAAGGCAAGAGAAAGCGCAAGCCTGATGGTGCGCCCGTCAAAGTTCTCAGCCCCTTGATCTACTCCGAAGAATGGCTCTCATCCTTCGAAAATGACAAAGTCCAGGAGTTCCTTGAGCTTCTAAGGTTTCAAGGCTGGTTGAACATTGGGCCTGCACCTACAAAAGTTGATAAAGAGCAGGTCAAAGCGTTCTACAGGAGCCTGCGCTACAAGTCTAAGGACGGCTCTCTCCATTTCAAGATAGATGATGAGAAAGCATCTGTTACTGAACGCCAAGTCCGTGCCTTCATGGGACTGAGCACACAAAAGCCGCCGTCCAACGCACTAAGCTCCCTACCGGAAAGTGGCTTTGAGACAACTGATGAAGAACTGACTATGCTCCAAAGAGTGTTCCAGGGTAAAACTCCTTATGGACTTGACAGAGTGGCTCATGTGTTGAGCAAAGTTGGCGCCATTGCACATTACTTCATTTGTCGCGCCGTCCTTCCAAGGTAAGAGAAGCGTTCTATAGTACAAATGCATGATCTCATTCTGATAGACGCTCTTCTCGACCACCGTCCAATAAATCTTGCCAGAGTTGCTATGCAACATATGGCTAAGTGTGGGAGGAAGCGACACGCTTTGCCGTACCCTGGGCTAGTCAAGCTGATTCTTCAGTCCCAGAACACTTATGATGAAAATGCTCCCTCTGAGGAACTTGGTCTGAACTGGAACCCCAAGAAGGGACTTGTTGAAATAAGGCACAACGAGGAACTGCCCTCCATCAAGAAGCAATTGGAAGCCGAAGCTGAGGAAGCTAGGAAAAAGGCTGAGCTAGAACGCCTAGCCGCTGAAGCTGAACAAGAACGTTTCTTCTCCATGCATCAAGAAACCGCTTTTGAGGAAGAGCCCGCAGTTAATTTTGCAGCTCTTGATCAGTTGATGATGGCTTCATCTCCTTTACCTCATGTGGACGCTCCGTCTTCCAATACTGGTCCCGCGCCTCGTTCTGCCCCAGCTAATCCTACCCAGTATCCTCCTGTAGAACTTATGGGTGCTATCATGGACAATCAGTGTCTCATCTTCTCGGCCCTCAAGGACTTGTCAACGGCATTCACTAAGTCGGCAGAACTTCATGAACAGCTTCTCAAGTTCTATCAAGACCAACGCCGTCCTCAGTGATCGCCGTCCTCCACCCCTTTATCCCTCAAATGTTTTGCCCTTGCTTCTTTTAATTTTCAAACACTTGGTCTGTAATGACAATGATTCTCATTTTGTTTGAATGGCAATTCAATGTTTGTGTGCATGTGTTTGTTTAAGCATTCCGCTGCTTATAGTTATGTTTTTATGCTAACGTCCTTATCACTTGTTATCCTTTTCGATGATGCCAAAAGGGGGAAGTGTAGTTTTGCAGAGATGCGCTATAAAATAGTTATCTAGAATAAGCAAGTGTTAAGGGGGAACTATTAAGTGAAAGGTCTAAGGAACTCCATGCTAGAATAAACTAGAGGACGTCTAGAAAATTCTAGGACGCTTTTCTCTCCTTAAAATCCAAAAGTTAGAGAATCAAAGTTGAAAACTTGGTCTTACCAAAATTTCTCTAAGTATTAGAGGACGCTTCGAAGTTTTCATGCATGCTAAGTTCCAATGCCAAAACTATTTTGCTGAAGAGTTTGTCATCATCAAAAAGGGGGAAATTGTTGGGACGCTATCAAGGACGCTTGCGTACTTGGTAGTGTGCCCACAACCGTCCCTTAGTTTTGATATGACAAACTCACTTTGATTCTAATAAATTTGTCCAAGTGTTCAGGAACGCCAGTGACAAAAGGACAACAAGTGTGTATGGGCGTCCCCTAGGCTTAGGGACGCTAGCTAACAGGAAGCAAAGACCAGCTAGAGACTACTTGAGCAAGGACGGAGTCCCAAGCAAGTAGGAACGCATGAAAGGCGTCCTTACTCACTAGCCGACAGGATGACATCACTCGACAACATTTGATCATCTAAGGACACGTGGAGACCGATCCTGTAGCGGAGTCCAACACTACGTGGCGGACGATCCTGTTACAGAGTTCATCAACACGCGGCGGCCGATCCTGTAGCGGAGTTCATCACACACAGCTGGATACAGGAAGCTTCCTCATCACCGCCATCATACGTGGAGGAAGATCTTGTAGCCACATCCACAAAGGGCATGATCGTCCCAGAGAAATGACGCCCTTCCCCAAGTCGTATAAATAGCCCCAAGGCATTTATTGTGACGTTAACGCTTTCAGAGAATATTCAGAGAGAATCAGAGGAAAGCGGCTCACTCAAGAACACGAAGAACTAGCTCAAGAACTCAAGAACAGTGCTAAGACTTGTGCTAGATCGAGTGAGATTTGTAACCAAAACCACAAAACAGTTTGTATTCAGAAAAACCCAAAAAGAGAAAGAGAGTCCTACGAAGTACTGTAGGACGTAGGGATAGAGTCCTTTAATAGAATTAACTCGCTTAAGTTGTAGGCTTAGAGAAGTCCTTTACTAGTGGACTTAGGGAAAAGCTAAGTGCCAGAGAACTGTAAAGACTCGCCAGTACAACTGTAAGGACGTTCAATGTAAAGGAAAAGCTATTCAAAAATCCTCCAAGGAGGTAGAGGTTTACACTCAAGGACTACTTGGTCTTGAGTGGTTCCTCTATAATTCACTACGTTCATCTTTACTTGTTTAGTATTTTATTCTGCTGCATTACTCAAGGACGCCCCTACTCCTCGTAGGGACGCCTTTACCAAAGTAAAGGACGTCCCTCAGTACTAACGATCCAACAGTAATACAACGGGGTCGTGATACAAATTTATTTGTTGATTGACCCGGGGCCCTATCCTTAGGTTGGTAGAGTACTTTGGGCCTGTCATCAGATTTGCGCCGTTGCCAGGGAATTATTGTGATTGTGTGTTTGTTTGGTTGATTTGTTTCGGGTAAGGGACTAGCCCAAACCCTCTTGTGTTATTTGATTTATTTCTTTTTGTCCTTTTTGTAGGTTATTCCATCAAAAAAAAAAAATGGATTACTACGATAGTGATGATGAGTATGAGTGCAAGGTTTTCTACCTTGAAATGAGGATCAAGCGTCTAAAAAGAGAACTCCACGATGCAAAAGAGCAATGGGAAAGAGAAGAGAGACGAGCTCGTGAGCGACTCAATGACCGGATTAGAATGGCACAAGAGAGAGCCTATGAGGAGGAGTGTTACATGAGAGAGGTGTATGGGAACCGAGACCACTATGATAGACGAGGTGGTGCTCAATCCTATTGGGGAAGTCCCAGTTATACTCAAATGCAAAGAGTACCTCCCTATCAACCTCCGAGCTACGAGGAAACTCCTCCATGGGCACTTGAGTGGCTAGAAGATCTCAAGGAGATGAGAACTCAATTCAAGGAAGAGAGGACTCAATTCAAGGAAGAGAGGACTCAAATCAAGGAAGAGAGGACTCAAATCAAAAGGATTCACAAGATCCAATCTCAAATTCTCAATTGCAAAACAAAACCAAGTTCAAACTCACAAATTCCTCCTAGAACTCCTAATCTCCACCGATTTCTCCTCTTCTTCTCCTCCTCCTTCTTCCTCCTTGCTCTCCAAGTCTTCCTTGAGCCTTTGAGAGTGATTAATTGTGTCTAAGCTTGGCTCCTTGTCTTCTAATCTTCTCTCCTTTTAATTGGGGGCCAAGAATGTCCAAAAATGGAAGAGGGGCAAAAGTGGTAGATCACATTTGTGTGCCTTGGAGCCCAATCTTCACTTTGCCGACATGGACTGACACGGACACACCTCGGGCCCGACTTGCCACAACTCGGTCCAAGCCTCCTTAGGTCGATCTCGGGCCCGACTTGCTGGGCAAGTCGATCCTGACCTCGATCCTCTTCTCTACTTGGTCTTTCTTGAGCTCCTCTTCGTTGATCGCTTGGCTCTTCCGCTCCTTGATCCTCAAGCATTGCTCCTTCATAGAGACTCCTTCCAAACCATCCTCAAAACGTGCCAATTTACCTACAAAACACAACAAATTCGCATAGTTTCCGAATCTCATAGAAAATCGGAATCTAAGCTAAAAAGGAACAAAACTAGCAAAGAAAGGAGCAAAAGACACCTATTTACAAGGGAAAATACTCACTAAAACACCACCAAAATGAGAGATGTCAGAATACCCCATACTTAAACTTGCTTGTCCTCAAGCAATAACAATGTAAGCAAGACCGAAGCACAATCTTCAAGTAAAGCCTCACATAAAAAATCAATCTAGCACAAGTGATAGATATGCTAGCAAGATTACGTCATCACACATGATCAAGTTTTCAAGGAATAAAGTCAAATGCAACCAAGCCTCACTTTAGGGATATGAAAATGTGTATCACTCATCATGTGTTTTGGTATAGCAATGAACACTCATACTCAAGAATCATGCAAGTAAAGGACTTTACTATTGAAGCTAATATCACCAATTCCTCCACCTAGAGATGCCTATTACAATGCACACAAAGAATATGAACTTGGCTCAATGGAGGTCCTCAAAGAGGTTCCATTCAGCCGGGTTGTAATGGGGATTTTGGTATTTCTCAAGGTGGGAATCGTTTTGGTCTTGTGGTGCTTACAATGGGGATTGAACTTCCTAGTCTCTCACCAACTTCACCAATTTATTCCACTTTCAATTTTCACTCACCCAAAAGACTTTGATTTTTTTCTTTTCTGCTCTTTCAACCCACTTTTCACTTAACATTCCACTTTATCCTTGGACTACACTTTTTGTTGGATTTTTCACACTTTTTCCACTTAGGATCGACTTACACCTTAACTCGGGCCCGATGTGCACTTGAACTCGGTCGGAACCCATTTCTTCACTTAAGCACTTTGCTTTCAATCCACTACTTTTTCCAACATTTCTTTCTTTCTTTTCACTTTAAACACAACAAAGATGCACTACCCACTTGGTTTGTAACTCCATTTCTTGCCCTTCACCCAAGAGAATCTCAACTCTCCAAATACATTCCCAAACCTCTCACTAAAGTCCAATCCCATAAGGGTCAAGTCATATAGGCTAGGAATCATAATTTTGAGGAGTTTCAAACAAAGGTCTAAGGCTTAAAACGAGGATACAAACAACGGTTTATCTTCAAGGTAGGATATGGAACATTTTGTGACTAAATGAAATAAAGTTCAAATCAATGCGACAAAGCATAGAACAAATCTCATATTGGTCTTGGAAAATAGATAAACACCGCAATAGCAAGTTTTACTAAGCATGCATGAGCTAATTCACACAAGAAACATGAGGGATATGCAATCATGAACTAGCCTCCCTAAAATGGCCAAAAATCATCTCACAAGGGTCACTCAAACTTAGTTGCATCAAAACTCATCCAAGAACTCATGTGCTCAATAAAAGCATGCAATATATCACATCATATCAAAAACAACATCTCTTTAGAGGCTAAACTATCCAAAAATATGCAAAGGACTTTACATGCTCACATCATCATTAGCCTTCTTTAGACATCTAAGATGGGAATTCCTAGTCCAAAAACAAAATCTTTTTGTCATTTTCAACCGAAAATTTTCACATTTTTATGGATTTTTTCGAAAAAAATTTCTCAAAAATAAAACAAACTTATCCATTCATGCCAAATCAAACTCAATCATCATCCATGCAACATACATGCCACAAATCCAAAGGAAAACATCCCATAACAAACTAAGAACAAACACAAGGAACCTACACATGAAACTATGAGCAACTAACCCCTACCCCATACTTAGAATTTTGATGTCCACATCAAAACAAAGAAATCAAAACTCAAAATAAAAGAGAAGAGAATTAGAAAAGCTCACAATTTCTTTATTCTTGATAGCATGTCTAGACTTAGTTGGAAGGGTGCCCTCGGCGACTTCCTCTTTGGAGCCTCGCTTGTCTCTCTCGCTCGTACACATGGGCATGGAAAGGATCTTGACTTGGTGGTTGGAGTTGAGGTGTGGGGCGCGTCCATGAGTCCTCTCGGGAAGGGTAGTTCCCGACCATCCAATTGTTGAAGCTTTCTTGAATGCTCCACCGTTGGTCCTCTACCGCCCTCAAATCGTCCACATCACGCCTTGTGTAAGCAAGGTTTCGGTTCATTTCTTCACATTGAGCTTGGAAGTCTTCATGTTGTTGGAAGAGTTGTTGTTGTTGGAAATTCATTTGTTGTTGTTGAAGGTTGAGTTGGTGGGCTTCTTATAGCATGCTTGCTTGTTGGAGTTGAAGGTGAGCCATTTGGTTGGCTAGGAATGCCATGTCCACCGGTTGTTGAGGCTCGGGGAAGACCATTCCGGGCCCATACCATTGGGCATAGCCTTCGAACCCTCCATAGTGTGGTTGCTCTTGCCTTGCTCCACTTCCTTCTCCTCTTTCAAAGTGGCTCGGGACCGACTCGGGCAAATAGACGTCGGACCGTGGTTGCTGGACGTCGGGCCCGAGGTGCCCTGCATCTCGGTCCATGAGTGTGGGAGCTTGCTCTCTTGCGTGGAGGTTGGCTAGCAAACCTTGGTAACCTTCGTCTTCTTCGGGAGGCGTGTCCACATCCATGGCCTCCCTTCTTGCAAATTCAAAGTTGTTGGGCTCTTCATCTCCGGAGAAGCTTGAGGAGTAGTAAAACGAATGTGTTGGGCACGTCGCCTACACTCAATCGTCCCCTCCGGCTCTCCAAACGGGTTCTCCTTCCCGACCCAAACTTGGAACCAATTGTAGTAGCTTGCAAGGTCATAGAGTCTTGGCCCCAAAGGAACATACACCTTGTCAAAGTTGGAATGAGGTGCTAGATAGGTGGTGGCGCCGGTGATGGCTTTCTCCTTGATGATGTTGGCTTTCTTGAAGTACTTGAGATCCATGTACTCCACTCCATTCGGTGCCGGCGTGTACTTAGATAGATCCACCTCAAGACGCCTAGCCAAGCAGGCTATCATACCTCCAAAGTAAATCCATGATGAGCTTTGGAAGTCCCTCCCATTTTCACCCACTCCCAAGTGAGATTCAATGGCTTCTCGGTGTGGAAGAACATCTCATGGAGCAACATGGCTTCCTCCTTCATCGGCTTGCTTAACTCGTGCCTAGCATAGATGGCACATCCCAAAACTCGGATCATCACCCGGAAGAGAGGACTTGCAATCTCATTTGTTGAGCCTCCTTTCCTCATCTCGCTCCTTCCCGCTACATACTTCCAAAGATAGTTCACCTTCTCATTGTCCACAAAAGCTTCTTCTCTTGGAAAAGTAAATTCAAGATAGACCGCCAAGTTCCGAAGTGAGAGCTCTTGTGTCTCATTGCCCAATTGGAAGGTGATCATGCCCTCATCATCCTCCACTCCTTCATAAGTGCACTTGAAGGTGGCCATGAACTCCGACGTCAAGGCGGGGTAGTGAGTGTTGTTCCACCTCAACATCACATCAAGGCCAATATGAGAGTAGCAACGGTTGAGAGCCATTTCCATCCCCATCTTCCTTATAGCCTCCCAATCTAGCCACCTTGTGTGGTGAGCTAGACCCATGTACCGCTCATAGCTTTGAGCCACATAATCATCCTCAAATTGCACATCATCCATCTTTGGCACTTTCTTTGACTTCTTTGATTTCTTTGAGGGCCTCTCCATGCGTGAAGAAGATGCTTGGGTTTCCATGGTACCTACACACACTCAAAGCAAAGAACTACAAGATAAAATCTATACAACCTCAACAAAATCATGCATATTCACAATTCACAAATCATCACACAAGAATAACCCCATACTTATCCTCTAGACACTTGACTCACAAAATCCATCATATATGAACAAAGGATCACAAAACAATGGTCAAGCTAGAAGGTATATCATGATAATCAAGCCATAACCAACAATCAAACTCATGAATCCTATTGCCAACACAAGAGAAAGATAACTAGAACTAGGACCGACCAACACAAGATGTCGGGCCCGAGGTGCTCTCAACCTCGGTCCGAAGTCATGGACCGACTCATCAATGTCGGGCCCGAGGTACCTGGGTATCTCGGTCCGGCTCCAAAATCGTCTACTCATGCAATTTCACCCAAAAATCAACTTATCATGCTCCTCGAATCCAATATCAACCATATATCTTCACCAATCGAAGTTCCAAGAAGGTTCAATCATGCACATTCAACAATTAAGAACAAATTCTCCTATGCATGCAAAACACCATGGATGCTCAAGATCTAAACTCATTCAAACATGGCAAAACTCAATTCAAGCAATGAAAGCATGAAATTCACAAGGAATTAGATAGGAATCGAGGTTCACATACCAAATTTGAAGAGATAAAGACTTTCTAGCAATCAAACTCCTTAGAACTCAAATTTCTCCACCTAGATCTAGATGGGAGATGAAGAACAATGGAACTTGTTTGGGTTTTCTTCTATGGATCGATGCTAGGGAAGGGCTAGGGTGTTGGATCGAGATTGTTGAGGTCTAGCAATGGGGGATCGAGTGTGAAAGAGAGAGGGGGCCGATTTGGGTGTTGGTGAAGGGAAGTTTGGTATTTTGGGTAGGTGGTTATGAAGGTGATGGGAGTAGGTAAGGGGAAATAGGCTTTAAATGGGAAAGAGACAAAGTTAGGTTAGAGGGGCATTATGGGGATTTTCTTCAAATTTTTGACCAAGGTTGACCGACCTAGTCGGACCGAGTTGCCCTAAATCGGGCCCGATGTTCTGGGTACCTCGACCCGGCTCGGTTCGACTCCCAAAAATCACCTCATCTATGTTACTTCTTTTCCCACAAATCCTTTTATTATTTTCACCATTACCTCTACCTAATCATGAAGCACACATAACACCAATAATCCACAAAATCACATGCTAGGAAGAGATTAGAGAGAATCTAAGCTAAGCTAAAGAAACTAAACTAAAACTACGAAAATAAACCTACTAGGCTCGGGTTGCCTCCCGAGAAGCGCTTCTTTTAAGTCATTAGCTTGACTTCTAACCTCGACCTTCATGGTGGATGAAAGATAGTGAATTGGTCACCATAGTCATGTCCATTGCCATTCCCTTCATAGTCGTAGAACCACCACTTGTGGTTATTGTAGGCATGGCCCTCAAATTGTCTTTCACCTTTCTCCTCCAAAGTGTAGGTTTGCACCCCTTGCACCTTCTCAACTTGATCTTCATTCCCTACATCACCAACATCTAGAGAATTTCTAGGAGATTCAATAACATTGTAGCTCAAATCTTACTTCAAATCACTCAAACATATGTAACTATCATCTAGATCCTCTTTCAAGTCACTTAAACAAATATAAGAGTCTCCCACATCAAAAGGATACGAAGAAGGATACTCTTCTTGGCCTCTTAGACTATCATCACCTCTTGACTCCTCATGGTGCTCAAATGGATCCACCAACTCTCTCTCTTGAACAAGAACATTGCCCCTTTCATGGTTCCTCAAAGGTGCTTCTTCTTCTCTTGTGATTTCCACTTCCTCTCTTTTCCTCTTGCCATTTTCCTCCAATTTCAAGATCACCAAACCATCCGGTTCATTTAGAGCTTTGTTGAAGTGGAACTCCACCTTGTCTTCTCCAATTTCAAAAGTCACCTTCCCATTCCTTACGTCAAATTTGGCTCTCGCCGTAGCAAGAAACGGCCTTCCAAGAATAATGGGAACCAAAGGGTCTTCTTTCATATCAAAGATCACGAAATCGTCGGGGACAAAGTATTTCCCCACCCTAACCGGAACGTCATCCAAGGTTCCCGTGGCCTTCGTAGTTAAACCATCGGCCATGGTGAGAGACATGTCAACCGGCTCTATCTCACCAAGGTTAGCCCTCTTCCAAATGCTCATGGGCATCACCGACACGCTTGCCCCTAAATCACATAGAGCTTGGAAACTTTGGGATCCAATACCCACGGTAATTGCAAATCTCCTGGGATCTCCCAATTTTTGAGGTAGCTCCAAGATTTTCACCTCATCTTGCATTTCCACAATCGACCTCTTCTTGCTCAAAATTTCTCTCAAGAACTTGGCATATGAAGGCATCTCATTTAAAGCATCGGTGAACGGTATTGTGATGTTCAACCCTTGCAAAAGCTTCAAGAACCTCTTGAATTTTCCCTCTACAACCTCCTTGGGCTTCTTTGATGGGTAAGGAAGAGTTGTGCCGCCTTGATTCTTGCTTGGGTCGACTTCCTTGGACTGGCTTGGTTCACTCACAACATTATCTACTTGGACCGATGTTGGCTCGACGTCGGGACCGACGTGCTGGTCCTCGGTCTGGGGGCAGAGTGGCATCTGGGAAGTCGGTCCGACTTCAGGGCATGTCGGGCCCGAGTTCCTCTCCTCCTCGGTTCTAGTCAGGGGACCACTCCCGTCTTCTGGCTCAATATCTGGGCACGTCGGGCCCAAGTTGCTGGGTAACTCGGTCCGACTCTCTTCTCTTGGCTTTTGCACATGTGGCTCGGGCAAGTTCCGACCACTCCTCAACCCAATAGCTCGGACTTCATTTTGTTGTTGTGGGGCACGGGGATTCGCCTCGGGTCGGCCCGGGAGTCTCCCATCCTCTCTAGGAAGTCGAGTGAAAACTTAGACAATTTGATTGTTGACTTGCTTCCTCCACACACAAAGATCATCGACCTTCGTGCTCATGTTTTTGATATCACCTCTCAACTCTTGTACCCATGGTGGAGTTTGTTGATCGTAGAACCCCGGAGGTCGGTAAGGTGGTGGTTGGGTCCTTGGTTCATTTTGGTTGTAGTTGTTGTTGTAGCCATTAGCTTGGCCTTGGTTCCACCTTCCATTTCCTCCATTGCCTCCGTTGTTGAAGTTGTTTCCATTGTTGAAGTTGTTTCTCCCTCCATAGTTGCTTTGAACAAAGTGTGCCTCCTCGATTTGCTCGGCCAAGCGAACTTGGCATTCATTGGGACACTCTTGAGCAACATGCTTGAAAGATCCACATTCCTCACACGCCCTTGAAGTTTGCTTGAGATGATTCATTTGCCTCCTCATCTTGTTTAACTCATCCTCAAGGAATTGAATTTTCACATCCTTGTCAACCTCTTCACTTTTCGGGTCATAGAGCCTCCTTGTACCATCTCCTTGGACTCTTGCCTCCTTGTTGACTTGACTCACTCCGTACATTGCTTCGTAGTCGGAGAGTTTATCAAGTAACTCCCATGTTTGCTCCGGCGGCAAATCAATGAACCCACAATCGGTGTGAAGATTCAACTTGTCCATGGTGGCGGGGTTGATTCCTTGGAAAAATATGTCTTGGAGAACATATGGTTGTTTCCCATGTGTTGGACATTGCCTCAACATTTCCTTGAACCGATCCCAAGCCTCAAAGAGTAGCTCGTGGGCTCCTTGTTGGAAACTTGTTATCTTCCTTCTAAGCTCCATTGTTTTTGTTGGTGGAAAGAAATTCATCAAAAATGACTCATTGAGAGCCCTCCAAGATGTGATGGACCGAGGTGCTTGGCTCTCTAGCCAATGTAATGCCTTGCCTCCTAGAGACCATTTGAAAGCTTTGAGTAGCACATACTCTAGCGTCTCTTCATCCATCGAGATAGTCTCACATCTATCCTTCAATTGCTTCACATACTCAATCGGGCACTCATTCGGTCGCCCCTCAAATTGGTCCCTCTTGATAAGTGATATGAATTGAGTCTTGATCTCGAAGTTCTTTGAAACCTCCAGTAAGACAATGGCCGGCTCTGGCACCTTCAACTCCGGATGCATGTATTGGCGTGCATTCCGGGGTTGGGTGTTGATTTGATCCTCCAATCTCATCCTTTGCTCACTCTCTCTCCTAGCTTCGGCTTCCCGGTTTTCCATCTCAAGTTGCATACGAGCCATGTCGACCCTCATCCTAGCAACCTCATCATCATGTAGTGCTTGGTTCTCCATTCTCTTCTTCTTTCGAGCTTGCTTGAAAATGCTCTCCGGATCACTCACAAAGTCGAACTCAAGTGTTCCTCGGGCGGAACGAGCTCGCATACACCTATAACTAAAGACACAAACAAAACCGAATCAAAACAAACAAGGGGTTCGGGCTAATCCGTCACCCAAATCACTACAAAATCAAAGACTCAACAAAGGAGGTACCTCAAACAAGTAGAACTCCCCGGCAACGGCGCCAAAATTCTGATGGGTGTCTAGATTGGATGATCAAAATTCAAAGTAATAACCGAACCCCGTATTAGTACAAGGGTAGGGTGTCGAACGCTCGGGAGTTCGTGCGATGAGTGTACTAAAAGACTTGCAATAAGGGAAAGAAAGGGAAAAACAAGGAAAATCAAAGGGAACAACTCGGGACCGACATTTGTCACTTCGGCCCGAGGTTGGATCGGCGTAGGTTTTGATGGGACCGACACACTTCAAGTCGGGCCCGAAGTCTATGTAAGTCGAACTTGGCAAAATAGTAGATCGGTCTTGGGTTTTTGGGTTCCTTCCCTAACTAGATATGGGTAATTCCACCCCAACTCAGCCAATGAGTGTTGATCCTCATGAGATCGAGGTTGTTTGCCTTGGATCTCGCCACTCTACACATCGACCCTAGGGAGTTTTCACTCTCCTTCGATGCAAGGTCAAGTGATGGGCTCGAGATCGCTTTCGCTTACTCTAGCCAATCACAAGCCCTTGATCCCTTGCTTTCACAAGAGATTGTAGCTCTATGTAGAGAGGATTCCTTGGATCAAGCACTCAAGGCTATGGAATTGGGGGTTCATACCAAAACCTAGCTAGGGGTTTCCCCCATAGCCCAAGACTATGGAATCTACTCCATTAGACAAGAGTAAAAAGCAATCAATAGACTAAACAAACAAATCTTAATCATCAAACTCAAATCAAAGCTAAATTGCATTCAAATCAAAGGGATTCACAAGATCCAATCTCAAATTCTCAATTGCAAAACAAAACAAAGTTCAAACTCACAAATTCCTCCTAGAACTCATAGTCTCCACCGATTTCTCCTCTTCTTCTCCTCCTCCTTCCTCCTCCTTGCTCTCAAAGTCTTCCTTGAGCTTTTGAGAGTGATTAATTGTGTCTAAGCTTGGTTCCTTGTCTTCTAATCTTCTCTCCTTTTAATTGGGGGCCAAGAATGTCCAAAAATGAAAGAGGGGAAAAAGTGGTAGATCACATTTATGTGCCTTGGAGCCCAATCTTCACTTTGCCGACATGGACCGACACGGACACACCTCGGGCCCGACTTGCCACAACTCGGTCCGAGCCTCCTTAGGTCGATCTCGGGCCCGACTTGCTGGGCAAGTCGATCCTGGCCTCGATCCTCTTCTCTTCTTGGTCTTTCTTGAGCTCCTCTTCGTTGATCGCTTGGCTCTTCCGCTCCTTGATCCTCAAGCCTTGCTCCTTCATAGAGACTCCTTCCAAACCATCCTCAAAATGTGCCAGTTTACCTACAAAACACAACAAATTCGCATAGTTTCCGAATCTCATAGAAAATCGGAATCTAAGCTAAAAAGGAACAAAACTAGCAAAGAAAGGAAAAAACGACACCTATTTACAAGGGAAAATACTCACTAAAACACCACCAAAATGAGAGACGTCATTTAACAACCAAATCTATACACAACATCACAAAATCAATATTTAGTAACACATTTATGTTAAAAACATCTATATTTAGTAATAATGTGTTTGTTTAAGAAAACATACCGGTGCAAAATGTCCGGCGGCGGGGGGCCCAACAAGTGCAATAGCATATAACGTAGAAGGGGGATCGGCCCTACAATGGGAGACATGTGTGCGGCCCATATTTACTCAACACAACGAGGGACACTTGTTACAAAGTCGTAAACACCAGCCCGTTTGAATTTGAATTTGAACCTAAACAAAAATCGATAAGTTCGAATTTGAACCAAACAAATTGCAAAATATAAACATAGAAATTGATATAGTCTAATTTTAGGATACAATATGTACTAACCCGTTCATTATCGGGAACATGACCATTGCCCACAGAAGATGATGACTCCGACGAATATGATGACCCGCTAAACGATGATGTCTCTGTGGTCCCGCTACTCGAAGTTGACATCTCAAGACAAGTATTTGTCGTATATGCTCTCTAGTTTCGTGGGATGAATTAACAATTGAAAAGTGAATAGTGAAAACGCATGAAGCCGCATAAAAGGCGAAATCTGTCGGCGGCATAACAAGCTTTATGGACGGGTTCAGAATTTGTCCATAGTAGCCATTCAAAAACCCTAACTTGGACGGGTTTAGAATCTGTCCATAGGAGCCGTTTTTTTCAAAATTCAAAATCTGTATTTGTGCGGGTTCTAAACCTGCCCATAGAAGCTGATTTTTTTTAAAAACTTGAACATTTTCAGGACCCGCCCATATGGGCCGTTTTTTAAGCGAACCGGATGTTCCTTTATGGACAGGTTCTGAAACTGTTCAAGGTTTCCAGAAAACCAGGTTCAGCTTGGACAGTTTCGTAACCCGTCCATATTGGAGTGCGCGACCGAATTTTCGGAGTGCGTAAACGAGCGGCCAAGTTTTATTCAATATCTGAATACTGGGACTTGGTAAGAACTCTCCAACTTCTCTCTAACCTATTCTCTCTCTTGTTCTCCTGAAGCTTTTTGGCTTTCTCCCTCCCCCCTCTGTGGGGCTCTTCCCTTCTCCTCTTTCCATCTTTCTTTCTTGTTTTCCCCTAACCTATGAACCCTTAAATCTAAGCCAGATCCATGACATGCTTGCCTTGAAATTCGTTGGAAATTGCAGATCTGGGTGTAATCATGAACGAACATATGACCTGGAAATACAAGCCTCTCGCCTTCTCCATCTGACCTGGGGGTCTATCTCGGTGGTGCTCAGGGCTGTTGCAAGCGCCGTTCTACCTCCCACCCTCTTGAACCCCCTAATGGTTGCCTATTTTTTCTCAAACTTTACATTCTTTACTCCGTTCTCTGACATTTATTTTCTGGATCTCCCTTTGCAGGTACAGATTTTTCGAACCCTAGATGGAGAGCGGTGGGTGACGTGGGTGCCTAGCGGGGCTGTTGGGTTTCTCGTCTCTGTCTGGCCCCGTTGGTGGTGTTCCTCTCGCCCAAGCCCTCTCAATCTATCTCCCTTGCCAAGGATTTGGCTGAATGAACTATATTTGACCCAATCCTATATGACACCTTTGCTGACAATTTCTTTTGACACTTTTTTTCCTCAATTTATTCGATCTTATTTTCGACATGCTCAAGTTCTCTCTTCCGTTTTCCCTTGGTGGAGTTGGTTTCTAGCTCATGTGCTCTTCTCCTTACCTGGCGATCTGCCCCTTCTGGGTTGGTGGATTGCCGTAGGGGGGATGGAGGTGATGACATGGACCACTCTCTCGATGACCTGGCACTCTTGTGCATATGAAAGGTTTTTAGATTTCTCCTGGAAAGTTGAAATGGTGATACTGACAGATTGTTTCTCCACTTCTAAATTGAACCTTTGCACTTCTCTAAGAGTTTTCTCAAGTTGCTTCTTACACTTGATTTTGCAAATCTCCTCCCCCTCTACATGCTATTTTCCATCGATTGAGGTGATTGGTTGCTTTGTTGGCATCTTGCTCCCTCTTGACCCGTGCTTGAACGCCTTTTTTGATTAGTGTTTTGGTTCCTTTGTTGTATTTTATTTGGTTTTTTCCTTTCTTGTTATGGTGTGCTGCTTGTTGTTGCTGTTGTTAGTTTCCAGTTGGTTTCCTTTGCTTGTAATGACCCTTTGTATGACCCAAGATATCTATGAAGCAGCTAAGATTATCTCTTATGACACTATGAATTTCGAGCTACAGTTTTTAATCCCTGCTCTGAAATTGGCTCTGTATGACACTTATATCTTCCTTACAGGAACTTTGAAATTTATAAGTGATGTCTCTCATTTTGGAGGTGTTTTAGTAGTTAATTTCCTTGTAAATATGTGTTTTTCAATCTCTTCTTTGTTAGTTTTGTTTCCCTTTTTAGCTTAGTTCCCGGTTTTCCTTGTAAATATGTGGCTCTGTATGACACTTATATCTTCAAGTTTGTGTGTTTTTGTAGGTAAAATGGCAAGAATGAGGACAATTTCGAGGAGCTTATGAAGGAACCAAGCCAAGGAATGCAAGAGCCAAGCCAAGAATGAAGTGGAACCAAAGGAACCTAAGGAAGAAGACAAGGATCGAGATACACCAAGTCGGGCCCGAGATCAAGCAACCAGAGCCAGGACCGATGTTCCCAACGTCGGGCCCGATGTCATCCCGTGTCGGTCCAAGTCGGCAATTGAGAGGATTGCCCCCCAAGGCATATTTTTAGCAACTTTCCACATTTGCCCCCTTCTAAATTGGGATTCCTTGGTCCCCAATCCATGAGAGGCTATAAATAGAGGTGATTAGAGAGCATTAAGGATATGTTTTGGATAGACCACACTTAAATCACTCTCTAAAGGCTCAAGGAAGACTTGGAGGGCAAGGAGAAGAAGGGAGAAGGAAGAGAAGGAGAGATCGGTGGAGAAGAGAGGAGGAATTGTGAGTTTTGTACTTTGTTTTGCTTTGATCTAGTGGATTTGAACTTGGATTTTGTAGACACTTTGGATTTGAATGCAATTGGAGTTTGATTGGATGATGTTGTTTGAGATTTGCTTGATTTCCATTTTGTTTATGCTTTTCTCTTACCATATGGAGTAGATTCCATAGTCTTGGGCTATGGGGGAATCCCCTAGCTAGATTTGGGTAGAAAACCCCAATTCCATAACCTTGAGTGCTTGATTTGTGAATCCTCTCTACACTAAGCTTGAATTCTCTTGTGAAAACAAGGGGCTTAGGGCTTGTGATTGGTAAGAGTAAGCGAG
Source organism: Polygonum maritimum (assembly GCA_963924305.1). NCBI lineage: Eukaryota > Viridiplantae > Streptophyta > Magnoliopsida > Caryophyllales > Polygonaceae > Polygonum > Polygonum maritimum. The sequence continues at coordinate 25,539,714 of OZ002728.1, read as the reverse complement.
AGCAATCTCGAACCCAATCACTAGACCTAACATCGAAGGAGAGTGAAAGCTCCCTTGGGTCGAAGTGTAGATTGGAGAGATTCGGGGCGAGCAACCTCGATCTCACTAGAATCAAACACTTATTGGTTGAATTGAGGAAGAATATCCAAGTCTAGTTGGGGGTGGAACCCAAAAACCCAAGACCGATCTACTTATTGTTCAAGACCGAGTTACCCAGTACGTCGGGCCCGACTTGTACCACGTCGGTCCCGTGCAACTCAACTTCGATCCACCCTCGGACCGAAGTGACCTGTGTCGGTCCGAGGAGATCTCTTTTGTTTTCCTTCGTTTTGTCTTTGTTTTCTCCTCTTTTTAGTCTTTTCGGGTACTCTCGACACACGAACTCCCGTGTATTCGACACCCTACCTCTTTACTACAAGTGAGGTTCGGTTTTATAAATTTAAATTGTGAGACCCTCCGATTCCCGGACCGATCAGAATTTTGGCGCCGTTGCCGGGGAGTTCTACTTGTTCGAGGTACCCTCTTTGTTGAGTCTTTGCTTTTTGGTAGTAATTTGGGTGAGGGACTAGCCCAAACCCCTTGTTTGTTTTGATTCGGTTTTGTTTGTGTCTTTGGTTATAGGTGCATGCGAGCTAGTTCCGTCCGAGGAACTCTTGAGTTCGACTTTGTGTGTGACCCGGAGAGTATTCTAAGGCAAGCCCGCAAGAAGAAGAGGATGGCGGACCAAGCCCGAGATGAGGAGTTTGAGAGGATGAGAGCCGACATGGCTCGAATGCAAATTGAGATGGCAAACCGAGATGCCGAGGCCCGTAGAGAGAGGGAGCAAAGGATAAGGTTGGAAGCCCAAATTAACACTCAACCCCAGAATGCTAGACAATACATGCATCCGGAGTTGAAGGTCCCGGAGCCGGCCATCGTCTTGCCGGAGGTGTCAAGGAATTTTGAGATAAAAACTCAATTTATCTCACTCATCAAGAGAGAGCAATTCCAAGGGAGGCCGAATGAGTGTCCGATCGAGCATGTGAAGCAATTCAAAGACCTTTGTGAGACCATTTCCACGGATGATGAGACACTTGAGTATGTGCTACTCAAAGCCTTCAAGTGGTCTTTGGGAGGCAAAGCTTTACATTGGTTGGAGAGTCAAGCACCTCGATCCATCACATCATGGAGGGCCCTAAATGAAGCATTCTTGATGAAGTTCTTCCCGCCCACCAAGACGACGGAGCTTAGAAGGAAGATTGCAAGTTTTCAACAAGGAGCTCACGAGCCACTTTTCGAGGCGTGGGATCGGTTCAAGGAGATGTTAAGGGCGTGTCCAACACATGGGCAACAACCTTATGTCCTTCAAGACATCTTCTTCCAAGGGATCAACACCGCCACGAAGGATAAATTGAACCTCCATACCGATTGTGGGTTCATTGACTTGCCCCCGGAGCAAGCATGGGAGTTGTTGGATAAATTGAAACTCTCGGACTATGAGGCGATGTATGGTACTAGCAATGTGAGCAAGGAAGCAAGAGTCCATGGAGAAGGTCCGAAGAAGCTCTACGATCCCAAAAGTGAAGAGGTGGACAAAGACGTGAAGATCCAATTCTTGGAGGATGAGTTGAACAAAATGAGGAGGAAGATGAGTTATGCCCAACAAACCACAAGAGCATGTGAAGAGTGTGGTTCTTTGAAGCATGGAGCCCAAGAGTGCCCAAACGAGCGCCAAGTCCGATTGGCCGAGCAAATTGAAGAGGCCAACTATGTTCAAAGGAACTTCGGAGGGAGAACCAACTTCAACAACAATGGAGGAAGGTGGAACCAAGGGCAAGCTAGTGGCTACAACAACAACTTCAACCAAAACGAGCCAAGGGCCCAACCACCACCATACCAACCTCCGGGATTTTATGAGCAAACTCCACAATGGGCACAAGAGATGAGAGGCGAGTTCAAGGACTTGAAGAATCAATTCATCAATGTGGAGAGAAGAGTTGATGAAATGGGTGCTCAATTCAAAGAGTTTGGTGTTTGGAGAAGGCAAGTGGACAACCAATTTGTCCACATGGCGAATCAACTTCCAAGAGAAGAAGGGAGACTCCCGGGCCGACCCGAGGAGAATCCCCGTGCCCCACAACAACAAAACGAAGTTCGAGCCATAGGATTAAGGAGTGGACGGAGTTTGCCCGAGCCACAAGTTCCAAGATCAAGAGAAGAGAATCGGACCGATCGAGGTTCCCAGCAACTCGGGCCCGACGTACCCAGATGTCGAACCGGTGAATGGAGGAAGCCCCCTGGAGAGGACCGAGGATGATCCCAACTCGGGCCCGACTTGCCCTGAAGTCGGCCCGACGTGCCCGGAAGATCTTTGCCCTGGGACCGATGTCCCTGAAGTCGGTCCCGAGGTATTTCCAACGTCGGTCCAGGGTGGAGTTGTTGAGAAAGATCGATCCAAGGAGGTTGATCCAAGCAAGAAGCAAGGCACTACTCTTCCATATCCTATGAAGAAGCCCAATGAGATTGTTGAGGGCAAGTTCAAGCGCTTCTTGAAGCTTTTGCAAGGCTTGAACATCACCATTCCTTTCACCGATGCTCTAAGTGAGATGCCATCTTATGCTAAGTTCTTAAAGGACATCTTGAGCAAGAAGAGGTCGATTGTTGAGATGCAAGACGAGGTGAAGATATTGGAGCTACCTCAAAAGCTCGGTGATCCCGGAAGATTTGCCATCACCGTAGGGATTGGTTCTCAACAATTCAAAGCTCTTTGTGATTTGGGAGCAAGTATTTCGGTTATGACCATGAGCATATGGAGAAGGGCTAACCTTGGAGATATGGAGCCGGTCGATATGAGTCTTACCATGGCCGATGGTTCATCAACAAAAGCCACCGGAATTCTTGATGACGTCCCGGTTCGAGTTGGACGATATTTTGTGCCCGATGATTTCGTGATCTTAGATATCAAGGAAGATCCTATGGTGCCCATTATTCTCGGAAGGCCGTTTCTAGCTACGGCGGGTGCCAAGTTTGACGTGAGGAATTGGAAAGTCACCTTCGAGATTGGCGAGGAAAAAGTGGAGTTCCATTTCAACAAGGCACTAAATGAACCGGACGCGTTGGCAATCTTGAAGCTAGAGGAAAATGCTAAGTGCAAGAGAGAAAAGTTGGAGGAAGCACCATTGAGAGACCATGATATGGTCGATGTTCAAATCCATGAAGAGACAAGAGATGGAGATATCCCACCAAATCATGAAGAGTATCTTAATCTATATCCTTTTGATGTGGGAGATTCTTACATTTGTTTAAGTGATTTGAAAGAGGATCTAGGAGATGATTATCTTTGCTTTGATGATTTCCAAGATGAGTTGAGTTATAATGTCATAGAGTCCCCTAGAAATTCTTTAGACTTTTGTGGTGTAGGTGATGAAGAGCAAGTTGAGAAAATGCAAGATGAGGAGATGCCAAACTACACTTTGGAGGAGGAGGATAATGGAGGATTTGGATGCCACACTTTCATCAAACACAAATGGTGGCACTTTGGTTATGAGGATTGTGGAGAAGCATATGGCAAGGAGGATCAATTCACCGTTTTTCACCCTCCTTGAAGGGTAGAGGTTAGACGTCAAGCTAGTGACGTAAAAGAAGCGCTCCTCGGGAGGCAACCCGGGTTTAGTAGATTCATTTTCGTAGTTTCTAGCTTGTTTCTGTTGGGACAATATCAAGAACGCTTGCGTACCTGTTAGTGTTCCACACAACCGTCCCTTAGTTTTGATATGACAAACTCACTTTGATTCTAATAAAGTTGTCCAAGTGTTCAGGAACGCCAGTGATCAAAAGGACAACAAGTGTGTATGAGCGTCCCACAAGCTTAGGGACGCTAGCTAACAGGAAGTAAGGACCAGCCAGAGACTACTTGAGCAAGGACGGAGTCCTAAGCAAGTAGGAACGCAAGAAAGGAGTCCTTACTCACTAGCCGACAGGATGACATCACTCGACAACATTTGATCATCCAAGGACACGTGGAGACCGATCCTGTAGCGGAGTCCAACACTACGTGGCGGACGATCCTGTTGCAGAGTCCATCAACACGTGGCGGCCAATCCTGTAGCGGAGTTCATCATACACAGCTGCATACAGGAAGCTTCCTCATCACCGCCCTACTACGTGGAGGAAGATCCTGTAGCCACGACCATGAAGGGCATGATCGTCCCAAAGAAAAGACGCCCTTCCCCAAGTCCTATAAATAGCCCTAAGGCATTTATTGTGACGTTAACGCTTTCAGGAATATTCAGAGAGAATCAGAGGAAAGCGACTCACTCAAGAACACGAAGAACTAACTCAAGAACTCAAGAACAGTGTTAGAACTTGTGTTAGATCGAGTGAGACTTGTAACCAAATCACAAAAACAGTTTGTAACAGAAAACCCAAAAAGAGAGAGAGAGAGAGTTCTGCGAAGTACTGCAGAACGTAGGAATAGAGTCCTTTAGTAGATTGAACTCGCTTAAGTTGTAGGCTTAGAGGAGTCCTTTACTAGTGGACTTAGGGAAAAGCTAAGTGCCAGAGAACTGTAAAGACTCGCCAGTACAACTGTAAGGACGTTCAATAGAAAGGAAAGAACTATTCAAAAATCCTCCAAGGAGGTAGAGGTTTACACTCAAGGACTACTTGGTCTTGAGTGGTTCCTCTATAATTCTCTGCGTTCATCTTTTATCTGTTTAGTACTTAATTTCCGCTGCATTACTCAAGGACGCCCCTACTCCTCGTAGGGACGCCTAACCTAAGGACGCCTTTACCAAAGTAAAGGACGTCCCTCAGTACTAACGATCCAACAATTGGTATCAGAGCGGGCGCTCTAGATTCTTACTGAGTTGCAGGTAAAGATGGACATAGAACCTATTGGAATCTCTTTTGTAAAGCCTCCGCGCCTAACGGACGGCAACTTCAACCGCTGGAAGACTAGGTTTGAAAATTTCTGCAGAGGTCAAAATTATCAATGCTGGAAGGTTATCTTGAAGGGAGATCTCAAGGTTCCCGTTGACAAAGCTGATAAGGAGGACGAGTGGGGTCCTGATGAGTTCAAGCTGATGGAAACCAATGCAAAAGCTATCTGTTTTCTTCAAGCGTCCTTGTGCGAAAGGGACGCCACTCGAGTTGGTAACTTGCCTACAGCGAAACAACAGTGGGAAGCTCTTGAGAAGTTCCATGTGGGAACCACTGAAATGAAGGAGGACGTCCAACTGAAAATCAAGAAAGAGTTCTATGCTTTTAGCATGCTGCCAAATGAAACGGTGAACGACTACTCATACCGCTTTGAGGCCCTTGTCACCAAGATGAGGAACTTGGGCATCCCAGAAACAGAAATCTCCATGGGGAATAGAGTTCAAGTGGTCATTGATGGTTTGACCGGGGTCTGGAACTTTGACAGGACAACGTTCAAAGAAAACACAGCCAACAAAACTCTAGACATGGAAGAGATCTATGGGAAGCTCAGGCAGTACGAAGAAAGAAGAGTCTCTGACATGGCTCAGCTAGGAAAGAATCCTCAAAGTGATCTTGCTTTGGCGTCCACAACACCAGAGTACGCCGAGTACCTATGTGGCCAAAGAGATCTAGCATTGATGATGCAAAACAAAGAAACACTTGAGAACTTGCGTCCCAAAGAAAAAGAAAGAAAGCCAAAGGAAGAGATTGACTCAGATGAGGAACTTTCTCTTATTCACAAGGCTCTCAAGTACTATAACAAGAAGAACAAGCATAGTAGTAAGAGCAAGTTCTACAAAAAGGAGAGTCCCAAGTACACAGAGGCTGAAATGAAGGAACTCACATGCTACAAATGCAACAAGAAAGGACACTTTGCCAAAAAGTGCACTATGGGAACGTCCTCCAAAGACAAGAAGAAAGCTCTCATTGGAGCATGTACAGCTGCATGGGATGATCTCAGTTCAAGTGATGATGAACGTGACGATCAAGTTGCATACATGGCAGTAGAGGACGCCCCAGTTGTTGAAGAGAACGCCTCCGACAATGAACAAGAGGTAACTCATGATTCCATGATGCGTTCTTTAGAAAAATGTTCAAAACCAAAACTACTTAAACTCATTGGTAAAATAATGGAGGAAAGTCTTGCTATGAAAAGAAGAATGGATGAACTTGAAGATGAAAACATTGTAGTTGAATGTGAAAATTGTAGTACAATGACTATTCAACTAGAGTCCTCATGTGATGAAACTAAGTCCCTAAAAACTGAAATCATGTGTCTCAAACTTGAGAACGCTAATCTTAGGGAAGAAGTGAAAGTTTTGGGTAAGAGTCCCATAGTTGAAGAAGTGAGACCAATGGTCTTTGTCCCAGCTAAGAGAGGTCTAGGGTATGAATCTGACACTAAGAACTCTCTTCCTAGTGACTTTGAGGCAAGCAAAACTTCTGAACTGGAACTTGAAAGAGAGAAAACTAAAAACCTTCTTGAAAGAATTAGAGTTCTAGAAAGTGGAGAATTAGGAAAGGAAGACTACTACACTAATTCCACCAGTCATAAGATTTACAAGAAGATTGCTAAAGGGGACGGTTCAAAAGTTTGTAATCCTCAAAAGATGAAAGAAAACAAGATTCAGCGTCCAAATAAGAAGTACTATCTTGGTACTTACTATAGGACGTGTTGGTACTGTGGACAAGGAGATCACTTCAAGTATGACTGCTTAAAACTCAAGGAAGATATTGAAAATGGAAAAGCTGCTAGGACTAACAATGAAAATGATAAGTTCGTTCCTAAGGCTAATCCTAGGCGTTCTAGACGCTCTAGGAACTCTTTCCGCAAGCATGCTATTTCAAATGATGTGAATATTAATGACTACATGCCAGAACCAGAGTTCTACTTTTGTAACGAACCAGGTAAGGAACACCTTGCCTGGGTCGCCAAACACTAACTTTGTTATGGCAGGTGGAAGTGAGGGGACGCCCATGGATCATTGATAGTGGCGCCTCAAATCATATGACAGGAAGCCAGATCCATCTCACTTCTATCCAAAGTAGTTCCACGGGAGGAACTATCTCGTTTGGCAATAAGGGCAAAGGAAAGATCAAAGGAACGGGAACTGCTATTCTCAACCCGTCCATTAAAGCAACAAATGTCAGTCTTGTTGAAGGACTTGGCTTTAATCTTCTTAGCGTCTCTCAGATTTGTGATCAAGGTGAAAATCTAGTCACATTTGACTCAAAGGAGTGCCTAGTCATCAACAAGAAGTCCAACAAAGTTGTTCTCAAAGGAGTTCGCAAGAACAATATCTATATCTTCAATCAAGAGTTCAAACCTAAATCAGAGTTGTGTCTATCTGCATCAAAGGAGGACGCTGATCTCTGGCATCGCCGACTTGGCCATGCTGGACCAAGCACAATCCTTAAGCTACATCAGCGAAATCTTGTGAAAGGACTTTCCCGCATCGATCCTGAGAAAGTCGAACAATGTGAAGCCTGTATTAAAGGGAAGCAAACAAGAACGTCTTTCAAATCCAAGAAGGAAGTCAGTACAAAGAAGCCTTTGGAACTGCTCCATATGGATCTTTGACCAATGAAGACATTGAGCTACGGTGGAAAGAGGTACATTTGCGTTCTTGTAGATGATTTTTCTCGATTCACTTGGGTTCTTTTCTTGGTGTCAAAAGCAGATTGTTTCAATGCGTTCAAAGTCTTCATCAAACAAGTGGAAGTTGCTCTTGAGACGCCTCTCAAAGCCATAAGATCAGACCATGGAACGGAGTTCCAAAATTCAGAGTTCCTGGCCTACTGTGATCAACATGGTGTCTCGCACAACTTCTCCGCTCCAAGGACTCCTCAACAAAATGGAGTTGTGGAAAGAAAGAACAGGACGCTAGAGGATATAGCAAGGACTATGCTCTTGGCAAATAGCGTTCCAAAGTACTTTTGGGCGGAAGCTATTGCTACAGCATGTTATATCATCAATCGTGCCATGATCCGTCCTCTGCTGAAGAAGACGTCCTATGAGTTGTTGAATGGAAGGAAGCCTCGCATTGATTATCTCAGAGTTTTTGGATGCAAGTGTTTCGTTCACAACAATGATAAAGAAAAACTTGGAAAATTTGATGCAAGGAGTGATGAAGCCATATTCCTTGGGTACTCTCTTACCAGCAAAGCTTATAGAGCTTTCAACAAAAGGACTCTAAAGCTTGAGGAGAGTATTCATGTTGTGTTCAAAGAACGTTCATCTCATAAAGAAAAACCAAGTAAGAAAGAACGCTCTGCGTCACAACAACAGGACGACTCTGAAGATGAAGCTGAGGATTGGACTTCTGGAAAATACTATGTCTCTAAGGACGCGTCTCCAAATCCTGAAGAAGTCTCAGTGGACGCACCCAGTGTTGTTCAAGGAGTTCCATCTCGTAGTGAATCCCCAGTTCAACAAGATGTAGCTGAATCAAGTCAACAAGGCGAGCAACGTCAAAGTGTGGACGATCTCTCTGAGGGGGAACACATTGAGGACGATGCTCAAAGTGACAGTGATAATTCTGATGGAGACATTGATCCAAGATTTGCTCATTTGTTTCAAAGGGAGTCCCGTTTCTCTAGGGACCACCCAACTTCTCAAATTGTATCTTATCCTTCTCAAGGAGTTCAAACCAGGTCAGCTGCAAGCAAGTCCCAGAGTACAAATTTAGCTTTCTGTGCATTCAATACCTTTGTTTCTATGGTGGAGCCAAAGAATATCAAAGAAGCACTCCAGGACGCTGACTGGATTCAAGCAATGTAAGAAGAACTCAATCAGTTTGAAAGGAACAAAGTTTGGACTCTCGTCCCACGTCCCAAAGGCAAAAATATTATAGGGACGCGATGGGTGTTCAGAAATAAGCTTGATGAGAGTGGACGTGTGTCAAGGAACAAGGCAAGACTGGTGGCTCAAGGATTCAAGCAAGAGGAAGGCATAGACTATGATGAGACCTTTGCTCCTGTTGCTAGAATTGAAGCCGTTCGTCTTCTCATTGCCTTCGCCGCTCACAAAGGATTCAAGTTATTTCAAATGGACGTCAAGACTGCCTTTCTCAATGGAAAGCTAAAGGAGGAAGTGTATGTTGCTCAGCCGCCTGGCTTCGAGGACGCCTCTCACCCAGATCATGTGTACTACCTGGACAAAGCGCTCTATGGACTCAAGCAAGCCCCTCGTGCATGGTACGACAGGTTTGCGTCCTTTCTTTTGTCTCATGGGTACACTAGAGGTTCATTTGATAAAACTTTGTTTATAAAGAAAGTTCACAAGGACATTTTAATTGCCCAAGTCTATGTTGATGATATAGTCTTTGGTAGTACTAACATGAAGCTTGTAGATGAGTTCAAGTCCTTAATGAGTAGTGAATTTGAGATGTCCCTCATTGGAGAACTCAATTTCTTCTTGGGACTTCAAATTAATCAACTCAAGGAAGGGACGCGCATTCACCAACAGAAATATGTCCGTGAAATGCTTGAGAAGTACGGGATGAACACGTCCAAACCTGTTGCCACTCCTTGTTCTCCAAACTCGCGTCTTTACACAGACGAACAGGGAAAGGACGTTGATCAAAAGCTTTATAGAGGGATGATTGGTTCTTTGCTCTACTTGACCGCAAGCCGTCCCGACATTATGTTTGCCGTTTGCTTATGTGCACGCTTCCAGGCTAATCCAAAGGAGTCCCACATGCAAGAAGTCAAGAGGATCTTTCGCTACCTCAAAGGACGCGACGATCTTTGCCTTTGGTACCCAGGGAAGACGTCCTTCAAGCTAGTTGGCTACTCGGACGCTGATTATGCGGGTCATGTAATTGATAGGAAAAGCACCTCAGGAATGGCACAATTCCTTGGTTCATGCTTAGTCTCTTGGGGATCTAAGAAACAGAACTCTGTGGCGCTTTCAACTGCGGAAGCCGAGTACGTTGCTGCTGCTTCGTGCTGTTCACAAGTTATCTGGATCAAATATCAACTAGAGGACTACGGTATCAATCTTGAAACTATACCCATTCGTTGTGATAACACAAGTGCTATTGAAATTTCAAAGAATCCTGTTTTTCATTCACGCACAAAGCATATTCATATAAGGCATCATTTCTTGCGTGATAATGTTGAACTAGGACTTATTAGTATGGAGCATGTAAGGACTGAAGACCAAATAGCTGATATTTTCACTAAGGCGCTTGATAGACGTCCCTATGAGCATCTCAGGTTGCTCTTAAGGATGATCTTTTAAGTAGCAAGTCCCGTTCTACTATTCTCTCAATGATTGGCTATGTTTTGTAGATTCTAAGTGCTTAAGGACTGTTATGCTTTGAATTCATATTTGCAAGGACGCTAGTCTAAAACTTCATGTGTTTGCTACTTTGGAACGCCAATCAAATTTTCTCTATTTTGTCTTGAAAAGAGTATCCCTGATCACCCAACCCTCATTATAAGCCGAAATGATGGGAACTCTAAGCTTACCCTAGCCGAGAACTCTTCAAACGCGTCCTATGAGCTTCATATTTTCTTTTACGGGACGTACTTGCGTTGTTCTCAACTGGTTCGAAAGGTAATCACAAGAACGGTAAGTTGGTTGTTGGTTTGCTTGAAGAGGTTAATTTTTGCTAAGTATGAGAGAACGCTCAGTGTTTGTTGCAAAGGACGCCAGTTCAGTTTTGAGGAGCAGTTGAAGAGTCAGATTTTTGAACTTTTGAAAGTGTGAACAGTGACCGTTACTTTTGCTCAAATCTTAAGGGGGAAGTTTTGCCACGTGTCGCACAGTAAAACAGTGTTAATTACCATTTGTGCCACCGCTTCCTCTATATAAGGCCAGAACAGTCGCAATCAAATTTATTACGCTCAACCACTTTCTCGCTCTCAAATTTGCTCTGACTTCTCTCTAGAACTCCGACGACTTTCTCTCTCTAAGCTTCATCTGAAAATATGTCTCAAAGACAGTTGAACGTGGCAGGATCTTCAACCGGCGGGAAGCGTAGAAAGCTGGTGAAGTCCCACTACATCGAGAAGCCAAAGCCTATCGTTCTCAATGAGTCGCTTCTAGACTTCATCAACAAGAACCCCAGAACGCTATACAACTTAATCAGAGAACGTATGCAGCTGCCAGAAATAAAGAACGATGCAGTGAGAACAAGAAATTATGAGAAGTTCATTGAACGCTTCGTCGTCCCCAGCCTCCACCGCACAGACTTCAAAGATCTACCTGGACGGATGGACGATGTGCTCTTCTTCTCCCAATTCGGAGGTGAGAACCTTGGCCCCCTTCTTGACCTTATACCAGATTTGCACAATGCAATCTTGCCCGATGTGCCCATGTACCCAAGGAACTCCTTAGCCTTTCAAATGACTGAGAATCGTGTACCAAGTCCCTCTCCACCTCCTTCTGCCGTCCCCACAATAACCACAAAAAAATTGTTGAAGCGTCCTGCACCATCCTCTCCCCTCTCAAAATCTTCCCAACCCTTCTCCACTTCAAAACCAACGGAGATTGTAGATAAGTTTCCTTCTCATTTAAAGGAGGGACGCTCAAAGAAAGTTCACGACCCTAGGCCCCTCAAAAAGGCCAAGACTTCTAGCGTCCCATCCTCCAAACCCCCCACAAAAAGGCCGAGCACCACAAAAAGGCCTTCCAACCTCTCCAAGGAATCCACTCCTCCCCCTCAACAAATATCAATCGTTCAACTCCCCACCCCTCCTCCGTCCCCTCAACCTTCTAAAGCAAATGCCCTAATCCCCTTTCCTCCCCGCACTCACTCTCCCTTAAATTTGGCAAATTTTCCTTCTGCCCCGGCTCACATCTCGCCCCCCAAAGACCCCGAGACCCCCAGATCTCGTCGTCCCTCCTCCGAAAGTGGACCAGAGGACGTTGAGAAGCGTTCAACCATTGAGCGCACCTTCAAACGCCGCAAAGCTGGCGAATCTCCAAAGGTGCTCATGAGTCAAGCTGCTACAGAGATGCCAAAAGGGGGAAGTGTAGTTTTGCAGAGATGCGCTATAAAATAGTTATCTAGAATAAGCAAGTGTTAAGGGGGAACTATTAAGTGAAAAGTCTAAGGAACGCTGCTCATGCTAGAATAAAAGAGAACGCTTAGAAAATCTTTTCTAGGACGCGACTCTTTCCTTAAAATCCAAAAGCTAGAGAATCAAAGATTGAAAACTTGTGCACATTAAAATCTCTCTAAGTGTTAGAGGACGCTTATAAGTTTTCATGCATGCTAAGTTCCAATGTCAAAACTATTTTGCTGAAGAGTTTGTCATCATCAAAAAGGGGGAAATTGTTGGGACGATATCAAGAACGCTTGCGTACCTGTTAGTGTTCCACACAACCGTCCCTTAGTTTTGATATGACAAACTCACTTTGATTCTAATAAAGTTGTCCAAGTGTTCAGGAACGCCAGTGATCAAAAGGACAACAAGTGTGTATGAGCGTCCCACAAGCTTAGGGACGCTAGCTAACAGGAAGTAAGGACCAGCCAGAGACTACTTGAGCAAGGACGGAGTCCTAAGCAAGTAGGAACGCAAGAAAGGAGTCCTTACTCACTAGCCGACAGGATGACATCACTCGACAATATTTGATCATCCAAGGACACGTGGAGACTGATCCTGTAGCGGAGTCCAACACTACGTGGCGGACGATCCTGTTGCAGAGTCCATCAACACGTGGCGGCCGATCCTGTAGCGGAGTTCATCATACACAGCTGGATACAGGAAGCTTCCTCATCACCGCCCTACTACGTGGAGGAAGATCCTATAGCCACGACCATGAAGGGCATGATCGTCCCAGAGAAAAGACGCCCTTCCCCAAGTCCTGACGTTAACGCTTTCAGGAATATTCAGAGAGAATCAGAGGAAAGCGACTCACTCAAGAACACGAAGAACTAACTCAAGAACTCAAGAACAGTGTTAGAACTTGTGTTAGATCGAGTGAGACTTGTAACCAAATCACAAAAACAGTTTGTAACAGAAAACCCAAAAAGAGAGAGAGAGAGAGTTCTGCGAAGTACTGCAGAACGTAGGAATAGAGTCCTTTAGTAGATTGAACTCGCTTAAGTTGTAGGCTTAGAGGAGTCCTTTACTAGTGGACTTAGGGAAAAGCTAAGTGCCAGAGAACTGTAAAGACTCGCCAGTACGACTGTAAGGACGTTCAATAGAAAGGAAAGAACTATTCAAAAATCCTCCAAGGAGGTAGAGGTTTACACTCAAGGACTACTTGGTCTTGAGTGGTTCCTCTATAATTCTCTGCGTTCATCTTTTATCTGTTTAGTACTTAATTTCCGCTGCATTACTCAAGGACGCCCCTACTCCTCGTAGGGACGCCTAACCTAAGGACGCCTCTACCAAAGTAAAGGACGTCCCTCAGTACTAACGATCCAACAGTTTCTTTTTTGCCTTAGCTTAGATTAGTCCTAATCTCTTCTCTAGCTTGTATTTTGTGGAAATGTGTGTTATATGAGCTTCATTAGCATGTGTGGTATTTGTGGAAATGATGCAATGACTTGTGGGTAGAAGTAACCAAGTCGTGGGAATTTTAGGAAGCCAAAACGGGTAGGACCGAGGTACCCAGTACCTCGGGCCCGAGGTGCACAACGTCGGTCCAAGCTTGCCGAATGCCTTGACCTTGACTTTGGTGGAAATTCCTACTTTGCCCTTCTGACCTACCTTTGTCTTCTACCCCATTTAAGCCCCCTTTCCCTTACCTAACATCATCACCTCCATAACTACCTTCCCAAAATACCCAATTCTCTCAAAACTCCCAAATCGATCCCATCTCCCCCACCATACTCGATCCTTAAGCTACCTCACCACAAGATCTCGATCCAACCCCTAGCATCCTCAAGCATTAAACCAAAAGCCAAAAATCCTACCCAAATCCCATAGATCTACATCCTTTTTCTAGACTAGAAAAGGAAATTTGAGTTCTAAAGGTTGCTTGCTAAGAGTTCTTGTTTTCTTCATATTTGGTATGTGAATCTCAATCTCTACTTGATTTCTTGTGAATTTCATGCTTTCATTGCTAGATTTGAGATATGCCATGATTGAGTGAGCTTGAACCTTGAGCATCCATGGTGATTTGCATGTTTTGTGAAATTTGTGCTAAATTGTTGCTAAATCCCACTTAGAACTTCGATTGATGATGATTGATGGTTGATTTTGGATTTTAGGAGCATGATAGTGTGATTTATGGATGAATCTAGGATGAGAAGTCGGAAATGACTCGGTCCGAGGTACCCAGTACCTCGGGACCGATGTTCAACGTCGGTCCAGCAACTCGGACCGAGGTCCCCAACATCGGGCCCGTCATCTTTTGCATGTCGGTCCGATGCTTTTCGAGCTTCTTTTATGTGGATTTAGGATTTCATGAGCTTGAATGTTGGTTATAGCATGCTATTCATGATATGATTTGAGGCTTGACCATCAATATGTGAATCTTGGTCCATGCATGATTGAATTTTGTGGATTGAGTGTGTCAAGTGCAAGTATGGGGTTATCTCTTTGCATGATGAGTGAGTATTCATGTGTGTATCTCAGGATCGACCCCCCCTAGGGTCGAGATCGACCACCCTGGTGGTCATCTCTTTGCATGATGAGTTGTTTGTGATTTTGTTGTGGTTGTATAGGTTTTATCTTGGAGTTCTTTGGTTTTGATTGTGTGTAGGTACCATGTCTACCTGAGCATCTTCTTCAAGGATGTAGAAAGCCACCAAGAAGTCCAAGAAGTCGTCCAAGAGAGTCCAAAGGATGGATGATGTACGTATTGAGGATGAGGATGATGCTAGAGAGTATGAGCGTCTCATGGGTCTATCTCACCACACCCGGTGGTTAGATTAGGAGTCAATTCAAAAGATGTGCATGGATGAGGCTCTTACTCGGTGCTATAACAACATTGGGCTCAATGTGCTGCTACGGTGGAACAACACTCATTTCCCCGCCTTGACGTCCGAGTTCATGGCGACATTCAAGTGCACATATAAGGGACCCGAGGGTGAAGGCATGATCTCCTTCCAAATGGGCAACGAATTGCAAGAACTCTCTCTTCGGAATTTGGCACATTACTTTGGGTTCCCATTTCCGAGAGATGAAGCCTTTGTTGACAATGAGAAGGTCGACTACCTTTGGAAGTATGTGGCCGGGAAGAGTGAGATGAGGAAAGGAGCATCAACGAATGAGATTGCCAACCCACTCTTCCGAGTCATGATCCGAGCCTTGGGTTGTTCTATCTATGCAAGGCACGAATTGAGCAAGCCTATGAAGGAGGAAGCCATGCTACTCCACGAGTTGTTGTTTGAGCATGAGAAGCCGATGAACCTCACATGGGAATGGGTGAAGATGGTGAGGGACTTCCAAAGTTCTTCATGGATCTACTTTGGAGGCATGATTGCCCGATTAGCTCACCGTCTCGAGGTGGAATTGTCTACCTACACACCGGCCGCCAATGATGTGGAGTTCATGGATTTGAAGTATTTCAAGAAGGCCAACATCATCAAGGAGAGGCAAGTGACCGGCGCCACCACCTATCTAGCCCCGCACTCCAACTTCAACAACGTGCACATTCCCTTGGGGCCTCGACTCTTCGACCTCACTTGTTACTACAATTGGTATCAAGTGTGGGCGGGGAACGTCAACCCTTATGGAGAGCCGGAGGGGACACTCGAGGTTAGGAGACGGGCACAACATATCCGTTTCACTACACCTCAAGCATCCCCGGACACCGAAGAAGAGGAGGCCAATCAATACGAGTTTGTAAGGAGGGACGACATGGAGGTGGACGAGCCTAGAGGTGAAGAAGAAGAAGAAGAAGGTGGTTACCAACATTTGCTCACCGACCACGCCCCAACTCTTTTGGACCGAGGAGCTTCCCAAGTCGGGCCCGACATCCATCAACGTCGGTCCGACGTGTTCTTACCCGATCCGGTCCCGAGCCACTTCGAGCGGGGTGAGGGAAGTGGAGCACATCAAGCACCACCTAGCTATGGAGGATATGAGGGGTATGCCCAATGGTATGGCCCCGGAATGGTGTTCCCCGAGCCTAACCAATCGGTGGACATGAATTTCTTGGCAAACCAATTGTCGCATCTCCAACTTCAACAATCTTCAATGCTACAAGAAGCGCACCACCTCAATCAACAACAACAACACATCAACTTCCAACAACAACAACTCTTCCATCACCAAGAAGACTTCCAAGTGCAATTTGATGAGGTGAACCGCAACATTGCCTACACTAGACGAGAAGTGGAGGACTTGAGGGCGGCCGAGGATCATAGGTGGACCGTCCAAGCAAGTTTCAATGAGTGGATGTCCGGGAATTTCTCAACCCGTGAAGACCAATGGACACCTCCCGCGCCACCAATCCAACCGCCAAGCCAAGACCCCTTCCACGACCAAGTGTATGAGCGTGACCGGCAAGCAAGGCTTCAAAGCAGACAACGTCGTGCCCAACCTCCAAATTAAGCCTCAACAAGCCATGCAAAAATAAGGAATTGTGAGTCTTCTTTACTCTTCTCTTTACCTTTGAGTTTTGATGGGGACATCAAAATTTTAAGTATGGGGTGGGTTAGTAGCTCATTAGTTCCATGTGTAGGTTGTTTGTGTTTGTTTTGTGTGTTTAAGGGATGTTTCATTTTGGATAGTGGCATGAATGATGAATGGATGATGATTGAATCTTATGGCATGAATGGATGAGTTTGTTTTTGTTTGAGAAAATTTTTGCAAAAATGCATAAAAATTCGAAAATTGTGAAAAAGGACAAAAAGATTTTGTTTTGGACTAGGAATTCCCATCTTAGATGTCTAAAGAAAGCTAATGATGATGTGAGCATGTAAATTCCTTTGCATATTTTTGGATAGTTTAGCCTCTAAATGGATGTTGTTTTTAATGTGATATGATATCTTGCATGTTTTTATTGAGCACATGAGTTCTTGGATGAATTTTGATGCAACTAAGCTTGAGTGAACCTTGTGAGATCATTTTTGGCCATTTTAGGGATGCTTGTTCATATTTTCATATCCCTCATTTTCTTGTGTGATTAGCTCATGCATGCTTAGTAAAACTTGCTATTGAGGTGTTTATCTATTTTCCAAGACCAATATGAGATTTGTTCTATGCTTTGTCACATTGATTTGAACTTTATTTCGCTTAGTCACAAAATATTACATATCCTACCTTGAAGATAAACAGTTGTTTGTAGCCCCGTTTTAGCCTTAGACCTTTGTTTGAAACTCCTCAAAAATATGATTCCTAGCCTATACGACTTGACCCTTATGGGATTGGACTTTAGTGAGAGGTTTTGGAAGAATATTTGGAGAGTTGAGATTCTCTTTGGTGAAGGGCAAGAAATGGAGTTACAAAATCAAGTGGGTAGTGCATCTTTGTAGTGGAAAGAAAGAAAGAAATGTTGGAAAAGTATTGGATTGAAAGCAAAGTGCTTAAGTGTAAAAAACGGGCTGCGACCGAGTTAAAGTGCACATCGGGCCCGAGCATATAGTGCAAGTCGATCCTAGTGGAAAAAGTGTGAAAAATCCAACAAAAAGTGTAGTGCAAAGATGAAGTGGAATGTTTAGTGAAAGTATGGGTTGAAAGTTGAGAAAAGAAGAAAAATCAAAGTCTTTTGGGTGAGTGAAGTTGAAAGTGGAATAATTTGGTGAAATTGGTGAGAGACTAGAAAGTTCAATCCCCATTGTAAGCACCACAAGACCAAAGTGATTCCCACCTTGAGAAACACCAAAAGCCCCATTACAACCCGGCCGAATGGAACCTCTTTGAGGATCTCCATTGAGCCAAGTTCATATTCTTTGTGTGCATTGTAATAGGCATCTCTAGGTGGAGGAATTGGTGATATTAGCTTCAATAGTAAAGCCTTTACTTGCATGTTTGTTGAGTATGAGTGTTCATTGCTAAGCCTAAACACATGATGAGTGATACACATTTTCACATACCTAAAGTGAGGCTTTGTTGCATTAGACTTTATTCCTTGAACACTTGATCATGTGTGATGATGTAATCTTGCTATCATGTCTATCACTTGTGCTTGATTGAGTTTTTCATATGAGGCTTTACTTGAAGATTATGCTTCGGTCTTGCTTGCATTATTATTGCTTGAGGACAAGCAAGTTTAAGTATGGGGTATTCTGATGTCTCTCATTTTGGAGGTGTTTTAGTAGTTAATTTCCTTGTAAATATGTGTTTTTCAATCTCTTCTTTGTTAGTTTTGTTTCCCTTTTTAGCTTAGTTCCCGGTTTTCTTCAAGAGTCGGAAACTATGCGAGTTTGTGTGTTTTTGTAGGTAAAATGGCAAGAATGAGGACAATTTCGAGGAGCTTATGAAGGAACCAAGCCAAGGAATGCAAGAGCCAAGCCAAGAATGAAGTGGAACCAAAGGAACCTAAGGAAGAAGACAAGGATCGAGGCCCAGGATCGAGATACACCAAGTCAGGCCCGAGATCGAGCAACCAGAGCCAGGACCGATGTTCCCAACGTCGGGCCCGATGTCATCCCGTGTCGGTCCAAGTCGGAAATTGAGAGGATTGCCCCCCAAGGCATATTTTTAGCAACTTTCCACATTTGCCCCCTTCTAAATTGGGATTCCTTGGTCCCCAATCCATGAGAGGCTATAAATAGAGGTGATTAGAGAGCATTAAGGATATGTTTTGGATAGACCACACTTAAATCACTCTCTAAAGGCTCAAGGAAGACTTGGAGGGCAAGGAGAAGAAGGGAGAAGGAAGAGAAGGAGAGATCGGTGGAGAAGAGAGGAGGAATTGTGAGTTTTGTACTTTGTTTTGCTTTGATCTAGTGGATTTGAACTTGGATTTTGTAGACACTTTGGATTTGAATGCAATTGGAGTTTGATTGGATGATGTTGATTGAGATTTGCTTGATTTCCATTTTGTCTATGCTTTTCTCTTACCATATGGAGTAGATTCCATAGTCTTGGGCTATGGGGGAATCCCCTAGCTAGATTTGGGTAGAAAACCCCAATTCCATAGCCTTGAGTGCTTGATTTGTGAATCCTCTCTACACTAAGCTTCAATTCTCTTGTGAAAACAAGGGGCTTAGGGATTGTGATTGGTAAGAGTAAGCGAGAGCAATCTCGAACCCAATCACTAGACCTAACATCGAAGGAGAGTGAAAGCTCCCTTGGGTCGAAGTGTAGATTGGAGAGATTCGGGGCGAGCAACCTCGATCTCACTAGAATCAAACACTTATTGGTTGAATTGAGGAAGAATATCCAAGTCTAGTTGGGGGTGGAACCCAAAAACCCAAGACCGATCTACTTATTGTTCAAGACCGAGTTACCCAGTACGTCGGGCCCGACTTGTACCACGTCGGTCCCGTGCAACTCAACCTCGATCCACCCTCGGACTGAAGTGACCTGTGTCGGTCCGAGGAGATCTCTTTTGTTTTCCTTCGTTTTGTCTTTGTTTTCTCCTCTTTTTAGTCTTTTCGGGTACTCTCGACGCACGAACTCCCGTGTGTTCGACACCCTACCTCTTTACTACAAGTGAGGTTCGGTTTTATAAATTTAAATTGTGAGACCCTCCGATTCCCGGACCGATCAATAAGAACAAGTTTAAAATTGTATTTTGGATCCCCTCTTTTCTTTTGTCTTTTGATCCAAGCACGGCCTTTATTTTTTCACCATAATTGGCATGAAATATCCACAAAACTTTGTATAATCAGAAACAACGACCAACCTCCTACGAATGACACTAATTCCACAAACCTTACACACGACCACTGCTTTTTTTCTCATAAGATATGAATATAGGATATTGGAACGTTAGGGGTATTCGTCGCCCCTCTTTCTGGGATGAAATTGAATTTCTCAAAAAACACAACTCTTTGAACATTCTCTGCTTGGCAGAAACGAAAACGTCCAACGCACCGCACGAATCGATCCTTAAGAAAACAGGATTCTCACACTTTGCTTTCTCACCTAATGTCTCTCATTTTGGTGGTGTTTTAGTAGCTAATTTCCCTTGTAAATAAGTGTCTTTTGTTCCTTTCTTTGTTAGTTTTGTCCCTTTTTAGCTTAGTTCCCGATTTTCCATGAGATTCGGAGACTATGCGAGTTTGTTGTGTTTTGGAGGTAAAATGGCGCATTTGAGGACGTTTTGAAGGAGTTTCTAAAGAGAAGCCAAGCTAAGGAGCAAAGGAGCGGAAGAGCCATGCAAAGAACGAAGAGGAGCTCAAGGAAAACCAAGGAAAGAAGAGGATCGAGGCCCTGGATCGAGGTTCCCAGCATATCGGGCCCGAGTTCGAGCATTTGAGGCTAGGACCGACGTTGGAAACGTCGGGCCCGAGGTCTAAGCGTGTCGGTCCGAGTCGGCTAAAAAGAGGATTGGGGTCCAAGGCACATTATTGTGATCTACCACTTTTGCCCTTCTTCTAATTTGGAATTCCTTGGTCCCCAATCAAGAGAAGAGGATAATTAGAGGGAGCTCAGAGGAGCTTAGGACACACCCCACATCTAATCACTCTCAAAGGGCTCAAAGGAAGACTTGGAGAGCAAGGAGGAGAAAGGAAGAGGAGAAGAGGAGGAAATCGGTGGAGCCTAGGAGGAGATTAGTGAGTTTGAACTTGTTTTGCTTTTGTTTTAGTGGATTTGAGACTTGGATATTGTGAACCTCTTTGATTTGAATGCAATTTGGCTTTGAGTTGAGTTTGATGATTGAGATTTGCTTGCTTTGCTATTTGATTGCTTTATACTCTTACTTGATGAAGTAGATTCCATAGTCTTGCGCTATGGGGTAATCCCCTAGCTAGGATTGGGTGTGAACCCCCAATTCCATAGCCTTGAGTGCTTGATCTATGAATCCTCTCTACATTAAGCTTCAATTCTCTTGTGAGAACAAGGGATCTAGGGCTTGTGGTTGGTAAGAGTAAGCGAAAGCGATCTCGAGCCCATCACTAGACCTAGCATCGAAGGAGAGTGAAAACTCCCTAAGGTCGAAGTGTAGAGTGGAGGGATCGAAGGCAAACAACCTCGATCTCATAAGGATCAACACTTATTGGCTGAATTGGGGTGGAATCACCCAAGTCTAGTTAGGGAAGGAACCCAAAAACCTAAGACCGATCTACCATTTGTGCAAGACCGAGTTCCCCAGTACCTCGGGCCCGACTTCCCCTGTGTCGGTCCCGGCCAACTTGCATCGATCCAACCTCGGACCGAAGTGACCCAAGTCGGTCCGGGTTGTTCCCTTTGATTTTCCTTGTTTTTGCCTTTCTTTTACCTCTTTTTAGTCTTCTTGGTACACTCAACGCACGAACTCCCGTGTGTTCGACACCCTACCCTTATACTACAATTGGGGTTCGGTTTATAAATTTAAATTTTGATATCATCCGATCCGGACAACCCCCGTCAGAATTTTGGCGCCGTTGCCGGGGAGTTCTACTTGTTTGAGGTACCATCTTTTGTTGAGTCTTTGATTTGGTAGGGATTTGGGTGAGGGACTAGCCCAAACCCCTTGTTTGTTTTGATTCGGTTTTTGTTTGTGTCTTTGGTTGTAGGTGTATGCGAGCTCGTTCCGTCCGAGGAACACTTGAGTTCGACTTTGTTAGTGATCCGGAGAGCATCATCAAACAAGCTCAAAAGAAGAAGAGAATAGCGGACCAAGCACAACGAGATGAGGAGGTTGAGAGGAGGAGGGCTGACATGGCTCGAATGCAACTTGAGATGGCGAACCGAGATGCCGAAGCTAGGAGAGAGCGCGAGCAAAGGATGAGATTGGAGGCTCAAATCAACACCCAACCCCGGAATGCAAGACAATATATGCATCCGGAGTTGAAGGTGCCGGAACCGGCCATTGTCTTGCCGGAGGTGTCAAAGAACTTTGAGATCAAAACTCAAATCATCTCACTTATCAAGAGGGACCAATTTCAAGGGAGACCGAATGAGTGCCCGTTCGAGCATGTGAAGCAATTCAAGGATCTATGTGAGACCATCTCGACGGATGATGAGACACTTGAGTACCTGCTACTCAAAGCCTTCAAGTGGTCGTTGGGAGGCAAGGCGTTGCATTGGTTGGAGAGTCAAGCACCTCGATCCATCACATCATGGAGGGCTCTCAACGAAGCATTCTTGATGAAGTTCTTTCCGCCAACCAAGACAACGGAGCTTAGAAGGAAGATAGCAAGCTTTCAACAAGGAGTCCACGAGCCAGTCTTTGAGGCTTGGGATCGGTTCAAGGAGATGTTGAGGCAATGTCCAACGCATGGGCAACAACCTTATGTTCTCCAAGACATATTCTTCCAAGGAATCAACCCCGCCACCAAGGACAAGTTGAACCTTCACACCGATTGTGGGTTCATTGATTTGCCGCCGGAGCAAGCATGGGAGTTGCTAGACAAACTCTCCGACTACGAAGCCATGTACGGAGTGAGTCAAGTCAACAAGGAGGCAAGAGTCCAAGGAGAAGGTGCAAAGAGGCTCTACGATCCAAAGAATGAAGAGATGGATAAGGATGTGAAGATCCAATTCCTTGAGGATGAGTTGAACAGGATGAGGAGGCAAATGAGTCACTACAAGCAACCACAAGAGCATGTGAAGAATGTGGTTCTTTGAAGCATGGAGCTCAAGAGTGTCCAATGAACACCAAGTTCGCTTGGCTGAGCAAATCGAAGAGGCACAATATGTTCAAAGAAACTATGGAGGAAGAGCCAACTTCAACAATGGAGGGAATGGAAGGTGGAACCAAGGCCAAGCCAATGGCTACAACAACAACTACAACCAAAACGAGCCAAGGGCCCAACCACCACCATATCGACCTCCGGGGTTCTATGAGCAAACTCCTCAGTGGGCACAAGAGATGAGAGGCGAGTTCAAGGACTTGAAGAATCAATTCACTAATGTGGAGAGAAGAGTTGATGAAATGGGTGCCCAATTCAAGGAGTTTGGTGTATGGAGAAAACAAGTGGACAACCAATTTGTTCACATGGCGAATCAACTTCCAAGGGAGGAAGGAGACTCCCGGACCGACCCGAGGAGAATCCCCGTGCCCCACAACAACAAAACGAAGTTCGAGCCATAGGTTTGAGGAGTGGAAGGAGTTTTCCTGAGCCACACGAGCCAAGAACAAGAGAAGAGAGTCGGACCGAGTTGCCCAGTAACTCGGGCCCGACGTGCCAAGATGTCGATCCAGAAGACGGAGAGAGTCTGTTGGATCGTTAGTCAAAAATACAAGGACGTCCTTAACAGGGTTAAGGTCGTCCTTTACCAGGATGTCCTTAATAAAGCTTATGGACTTCCTTAGCTCGCAGCGGAAATCAAAAGACTAAACAAGTAAAGACAATAAGTAAGGAACGCTTTTGATTTATAGAGGAACCACTCAAGTACCAACTAGTCCTTGAGTGTAAACCTCTACCTCCTTGGAGGATTTTGTAATAGCTTCTTTCCTTTCTTATTAAGTTTCCTTACAATACACTGGCGAGTAGTTACACTTCTCTGGCACTTAGAAGGGCGTCCCTAAGTCCACTAGTAACAACTCCTTTAAGCCTGTAGAGTAACCTAACTTAATCTCTCTAAAGGACGCTATCACCTTTTCCTTACAGTTCGTCGTAAGGACTCTCTCACTATATTTGTTCTTTTTTGTTACAAACACTTTGTGGTTTTGTGGTACGCTTCTCGCTCGATCTAACACCTAGTTCTCACTTGTTCTTGGTGTTCTTGGTGTTCTTGAGCGACTGACAAATTCCCTGAATATTCTCTGAAGCGTCACATCACAATAAATGCTCTGGACGAGTATTTATAGTGACATTGGGAAAGGGCGACTTTCTCTGACGATCATGCCCTTTGGGGACGTTGCAACAGTAATCAGCTTCCACGTGTCTCTGTGATGATCAAGGAAGCTTACTGGCAATTCCGTTAGACTTGGATGCGGGATCTTCTTCCACGTGGAGATCATGATCAAAGCTTGTCTGGTGATGTCACTTTGTCGGCCAGCTTTGAAGGACTCCAGTGTAAAGGTTAAGGACGGTGTCCTTGTGTATGATTTTGCCAAGCCGTTCACTGAGAGACGTAGCGTCCTTACTCCTTAAGGACGACTACATGTTTATCAACTTGTTGTCCTTTTCAACGTGCGTCCCTGAAACACTTGGACAACTTATTAGATCAAGGCGAGTTTGTCATATCAAAACTAAGGGACGCCAGGCACAATGTTAATTACTGAAGGCGTCCTTAACATTGTCCCAACAATTTCCCCCTTTTTGATGATGACAAACTCTAGGCAATAAACGTTTTGAACTTAAACTCTAGCATGCTTGAAAACTTAAAAAGCGTCCTTTCATCACTTAGTGAAAGTCTATAAGCACAAGTTTTCAGCTCTTGATCTAATCTCTCTTTTGGATGTTAAGGAAAGGACGGCTTTTCTATTCAAAGATTTCTTTCTTCACTAGCGTCTTTTCTATTCAAAGATTTCTTTCTTAACTAGCGTCCTTAGATTTTATTCAGAGGCATTTACGTCCTTAGTTCCTTTCACTAAAATTCCCCCTTAACACTTGCATATTCTAGATAACTAATAAAAGCGCATCTCTACAAAACTACACTTCCCCCTTTTGGCATCATCGAAAAGGATAACAAGTTAGCATAAGGACGATAACGCAAAATCACAACTATAGACAAGTAAACGCTTAAACACACAAATGCACACAAAGATGAGAATTGCCATTTGAAAGAAGGGATAGTCATTACAGACATTTAGACAAATGTTTTTAAATGAAAAGAAGCACAGGCAAAAAGATAAGGGAATAAAGGGTTAGGCGGTAGGTGATCCAGCAGGACGGCTTTGATCATTGACATTAGCGTCCGTCGCAGCAGGTTCCTCTTCCTCTTGCGTATCACCCTCTGTACTGTCCCTGTGAATTGACTGGACTAGAAGCTTAATCAAGTCGTTCTGAGTCTTAACAGCCTGAAAGTAATGATAGTTTTGTTGCAAGGCCGCATTGTTCTGCTGAATGATGGCATTCCCTTGTTGTGCAAGAACATTTTGGTTGTTAAGAATGAGGGCGTACAGCTGCTTCTCCGAATAAGCTTCAGTGTTGGAGGGAGAAGGAGAGCACTGAAAGTACGACGGCTGTTGATGAGGAGGAAGATGAGAAGGAGAAAAGTTGAAGTCCATCGGCTCTGCATGAATAAAGGACGATAACTGATCAACTTCTGCATAGGGAGCAACACGATCTTCCTCAATCTCAGCAACCAAGGGAGGATGAGAGACAACAGTCTTCCCTTTCTTGGCAGCCTCTTGTCTAGCACGCTCGTCCTCAGCAGCTTTCTTAGCAGCTTCCTGCCTTGGACATTTTTCCTCTGCTTTCCTGGCGGCCTCTTCTTCTTTCTTTTTCTTCTCCGCCTCTTTTCTCTCTTTTTCAAGTTGTTTTCTGATGGAGGGGAGTTCTTTGCTATGCTTGATTTCCAGGACGCCATACTTCTGATCCCATGGCAGTCCCAAAGTTACTTCTTCACCAGGAGAATAAGCATGATTTTCAATGAGAAGAGCTTTAACAAGGCCGGGATATGGAAGGGCATGGTTCTTGCGGGTGCATTTGGCCATATGCTCAATCAAAATTCTGGCCAGGTTGATCTTGCGACCCTGTAGGAAGGCGTCCAAGAGGAGAGAGTCTATTGTTTGGACTATTGATTTCTTCTCCTGCCTTGGGACGATAGTCCTGCATATCATGTAATGTGCCATAGCACCTGTTTGAATCAGGACTGAAGCAACCCTGTCTAAACCATCTGGAGTCTTCCCGTTAAACACTCTTCTGAACAAGGCTTGCAGCTCTTCGCCTTCCATCCCAAAACCAGATGCAGGAACCCTGTGTAAGGCGTCAGGCCCTGGTCGTTGTTTGTCAAGACCCATTAGCTGGCGGACGGTCTTCTCAGAGAAAGTAGCAGACTCGCCATTTTCCATAAACTTCCCTATGCCATTCTCAATGTTGATGTTGAGAGAATCATAAAAGCCTTGCACAAGTTTGGGATCAACTGTGACGTTCTCCTCTGAAATTTTGAGCCAACCTTGGATCTTGAGAAGCTCCACTAGCTCCTTGGCCTCAGAAAACTAGCTCAGGAAGGCTTCATCAAACACTAGAGGAGCCAAAATGTGCTCCTGTTTGTTGGTATTTTTGGCTTTCTTCTTTTGAGGACCAGAAGTGCCGTCCTCATTACCCTCTTCATCCTCATCACTGCCTCCTTCATTATCTCCGTCCTGGATATTTTCATCAGCTTGTCCTTCAGATGGACCAGCAGCGTCCTTGGACACCTTTGTTTTCCGTGGACGCTTCTGTCCACCTTTCCTTGTGGGAGCAGATTTATCTCCCGCGTCCACTGGGACGGCTTCCCAAGGAGGGATCTCGAGAGCATCAGCGTCAATTTGCTCGTCAAGAGAGAGAGCGTCCTCTTGTACAACATTGTCGCGTTGATTTGCAATATGGCGACCAAGCTCTTCGTCCTCAGCAATTTGCTGTTTAGTAATTTCATCCAGGACGACTGTTGTATTAACCTCCTCAGATGAAGCGGAGCCAAACTCTGCTTCTATTGAGTCGTCAGGGACGACAACCGTAGCTGAAGGAGCGTCCCTTTCTGCTGAGGGTCCCCTTGATTTGGGAGTGGGAGGGGCAGATGGAGGTGAATTTTGTGGAGATGGGGAGTCAGAAATTTGGATATCAGGGAAGACCTGTTTGATTTGGAGAAGGGAGGGATCAGGATGGAATGGGTCAAGTACTTCGATGGGTGAGGGAGTGGCGGAGGGTGTGTCTAGAGGAATGGGATTGGGCTTGGGTTTGACAAGTTTTCGCCTTTTGAGGGGTCGTTTTCGGGAACGGTCATGTTTGAATTTAGTGCGTTCCTCCACATGAGAAGGGAATTTGTCAAAAATTTGAGTGGGTAAGGAGGAGGAAGCCTTTTGTGGGAGAGAGTTGTGAATGAGGCGAGATGGAGGAGGAGTAGGTCTGGTAGTAATGACTCTAGGAGGGGATGGAGGAGGAGGGGACGATTGTACTGACCTTTTTCTTGTGGAAAGGGGAGGAAGATCCACAAATCTGGCATTGGAAAGGTCTGGGATGGACTCTATCAGGGGAATCCTCCAATCTTGTCCTTGGAACGCTTCTAGAAAAATGTTGGTGCCTCCACGGAAAGGAGCGTCCATTCCCCCTGTCTGGCGCAGAACTGGCACCACAAATCTGTCCAAGAACGTCCTTAAGTTGCGAAGACGGACTTCATCCTTGCAATCCTTCATGTAGTTAGCCACAGCAACGTATAGGGTGCGTGGCTTGGAGTCAATGAAGTCCTTGAGAATTTCATCAATCTGAATTTCTGGGGGTCCTTCCACATAGAAATTTCTCTTGGCAAGACGCTTCCTCTTCCCACCCATAGACGAACCAGATGCATTCATAACTCTTGACATTCTGAGCTGATCGGAGAAAATAGATCGGAGATTGATCGGAAACTTAGAGAGATGTTGCCGGAGATCTAGAGAGAAGTCAGAGCAAAACGGAGTTTTGAGATTTTAGAGAGCGAAAGTTCTGACAACCGTTTCAATCAATGTATATATAGGAGGTTGGTGAAGGGCACGCTGGTAACTTCCCAAATTCAAAATTCAAACTGCCAGCGATTCAACTTCCAAAATGGCGCGTTCCGAAAGAACCTGTACTGACGTCCTGTCGGACAGACTAACTGACTTCCACATAATTGACACTGTCGTCCTGAGATCACCTTAAGAACCATTTAAAAACCAGGCAAGTACGTCCCGTAAAAGAAAAAAGTGAAGATCATAGGACGCTTTTGCAAGATTCTCGGCTAGGGTAAGCTTAGAGTTCCCATCATTTCGGCTTATAATCAGGGTTGGGTGATCAGGGATACTCTTTTTCAAGACAATAGAGAAATTCAAAGGCGTTCTCAACATATGCACATAGCAGTTTTAGACTAGCGTCCTTGCAAATGTGAAATTGGAGCATAAAGTACTTAGCAATTATGAAATCAACTAAACATAGCCAAGCATTGAGGGAATAGCAGAACGGGACTTGCTACTTAAAAGTTATCATCTCTAAGAGTACCCTGAGGTGCTCAAAAGGACGTCTGTCAAGTGCTTTAGTGAAGATATCAGCTACTTGGTCCTCAGTCCTTACATGCCCCATACTAATAATTCCTAGTTCAACATTATCACGTAAGAAATGATGTCTTATATGAATATGCTTTGTGCGAGAATGAAAAACAGGATTCTTAGCAATTTCAATAGCACTCGTATTATCACACAAAATAGGAATAGTTTCAAGAGATATACCATAGTCCTCAAGTTGATATTTGATCCAAATAACTTGTGAGCAACACGAGGCAGCAGCCACATACTCCGCTTTCGCAGTTGAAAGTGCCACAGAGTTCTGCTTCTTAGATCCCCAAGAGACTAGGCATGAACCAAGAAACTGTGCCATTCCTGAGGTACTTTTCCTATCAATGACATGACCAGCATAATCAGCGTCCGAGTATCCAACAAGCTTGAAGGACGTCTTCCTAGGGTACCAAAGACAAAGATTGTCGCGTCCTTTGAGGTAGCGAAAGATCCTCTTCACTTCTTGCATGTGGGACTCCTTTGGATTTGCCTGGAAGCGTGCACACAAGCAAACGGCAAACATAATGTCGGGACGACTTGCGGTCAAGTAGAGCAAAGAGCCAATCATTCCTCTGTAAAGCTTTTGATCAACGTTCTTCCCTTGTTCATCAGCGTAAAGACGCGAGTTAGGAGAACAAGGTGTTGCCACAGGCTTGGACGTGTTCATTCCATACTTCTCAAGTATTTCACGGACATACTTTTGTTGGTGAATGCGCGTCCCTTCTTTGAGTTGGTTAATTTGAAGTCCCAAGAAGAAGTTTAGTTCTCCAATGAGGGACATCTCAAACTCACTACTCATTAAGGACTTGAACTCATCTACAAGCTTCATGTTAGTACTACCAAAGACTATATCATCAACATAGACTTGGGCAATTAAAATGTCCTTGTGAACTTTCTTTATGAACAAAGTTTTATCAATTGAACCTCTTGTGTAACCATTAGACAAAAGAAAGGACGCAAACCTGTCGTACCATGCACGAGGAGCTTGCTTGAGTCCATAGAGAGCTTTGTCTAAGTAGTACACATGATCTGGGTGAGAGGCGTCCTCAAAGCCAGGCGGCTGAGCAACATACACTTCCTCCTTGAGTTTCCCATTGAGAAAGGCAGTCTTGACGTCCATCTGAAATAATTTGAATCCTTTGTGTGCGGCAAAGGCAATGAGGAGACGAACGGCCTCAATTCTAGCAACAAGAGCAAAGGTTTCATCATAATCAATGCCTTCCTCTTGCTTGAATCCTTGAGCCACCAGTCTTGCTTTGTTCCTTGACACATGTCCACTCTCATCAAGCTTATTTTTGAACACCCATCGCGTCCCTATGATATATTTGCCTTTGGGACGTGGGACGAGAGTCCAAACTTTGTTGCTTTCAAACTGATTGAGTTCTTCTTGCATTGCTTGAATCCAGTCAGCGTCCTGGAGTGCTTCCTTGATATTCTTTGGCTCCACCATAGAGACAAAGGCATTGAATGCACAGAAAGCTAAGTTTGCACTCTGGGACTTGCTTGCAGCTGACCTTGTTTGAACTCCTTGAGAAGGATCAGAAACAATTTGAGAAGTTGGGTGGTCCCTAGAGAATCGGGACTCCCTTTGAAACAAATGAGCAAATCTTGGATCAATGTCACCATCTGAATCATCACTATCACTTTGAGCATCGTCCTCAATGTGTTCCCCCTCAAAGCGAGCGTCCACACCTTGACGTTGCTCGGCTTGTTGACTTGATTCAGCTACATCTTGTTGAACTGGGGATTCACTACGAGATGGAACTCCTTGAACAACACTGGGAGCGTCCACTGAGACTTCTTCAGGATTTGGAGACGCGTCCTTAGGAACATAGTATTTTCCAGAGGTCCAATCTTCAGCTTCATCTTCAGAGTCGTCCTGTTGTTGTAAAGAGGAGCGTTCTTTCTTACTTGGCTTTCCTTTGTGAGAAGATCGTTCCTTGAACACAACATGAATACTCTCCTCAAGCTTTAGAGTCCTTTTGTTGAAGACTCTATATGCTTTGCTGGTAAGAGAGTACCCAAGGAATATGGCTTCATCACTCCTTGCATCAAACTTTCCAAGTTTTTCTTTATCACTGTTGTGAACGAAACATTTGCAACCAAAGACTCTGAGATAGTCAATGCGAGGCTTCTTTCCATTCAACAACTCATAGGACGTCTTCTTTAGCAAAGGACGGATCATGGCACGGTTGATGATGTAACACGCTGTAGCAATAGCTTCCGCCCAGAAGTACTTGGGAACGCTATTTGCTAAGAGCATAGTTCTTGCCATATCCTCTAGCGTCCTATTCTTTCTTTCCACAACTCCATTTTGTTGAGGCGTTCTTGGAGCTGAGAAATTGTGAGAGACTCCATGTTGATCACAGTAGGCCAGGAACTCTGAATTTTGGAACTCCGTTCCATGGTCTGATCTTATGGCTTTGAGAGGCGTCTCAAGAGCAACTTCCACTTGTTTGATGAATACTTTGAATGCCTTGAAACAATCTGCTTTGGACACCAAGAAAAGAACCCAAGTGAATCGAGAAAAATCATCTACAAGAACGTAAATGTACCTCTTTCCACCGTAGCTCAACGTCTTCATTGGTCCACAAAGATCCATATGGAGCAGTTCCAAAGGCTTCTTTGTACTAACTTCGTTCTTGGATTTGAAAGACGTTCTTGTTTGCTTCCCTTTGATGCAAGCTTCACATTGTTCAACTTTCTCAGGATCAATTCGGGGAAGTCCTTTTACAAGATTTCGCTGGTGTAGCTTAAGGATTGTGCTTGGTGCAGCATGGCCAAGTCGGCGATGCCATAGATCAGCGTCCTCCTTTGAAGCAGATAGACACAATTCTGATTTAGGCTTGAACTCCTGGTTAAAGATGTAGACATTGTTTTGGCGTACTCCTTTGAGAACGACTTTGTTTGATTTCTTGTTGATGACGAGGCACTCCTTTGAGTCGAAAGTGACTAGATTTTCACCTTGATCACACATCTGGGAGACGCTAAGGAGATTGAAGCCAAGTCCTTCAACAAGGCTGACATTTGTTGCTTTGATGGACGGGTTGAGAATAGCAATTCCCGTTCCTTTGATCTTTCCCTTGCCCTTGTTGCCAAACGAGACAGTTCCTCCCGTGGCACTACTTTGGATAGAAGTGAGATGGATCTGGCTTCCTGTCATATGGTTTGAGGCGCCACTATCGATGATCCATGGGCGTCCCCTCACTTCCACCTGCCATAACAACGTTAGTGTTTGGCGACCCAGGCAAGGTGTTCCTTACCTGGTTTGTTACAGAAATAGAACGCTGGTTCTGGCATGTAATCATTAATATTCACATCATTTGAAATAGCATGCTTGCGGAAAGAGTTCCTAGAGCGTCTAGAACGCCTAGGATTAGCCTTAGGAACGGACTTAGCATTTTCGTTGTTAGTCCTAGCAGCTTTTCCATTTTCAACATCTTCTTTGAGTTTTAAGCAATCATATTTGAAGTGATCTCCTTGTCCACAGTACCAACACGTCCTATAGTAAGTACCAAGATAGTACTTCTTATTGGGACGCTGAATCTTGTTTTCTTTCATCTTTTGAGGATTACAAACTTTTGAACCGTCCCCTTTAGCAATCTTCTTGTAAATCTTATGACTAGTGGAGTTAGTGTAGTAGTCTTCCTTTCCTAATTCCCCACTCTCTAGAACTCTAATTCTTTCAAGAAGATTTTTGGTTTTCTCCCGTTCAAGTTCAAGTTCTGAAGTTTTACTTGCCTCAAAATCACTAGGAAGAGAGTTCTTTGTGTCAGATTCATAACCTAGACCTCTCTTAGCTGGGACGAAGACCATTGGTCTCACTTCTTCAACTATGGGACTCTTACCCATCACTTTCACTTCTTCCCTAAGCTTAGCGTTCTCAAGTTTGAGACACATGATTTCAGTTTTTAGGGACTTAGTTTCTTCACAAGAGGACTCTAGTTGAATGGTCATGGAACTACAGTTTTCACATTCAACCACTATATTTTCATTTTCAAGTTCAAGTTCATCCATTCTATTTTGCATGATCACGCTTTCTTCCATGATTTTTCCAATGAGCTTAATGAGTTTAGACTTAGAACACTTTTCAAGAGAACTCATCATAGATTCACGAGTTACCTCATTTTCAGATTTCGAAGCGTTCTGTTCAACAATGGTGACGTCCTTCATAGCCATCAAAGCTACTTGCTCACCATCAGATGCGTCCTCGAGGGCTATGTATGCTTGTTCATCGGGTTCTTCATCATCATCATCATCAGAGGAAGAACTCCCATTATCCCATGCAGAGGCGAACGCTCCAATGAGAGCTTTTGTCTTCATTTCCTTTGCAGACATTCCTGTTGTGCACTTCTTAGCAAAGTGCCCTTTCCTGTTACACTTGTAGCATGTGAGTTCCTTCATTTCTGCCTCAGTGTACTTGCGGCTTTCCTTCTTGGGCATCTTGTGTTTATTGACGTGTTTGTTCCTTTTGCCAAAAACACGGAGAACTTTGTTAAAGAGAGCAACTTCTTCTTCTGCATCCAGTTGTTCTTTAGACTTGCTTTCTCTTTCCTTTAAGGCTTGAACGCGCATCTTCTCGCGGTTCTCAGCTTTGTTGGCTTCCACCATTACAGCGATTTCCTGTTGACGCTGAAGGTACTCAGCATACTCTGGTGTTGTGGACGCCAATGCAAGATCAGTTTGAGGATTCTGTCCAAGCTGAGCCATATCAGAAATTCTTCTTTCCTTGTACTGCCTGAGCTTCCCATAGATTTCTTCCATGTCTAGAGTTTTGTTGGCTGTATTTTCTTTGAACGTTGTCCTGTCAAAGTTCCAGACTCCGGTCAAACCATCAATGACCACTTGAACTCTATTCCTCATGGAGATTTCTGTTTCTGGGATGCCCAAGTTCCTCATCTTGGTGACAAGGGCCTCAAAACGATATGAGTAGTCGTTCACTGTCTCATTTGGCAGCAAGCTAAAAGCATAGAACTCCTTCTTGATTTTCAGCTGGACGTCCTCTTTCATTTCAGCTGTTCCTACATGAAACTTCTCCAGGGCGTCCCACTGTTGTTTAGCCGTTGGAAAGTTACCAACTCGAGTGGCGTCCCTTTCACATAGGGATGCTTGAAGGAAGCACATGGCTTTTGTGTTGGTTTCCATCAATTTGAACTCGTCAGGACCCCACTCGTCCTCCTTATCAGCTTTGTCAGCGGGCACCTTGAGATCTCCTGTCATAATGACCTTCGAACATTGATAATTTTGACCTCTGCAGAAATTCGCGAACCTTGTCTTCCAGTGATTGAAGTTGCCGTCCGTCAGGCGCGGAGGCTTCACAAAAGAGATTCCAATCGGTTCCATGTCCATCTTTACCTGCAACTCAGTAAGAATCTAGAGCGCTGGCTCTAATACCAATTGTTGGATCGTTAGTCAAAAATACAAGAACGTCCTTAACAGGGTTAAGGTCGTCCTTTACCATGATGTCCTTAATAAAGCTTATGGACTTCCTTAGCTTGCAGCGGAAATCAAAAGACTAAACAAGTAAAGACAATAAGTAAGGAACGCTTTTGATTTATAGAGGAACCACTCAAGTACCAACTAGTCCTTGAGTGTAAACCTCTACCTCCTTGGAGGATTTTGTAATAGCTTCTTTCCTTTCTTATTAAGTTTCCTTACAATACACTGGCGAGTAGTTACACTTCTCTGGCACTTAGAAGGGCGTCCCTAAGTCCACTAGTAACAACTCCTTTAAGCCTGTAGAGTAACCTAACTTAATCTCTCTAAAGGACGCTATCACCTTTTCCTTACAGTTCGTCGTAAGGACTCTCTCACTATTTTTGTTCTTTTCTGTTACAAACACTTTGTGGTTTTGTGGTACGCTTCTCGCTCGATCTAACACCTAGTTCTCACTTGTTCTTGAGCTTGTTCTTGGTGTTCTTGAGCGACTGACAAATTCCCTGAATATTCTCTGAAGCGTCACATCACAATAAATGCTCTGGACGAGTATTTATAGTGACATTGGGAAAGGGCGACTTTCTCTGACGATCATGCCCTTTGGGGACGTTGCAACAGTAATCAGCTTCCACTTGTCTCTGTGATGATCAAGGAAGCTTACTGGCAATTCCGTTAGACTTGGATGCGGGATCTTCTTCCACGTGGAGATCATGATCAAAGCTTGTCTGGTGATGTCACTTTGTCGGCCAGCTTTGAAGGACTCCAGTGTAAAGGTTAAGGACGGTGTCCTTGTGTATGATTTTTCCAAGCCATTCACTGAGAGACGTAGCGTCCTTACTCCTTAAGGACGACTACATGTTTATCAACTTGTTGTCCTTTTCAACGTGCGTCCCTGAAACACTTGTACAACTTATTAGATCAAGGCGAGTTTGTCATATCAAAACTAAGGGACGCCAGGCACAATGTTAATTACTAAAGGCGTCCTTAACATTGTCCCAACAGAGTCCCCTGACCAGGACCGAGGTTGAGTTGAACTCGGGCCCGACATGCCCTGTAGTCGGACCGACGTTCCTAGAAGTGCCCTGCTCTAGGACCGAGGTTCCAGACATCGGTCCCGACGTTGATCCCAAGTCGATCCAGGCTGAAAACGTTGAGAGATATCTAGGCCGGTCCAAGGAAGTGGATTCAACCAAGAAACAAGGAGGGACAACTCTTCCTTACCCATTGACGAAGCCCAAGGAAGTTGTTGAGGGCAAGTTTAAGAGGTTCTTGAAGCTCTTGTAAGGTTTGAACATCACCATCCCATTCACCGACGCTCTAAGTGAGATGTCATCCTATGCAAAGTTCTTGAAGGAAATTTTGAGCAAGAAGAGGTCGATTGTGGAGATGCAAGATGAGGTGAAGATCTTGAAGCTACCTCAAAAGTTAGGTGATCCCGGAAGATTTGCAATAACCGTGGGGATTGGATCCCAAAACTTCAAGGCTCTTTGTGATTTAGGAGCAAGCATATCGGTTATGCCCATGAGCATATGGAGAAGGGCTAACCTCGGAGATATAGAACCGGTTGACATGAGTCTTACTATGGCCGATGGTTCGTCTACAAAGGCCACCGGAATCTTAGATGACGTCCCGGTTAGAGTTGGGAGGTATTTTGTCCCCGATGATTTTGTGATCTTAGATATGAAAGAAGATCCGTTGGTGCCCATCATACTTGGAAGGCCGTTTTTAGGCACGACGGGTGCCAAATTTGATGTGAGAAACGGGAAAGTGACTTTCGAGATTGGCGGGGATAAAGTGGAGTTCCATTTCAACAAGGCTCTTAATGAACCGGATGCTTTGGCGATCTTGAAATTGGAGGAAGGTGCCAAGCGTAAGAGAGAGGAGATGGAACCCACAAGAGAGGAAGAAGCACCTTTGAGGAACCATGATATAGTCAATGCTCAAGTTCATGAGGAGTCAAGAGGTGGAGATAGCCCGAGAAGCCATGAAGAGTATCCTTCTCTATATCCTTTTGATGTGGGAGACTCTTATATTTGTTTGAGTGACTTGAATGATGATCTAGAGGATGGTTACATTTGTTTGAGTGATTTGAAAGAAGATTTGAGCTATAATGTCATTGAGTCCCCTAGAAATTCTCTAGATGTTTTTGGTGTAGGGAATGAAGATCAAGTTGAGAAGGAGCAAGAAGTGCAAACCCACACTTTGGAGGACAAAGGTGAAGGAGAATTTGGACGCCACACTTTCATCAATCACAAATGGTGGTTTTATGGCTATGAGGGGTGTGGAGATGGACAAGCCAACGATGATCAATTCACCATTTTTCATCCACCGTGAAGGGTAGAGGTTAGAAGTCAAGCTAGTGACTTAAAAGAAGCGCTCCTCGGGAGGCAAACCCCAGCTCAGTAGGTTCATTTTCGTAGTTTTTAGTTTGTTTCTCTTTGTCTTAGCTTAGATTCTCTCTAATCTCTCCTTAGCATGTGTTTTGTGGAATTGTGTGTTGTGTGAGCTTCATGATTATGTGTGGTAGTAGTGGAAATAAAAAAAGGACTTGTGGGTAGAGATTTGCCATGAAGAGGGAATTTTAGGAAGCCAAACCGAGCCGGATCGAGGTACCCAGTACCTCGGGCCCGACGTTGGCAACGTCGGTCCGACTTGGCCGGTCAACATTGGTCTTGTTTTTGTGGAAATGCCCATTATACCCCTCTGACCTAACTTTGTCTTCTACCCAATTTAAGCCTTCTTTCCCATACCTACCACCCATCACCTTCATAACCACCTTCCCAAAATACCAAGCTCCCTTCAAAAACCCCCAATTCGATCCATACCCCCACCACTCTCGATTCCCAAGCAAACTTCACAACAATCTCGATCCAACACCCTAGCCATCCCCAAACATCGATCCAAAAGCAAAAAATCCCAACAAAGTCCCATTGTTCTTCATCCCTCTTCTAGATCTAGAGGAGAATTTGAGTTCTAAGAAGTTGATTGCTAGCAAGTCTTTGTTTCTTCAAATTTGGTATGTGGATCTCAATCTCTACTTGATTCTTTGTGAATTCCATGCTTTCATTGCAAAAATTGAGATTTGCCATGATTGAGTGAGCTTAGGCCTTGAGCATCCATGGTGATTTTGCATGCATAGTGAAATTTGTGCTTAATTGTTGATCATGCATGTTAGAACCTACTTGGAACTTCGATTAGTGATGAGAAATGGTTGATTTTGGATTTTAGGAGCATGATAGAGTGATTTTTGGGTGAAATAGGTAGAGAAGTCGATTTGTTGATCAGACCGAGATGCCCAGATCTCGGGACCGATGTTGCGTAGTCGGTCCAAGACTCGGACCGAGGTTGAGAACCTCGGACCCAACGTCTTGTGTTGGTCGGTCCTATGCTATTCGGTTTTCTCTTGTGTGAGCTTTAGGATCCATGAGCTTGATTGTTTGTTAAGGCTTGTTTATCATGATATATCTTGTAGCTTGACCATTGTTATGTGATTCTTGGTTCATGCATGTTGGATTTTGTGGATTGAGTGTCTAGAAGATAAGTATGGGGTCATTTTCTTGTGTGATAAGTTGTTAGTTGTGGAAGTATGTGATCTTGTTGTGGTTGTATAGATATTATCTTGTAGTTCTTTGCTTTGATTGTGTGTAGGTACCATGACAACCCGAGCATCTTCTTCAAGAATGGATAAATCAACAAAGAAGTCCAAGAAGTCGTCAAAGAGGGTGCAAAGGATGGATGATGTGCGCTTTGAGGATGATGATATGGCTCGAGAGTATGAGCGATTCATGGGTCTATCTCACCACACCCGGTAGTTAGATTGGGAGTCTATTCAAAAGTTGAGCATGGATGAGGCTCTTACTCGGTGCTACTCTCACATCGGTCTCAACGTGATGCTAAGGTGGAACAACACTCATTATCCCGCCTTAACGTCCGCGTTTGTGGCGTCATTCAAGTGCACATATGAAGGAGTTGAGAGTGAGGGCATGATCTCCTTCCAAATGGGCAACGAGTTGCATGAGGTCTCTCTCCGGAATTTGGCTACCTACCTTGGATTTCCTTTTCCGAGAGATGAAGCTTTTGTTGACAACGAGAAGGTAGACTACCTTTGGAGATATGTAGCCGGAAGGAGTGAGATGAGGAAAGGCGCCTCAACAAATGAGATAGCAAGTCCACTCTTCCGAGTCATGATCCGAGCTTTGGGGTGTGCCATCTTTGCTAGGCACGAGTTGAGTAAACCGATGAAGGAGGAAGCCATGTTGCTCTATGAGATGTTGTTCCACAATGAGAAGCCGATGAACCTCACATGGGAATGGGTGAAGATGGTGAGGGATTTCCAAAGTTCCTCATGGATTTACTTTGGAGGGATGATAGCCCGCTTGGCTCATCGTCTTGAGGTGGATTTGTCCACATACACGCCGGCCCCGAATGGTGTAGAGTTCATGGATCTTAAGTACTTCAAGAAAGCCAACATCATCAAGGAGAAGCAAGTAACCGGTGCCACCACCTACCTAGCGCCTCACTCCAACTTCGACAAGGTGCACATTCCTTTGGGGCCTCGTCTCTTTGACCTCACAAGCTACTCTAATTGGTTCCAAGTGTGGGTGAACAAAGAGAATCCTTATGGAGAGCCGGAGGGGACACTTGAGTGTAGAAGACGAGCACAACACATTCGTTTCACTACTCCTCAAGCTTCTCCGGATACCGAAGATGAAGAGCCCAACCAATATGAGTTTGCACGGAGGGAGGCCATGGACGTTGACTCGCCTCAAGAAGAAGAAGAAGAAGATGACGGATACCGCTAACTTGCTCACCGACCACGCTCCAACCCTTTTGGACCGAGATGCAAGTCACGTCGGGCCCGACGTCCATCAACGTCGGTCCGATGCATTTTTGCCCGATCCGGTTCCTAGTGCTTATGAGAGGGGCGAGGGAAGTGGAGCAAGACAAGAGCAACCAAGCTATGGAGGGTATGAAGGGTATGCCCAATGGTATGGGCCCGGGATGGTCTTCCCCGAACCTCAACAATCGGTGGACATGAACTTCCTAGCCAACCAATTGGCTCACCTTCAACTCCAACAATCTAACATGTTACAAGAGGCGCACCAAATTAACCTTCAACAACAACACCTCAACTTTCAACAACAACAACTTTCCCACCACCAAGAAGACTTCCAAGCCCAATTTGAAGAAGTGAACCGCAAAATTGCTTACACGAGGCGTGATGTGGACGACTTGAGAGCGTTCGAGGACCAAAGATGGAGCGTTCAAGAGAGCTTCAATGAATGGATGACCGGGAACTACTCTTCCCGTGAGGACCAATGGACGCGCCCCGCACCTCAACTTCAACCGCCAAGTCAAGATCCTTTCCATGCCCATGTGTACGAGAGAGAGAGAGGCACGCACGGCTCCAAAGGGGACGCCGCCGAGGACACCCTCCAAACTAAGCCTCAACATGCCATTCAAGAATAAGGAATTGTGAGCTTTCTTAACTCTTGTTTCTTTTACTTTTGAGTTTTGATTTCTTTGTTTTGATGAGGACATCAAAATTTTAAGTATGGGGTGGGTTAGTAGCTCATAGTTCCATGTTTAGGTTTCTTGTTTTGTTAAGGGATGTTTTCTTTTGGATAGTGGCATGATGTGATGCATGGATGATGATTGAATTTGATGGCATGAATGGATGAGTTTGTTTTGTTTTTGAGAAATTTTGGATAGTGGCATGATGTGATGCATGGATGATGATTGAATTTGATGGCATGAATGGATGAGTTTGTTTTGTTTTTGAGAAATTTTTGAAAAATCCCTAAAAATTTGAAAAAATTTCGGTTGAAAACAACAAAAAGATTTTGTTTTGGACTAGGAATTCCCATCTTAGATGTCCATATGAAGGCTAATGATGATGTGAGCATGTAAATTCCTTTGCATATTTTTGGATGGTTTAGCCTCAAAATGGATGTTGTTTTTGATGTGATGTGATATCTTTCATGTTTTTATTGAGCACATGAGTTCTTGGATGAAATTTGATGCAACTAAGCTTGAGTGACCCTTGTGAGATTATTTTTGGCCATTTTAGGGATGCTTGTTCATAATTGCATATCCCTCTTTTCTTGTGTGATTAGCTCATGCATGCTTAGTAAAACCTGCGATTGAGGTGTTTATCTATTTTCCAAGGCCAATATGAGATTTGCTCTATGCATTGTCACATTGATTTGAACTTTATTTTATTTAGTCACAAAATATTCCATATCCTACCTTGAAGATAAACCGTTGTTTGTAGCCCCGTTTTAGCCTTAGACCTTTGTTTGGAACTCCTCAAAAATATGATTCCTAGCCTCTATGACTTGACCCTTATGGGATTGGACTTTAGTGAGAGGTTTTGGAATGTATTTGGAGAGTTGAGATTCTCTTTGGTGAAGGGCAAAGAATGGAGTTATAAACCAAGTGGGTAGTGCATCTTTGTTGTGAAGAAAACAAAGAAAAGTTGGAAAAATAGCGGATTGAAAGCAAAGAGCTTAAGTGAAAGAAAAGGGTACCGACCGAGTTAAAGTGCACATCGGGCCCGAGTTAGTGCAAGTCGATCCTAGTGAAAAAATGTGAAAAAAATCCAACAAAAAGTGTAGTGCAAAGATGAAGTGGAATGTTAAGTGAAAAGTGGGTTGAGAAAAGAAAAGAAAGAGAAAAATCAAAGTCTTTTGGATGAGTGAAAGTTGAAAGTGGAATGATTTGGTGAGTTGGTGAGAAACTAGAAAGTTCAATCCCCTTGTAAGCACCACAAGACCAAAGTGATTCCCACCTTGAGAAATACCAAAAGCCCCATTACAACCCGGCCGAATGGAACCTCTTTGAGGACCTCCATTGAGCCAAGTTCATAGTGTTTGTGTGCATTGCAATAGGCATCTCTAGGTGGAGGAATTGGTGATATTAGATCCAATGGTAAAGCCTTTACTTACATGTTTTATGAGTTTGAGTGTTCATTGCTAAACCTAAACACATGATGAGTGATACACATTTCCACATCTCTAAAGTGAGGCTTTGTTGCATTTGACTTCATTACTTGAACACTTGATCATGTGTGATGACGTAATCTTGCTTGAATATCTATCACTTGTGCTTGAATGTGTTTTCATATGAGGCTTTACTTGAAGATTGTGCTTCGGTCTTGCTTACATTGTTATTGCTTGAGGACAAGCAAGTTTAAGTATGGGGTATTCTGATGTCTCTCCTTTTGGTGGTGTTTTAGTAGCTAATTTCCCTTGTAAATAAGTGTCTTTTGTTCTTTTCTTTATTAGTTTTGTCCCTTTTTAGCTTAGTTCCCGATTTTCCATGAGATTCGGAGACTATGCGAGTTTGTTGTGTTTTGTAGGTAAAATGGCGCATTTGAGGACGTTTTGAAGGAGTTTCTAAAGAGAAGCCAAGCTAAGGAGCAAAGGAGCGGAAGAGCCATACAAAGAACGAAGAGGAGCTCAAGGAAAACCAAGGAAAGAAGAGGATCGAGGCCCTGGATCGAGGTTCCCAACATATCGGGCCCGAGTTCGAGCATTTGAGGCTAGGACCGACGTTGGCAACGTCGGGCCCGAGGTCTAAGCGTGTCGGTCCGAGTCGGCTAAAAAGAGGATTGGGATCCAAGGCACATTATTGTGATCTACCACTTTTGCCCTTCTTCTAATTTGGAATTCCTTGGTCCCCAATCAAGAGAAGAGGATAATTAGAGGGAGCTTAGAGGAGCTTAGGACACACCCCACATCTAATCACTCTTAAAGGGCTCAAAGGAAGACTTGGAGAGCAAGGAGGAGAAAGGAAGAGGAGATGAGGAGGAAATCGGTGGAGCCTAGGAGGAGATTAGTGAGTTTGAACTTGTTTTACTTTTGTTTTAGTGGATTTGAGACTTGGATATTGTGAACCCCTTTGATTTGAATGCAATTTGGCTTTGAGTTGAGTTTGATGATTAAGATTTGCTTGCTTTGCTATTTGATTGCTTTTTACTCTTACTTGATGGAGTAGATTCCATAGTCTTGGGCTATGGGGGAATCCCCTAGCTAGGATTGGGTGTGAACCCCCAATTCCATAGCCTTGAGTGCTTGATCTATGAATCCTCTCTACATTGAGCTTCAATTCTCTTGTGGGAACAAGGGATCTAGGGCTTGTGGTTGGTAAGAGTAAGCGAAAGCGATCTCGAGCCCATCACTAGACCTAGCATCGAAGGAGAGTGAAAACTCCCTAAGGTCGAAGTGTAGAGTGGAGGGATCGAAGGCAAACAACCTCGATCTCATAAGGATCAACAGTTATTGGCTGAATTGGGGTGGAATCACCCAAGTCTAGTTAGGGAAGGAACCCAAAAACCCAAGACCGATCTACCATTTGTGCAAGACCGAGTTCCCCAGTACCTCGGGCCCGACTTCCCCTGTGTTGGTCCCGGCCAACTCGCATCGATCCAACCTCGGACCGAAGTGACCCAAGTCGGTCCGGGTTGTTCCCTTTGATTTTCCTTGTTTTTGCCTTTCTTTTACCTCTTTTTAGTCTTCTTGGTACACTCAACGCACGAACTCCCGTGTGTTCGACACCCTACCCTTATACTACAATTGGGGTTCGGTTTAGAAATTTAAATTTTGATATCATCCGATCCGGACGACCCTCGTCATCACCCTCAATTGGAACCCGAGGGGGCCTTTGGCTTCTTTGGACCCATTCTGTTAAAGACAAAAGCTTTTCCATTCTTGAAATACACCAAAATTGTATTGTGTCCAAAGCCCTTTATAAGAATTCGGTAATTCTTCTACTATTTCTGTACGCTCCCTCCCGGGATCTGGACAAGGAAACTTATTGGGAAAACGTTCGACGGATTCTTGTATCGTATAACCTCTCGACCATTGTGATTGGCGATCTCAATGAAATTGACCACCCAAATGATAAACTGGGAGGTCTGATCCCTAACCTTGCCAGATTTAAACGACTACTAGATTTTCGCGAGGAATTCGGCCTCCTAAATACGTCTATCTCGGGTTTCCCCTTTACCTGGAGGAAATCGGCATCGCAAGCAGAAAATATATACGAAAGGCTAGATAGGGTGTTAATTCACCCGGACTTAGTCCCCCTCACTCCTAATTTGATAGTTAAGCACCACCCTTTTACAACGTCGGACCATTGTCTTATTTCTTCCTCGTTAGATAATGATCGACGCAACCGAAACATCCCATTTCGGTTTGAAAATGCCTGGTTGACTAGACCAGACTATGAACCCATGATCAACAAAGTATGGCATTATAAGTTTAAGGGTTCCTACATGTTTCGTTTGTGTAGGAAACTAAGATTATTAAAAAAACACTCAAAGATCTGGGCTCGGTCGAAATTTTTGCATAATTTTGAACAATTAAGACGAGCCGAAGCTCATCTCTCTAGACTCCAAAATGATCTATTAAAATCACCACATGATCCTACCATTTTCCAAAAACTACAACAACACAATAAGAGGTAACAAAGCTTGTTAGATTTTCAGCATTTATTCTGGAAGCAAAGAGCAAAGATAAACCACCTCCAACTGTCTGACAAAAATACTAGATATTTCCAAAATACAGCAAAGATTAGGGCTCACAAACAAAGGATTTTGTCTTTCCAAAATAGGGAAGGCCTCACCTTACATGATCATGACCAAATTACAAAAGAAATCACTAACGAACTCAAATTGCGTTTCACCTCCTATGAACGCAATACAACAACCCTCCAGGATTTGGAGGTTATCCCCTCCTTAGTAACTGACGCAGACAATGAAATGCTCTGCCAACCTCCAACACTGAGGAAATTAAGAAAACAATTTTTGAACTAGCTAAAGACAAATCCCCAGGGCCTGATGGCTTTCCTGCGGATTTTTTCCAAAAATATTGGCATATAGTTGGAAACTCTGTCATCTTGGCGGTCAAATCTTTTTTCCACTCCAATATTTTGCTTAAAGAAATCAACCATACCTTTATTGCTCTTATTCCAAAATTAGAAAATCCTGTAAATATAAATCATTCGACCAATAAGTCTCTGTAACACAATCTATAAAACTATTTCCAAACTAATTGCTAATAGGCTTCGAAGGATCCTTCCAAGATTAATTCACCCGCTTCAGGGTGCCTTTCTTGAGGGTCGTGTTATCCAAGACAATATTTTGTTAGCTCATGAAGTCTTTCACTCTTTTCAACGGAAAAAGAAGGGGAATAGAGGGTGGATGGTGATGTCTCTCATTTTGGTGGTGTTTTAGTGGCTAATTTCCCTTGTAAATATGTGCCTTTTGTTCCTTTCTTTGCTAGTTTTGTTCCTTTTTAGCTTAGATTCCGATTTTCTATGAGATTCGGAGACTATGCGAATTTGTTGTGTTTTGTAGGTAATTTGGCGTGTTTTGAGGAAGTTTCGGAAGGAGTCCCTAAGGAGGAGCAAGGCATGAGCATCAAGGAGCGGAAGAGCCGAGCGATCAACGAAGAGGAGCTCAAGAAATACCAAGAAGAGAACAAGAACGAGGCCAGGATCGAGGTGCACAGCAACTCGGGCCCGAGATCGGCTCACGGAGACCCGGATCGAGGTGTGGAAAGTCGGGCCCGAGGTTGATCCGTGTCGGTCCAAGTCGGCGAAGTGTAGATTGGGCACCAAGGCACACAAATGTGATCTACCACTTTTGCCCCTCTTCCATTTTTGGATATTCTTGGCCCCTAATTAAAAGGAGAGAAGACAATTAGAGGAGGAGGGAAGCTTAGACACAATTAATCACTCTCAAAGGCTCAAGGAAGACTTGGAGAGCAAGGAGGAAGAAGGAAGAGGAGAAGAAGAGGAGAAATCGGTGGAGATTTGCTAGATCTAGGAGGAATTTGTGAGTTTGAACTTGTTTTGTTTTGCAATTTGAGAATTGTAGTTTGGATCTTGTTATTTCCCTTTGAATTGAATGAGATTTGGCTTTGATTTGAGTTTGATGATTGAGATTTGTTTGCTTTGTCTTTTGATTGCTTTTTACTCTTTCCATATGGAGTAGATTCCATAGTCTTGGGCTATGGGGGAA
This sequence comes from Polygonum maritimum, assembly GCA_963924305.1. NCBI lineage: Eukaryota > Viridiplantae > Streptophyta > Magnoliopsida > Caryophyllales > Polygonaceae > Polygonum > Polygonum maritimum. The sequence continues at coordinate 25,495,189 of OZ002728.1, read as the reverse complement.
ACCCTAGCTAGGTTTGGGTGTGAACCCCCAATTCCATAGCCTTGATTGCTTGATCTAGGAATCCTCTCTACATAGAGCTACAATCTCTTGTGAAAGCAAGGGATCAAGGGCTTGTGATTGGCAAGAGTGAGTGAAAGCGATCTCTAACCTATCACTTGAACTTGCATCGAAAGGGAAGTCAATTTCCCTAGGGTCGATGTGTAGAGTGGCGGGATCGAAGGCGGACAACCTCGATTCTACGAGGATCAACACTTATTGGCTGAATTGGGGTGGAATTACCCACATCTAGTTTGGGATGGAACCCAAAAACCCAAGACCGATCTCTCCTATTGCTTAGTCCGACTTACCCAGACCTCGGGCCCGACTTCAATCAGTGTCTGTCCCGTGCAAATCCAACGTCGATCCTTCTCGGGCCGAAGTGACCTATGTCGGTCCCGAGAAGTTTCCTTTGATTTTCCTTGTTTTTTCCCTTTCTTCCCTCTTTTTAAGTCTTTTTGGTACACTCATCGCACGAACTCCCGAGCGTTCGACACCCTATCCTTGTACTACTACGGGGTTCGGTTTTTTATTGAATTTTGACCACCCAATCTGGACCAGAATCTTGGCGCTGTTGCCGGGGAGTTCTACTTGTTTGAGGTACCTCTTTTGTTGAGTCCTTGATTTTGTAGTGATTTGGGTGAGGGATTAGCCCGAACCCCTTATTTGTTTTGATTTGGTTTTGTTTGTGTCTTTGCATATAGGTGTATGCGAGCTCGTTCCACCCGAGGAACACTTGAGTTCGACTTTGTGAGTGATCCAGAGAGCATAATCAAGCAAGCTCGAAAGAAGAAGAGAATGGAGAACCAAGCACTACATGATGATGAGGTTGCTAGGATGAGGGCCGACATGGCTCGTATGCAACTTGAGATGGAAAACCGGGAAGCCGAAGCTAGGAGAGAGAGTGAGCAAAGGATGATATTGGAGGATCAAATCAACACCCAACCCCGGAATGCACGCCAATACATGCATCCGGAGTTGAAGGTGCCGGAGCCGGCAATTGTCTTACCGGAGGTTTCAAAGAACTTCGAGATCAAGACTCAATTCATATCACTTATCAAGAGGGACCAATTTGAGGGGCGACTGAATGAGTGCCCGATTGAGCATGTGAAGAGGTTCAAGGATATGTATGAGACTATCTCGACAGATGAGGAGACACTAGAGTACGTGCTACTCAAATCTTTCAAATGGTCGTTAGGAGGCAAGGCGGCACATTGGCTAGAGAGCCAAGCTCCTCGATCCATCACATCTTGGCGGGCTCTCAACGAAGCATTCTTGATGAAGTTCTTCCCACCAACAAAAACAACGGAGCTTAGAAGGAAGATAGCAAGTTTCCAACAAGGATCAAACGAGCCACTCTTTGAGGCTTGGGATCGGTTCAAGGAGATGTTGAGGCAATGTCCAACACATGGGCAACAACCATATGTTCTCCAAGACATATTTTTCCAAGGAATCAACCTCGCCACCAAGGACAAGTTGAATCTTCACACCGATTGTGGGTTCATCGATTTGCCACCGGAGCAAGCATGGGAGTTACTTGATAAACTCTCCGACTACGAAGCTATGTACGGAGTGAGCCAAGTCAACAAGGAGGCAAGAGTCCAAGGAGATGCTACAAGGAGGCTCTATGACCCGAAGAGTGAGGAGGTTGACAAGGATGTGAAACTTCAATTTCTTGAGGATGAGTTGACTAAGATGAGGAGGCAAATGAGTCATTTCAAGCAAACCTCAAGGGCATGTGAAGAATGTGGATCTTTCAAGCATGTTGCTCAAGAGTGTCCCAATGAACGCCAAGTTCGCTTGGCCGAGCAAATTGAGGAGGCACACTTTGTTCAAAGGAACTATGGAGGAAGAGCCAACTTCAACAACGGAGGCAATGGAGGAAGTGGACGGTGGAACCAAGGCCAAGCCAATGGCTACAACAACAACTACAACCAAAATGAGCTAAGGGCATCAACCACCACCATACCGACCTCCGGGGTTTTATGAACAAACTCCACAATGGGCACAAGAGATGAGTGGGGAGTTCAAGGATTTGAAGACTCAATTCATTAATGCTGAGAGGCGAGTTGATGAGGTGAGCACTCAATTCAAGGAGTTTGGTGTTTGTAGAAGACAAGTTGACAAACAATTTGTTCACATTGCAACTCAACTTCCAAGAGAGAATGGGAGACTCCCGGGCCGACCCGAGGAGAATCCCCATGCCCCACAACACCAAAATGAAGTCCGAGCTATTGGGTTGAGGAGTGGTCGGAGCTTACCCGAGCCACATGTTTCGAGACCAAGGGAAGAGAGTCAGACCGAGTTACCCAGTAACTCGGGCCCGACGTGCCAGGATATCGAGCCAGAAGTCGGAAGAGGTCCCCTGCCTAGGACCGAGGAAGAGAGGAAGTCGGGTCCGACATGCCCTGAAGTCGGACCGACATCCGAGACACCACTCTGCCCCCAGACCGAGGACCAGAACATCGGTCCCGATGTCGAGCCTACATCGATCCACGTAGAGAAAGATGTGAGTGAGCCAAGCCGGTCTAAGGAGGTCGATCTCAACAAGAATCAAAGCGGCACAACTCTTCCTTACCCATCAAAGAAGCCCAAGGAGGTTGTAGAGGGCAAATTCAAGAGGTTCTTGAAGCTTTTGCAAGGATTGAACATCACAATACCATTCACCGACGCTCTAAATGAGATGCCTTCATATGCCAAATTCTTGAGAGAGATTTTGAGCAAGAAGAGGTCGATTGTGGAAATGCAAGATGAGGTGAAAATCTTGGAGCTACCTCAAAAATTGGGAGACCCTGGGAGATTTGCAATAACCGTGGGTATTAGATCTCAAAGTTTCCAAGCTCTATGTGACCTTGGAGCAAGCGTATCGGTTATGCCCATGAGCATTTGGAAGAGGGCTAACATTGGCGAGATTGAGCCAGTTGACATGTCTCTCACTATGGCCGATGGTTCAACTACAAAAGCCACGGGAATTTTGGATGATGTCCCGATTAGAGCGGGGAGGTACTTCGTCCCCGACGATTTTCTTATCCTTGATATGAAGGAAGATCCTTTGGTGCCTATTATGCTTGGAAGGCCATTTCTAGCCACGGCGGGAGCAAAATTTGACGTGAAAAATGGGAAGGTGACTTTTGAGATAGGAGAAGACAAGGTAGAGTTTCACTTCAACAAAGCTCTAAATGAACCGGATGCCTTGACAATCTTGAAGTTGGAAGAAAATGCCAAGAGGAAAAGAGAAGAAGTGGATGCCATAAAAGAAGAAGAAGCACCTTTGAGGAGCCATGAAAGGGTCAATGCTCAAGTTCAAGAGAAAGAGTTGGTGGACCCATTTGAACACCAAGAGGAGTCAAGAGGTGATGATAGTCCAAGGAGAAAAGAAGAATATCCTTCTTCGTATCCTTTTGATGTTGGAGACTCTTATATTTGTTTAAGTGACTTAAAGGAGGATCTAGGAGATAGTTATATATGTTTGAGTGATTTGAGAGAAGATTTGAGCTACAATGTTATTGAATCTCCTAGAAATTCTCTAGATGTTTGTGATGTAGGGAAGGAAGATCAAGTTGAGAAGGTGCAAGAGGTGCAAGCCTATGCTTTGGAGGAGAAAGGTGAAAGAGAGTTGGAGGGCCATGCTTACATCAACCACAAGTGGTGGTTCTACGGCTATGAAGGGACTGGCAATGGACATGACTATGGTGACCAATTCACTATCTTTCATCCACCATGAAGGTTGAGGTTAGAAGTCAAGCTAATGACTTCAAAGAAGCGCTTCTCGGGAGGCAACCCGAGCCTAATAGGTTTATTTTCGTAATTTTAGTTTGATTTTCTTAGCTTAGCTTAGATTTTCTCTAATCTCTTCCTAGCATGTATTTTGTGGATTAGTGGTGTTATATGTGCTTCATGATTGAGTAGAGGTAATGGTGAAAATAATAAAAGGATTTATGGGAAATGAAGTAGAAAAGTTAGAGTGACTTTTGGTGGTCGGACCAATCCGGGTCGAGGTACCCAGCACATCGGGCCCGACTTAGGTAACTCGGTCCGCCCAACTCGGTCAACTTTGGTCAAGTTGTGGAAAATACCAACTATACCCCTCTAACCTAGATTTTGTTTCTTTCCCATTTAAAGCCCTCTTTCCCTTACCTAACTTCATCTTTCTCATAACAACCACCCCACAAAAATACCCATCTCCTTCACCAAACACCAAAATCGGCCCTCTCCTCCATCACACTCGATCCACCCTTGCAAATCCTCAACCATCTCGATCCAACACCACAAACACTCCCAAACATCAAATCCAAAGAGAAAATCCCAAAACCTTCATTGTTCTTCACATCTCCTCTTGACCTAAGAGGAGCAAAGTTGGGTTCTAAGTAGATTGATTGCTAGCAAGTCTAGATCTCTTCAATTTTGGTATGTGAACCTCGATTCCTATTTAATTCCTTGTGGATTTCATGCTTTCATTGCTTGAACTGAGTGTTTCCATGTTTGAATGAGTTTAGATCTTGAGCATCAATGGTGTTTTGCAAGCATAGGAGAATTTGTTAATTGTGTATGATTGAACCTTCTTAGAACTTCGATTGGTGAAGATATATGATTGATATTGGATTCTAGGAGCATGATAGGTTGATCTTTGGATGAACTTGTATGAGAAGACGAGTTTAGAAGCGGACCGAGATACCCAGGTACCTCGGGCCCGACATAGGAGAGTCGGTCCATCACTGCAGACCGGGGTTGAGAGCACCTCGGGCCCGATGTCTATAGTTCGTCGGTCCTTGTTCTAGTAGTCTTTCTCTTGTGATGACAATAGGATTCATAAGTTTGATTGTTGGTTATGGCTTGATTATCATGATATATCTACTAGCTTGACCATTGTTTTGTGATCCTTTGTTCATATATGTTGGATTTTGTGAGTTAAGTGTCTAGAGGATAAGTATGGGGTTATTCTTGTGTGATGAGTTGTGAGTTGTGAATATGCATGATATTGTTGAGGTTGTATGGATTTTATCTTGTAGTTCTTTGCTTTGAGTATGTGTAGGTATTATGGCAACCCGAGCATCTTCTTCACACATGGAGAGGCCTTCAAAGAAATCAAAGAAGTCAAAGAAAGCACCAAAGATGGATGATGTGAGATTTGATGACGATGATGTGGCGGAAAGTAATGAGCGGTACATGGGTCTAGCTCACCACACAAGGTGGCTAGATTGGGAGGCTATAAGGAAGATGGAGATGGATGTAGCTCTCACCCGTTGCTATGCTCACATTGGCCTTGATGTGATGTTGAGGTGGAACAACACCCACTACCCCGCCTTGACATCGGAGTTCATGGCCACCTTCAAGTGCACTTATGAAGGAGTAGAGGACAATGACGGCATGATCACCTTTCAATTGGGCAATGAGACACAAGAGCTCTCTCTTCGGAACTTGGCGGTCTATCTTGGGTTCCCTTTTCCAAGAGACGAAGCTTATGTGGACAGTGAGAAGGTGAATTACCTATAGAAGTATGTAGCGGGGAGGAGTGAAATGAGGAAGGGAGCTTCTACAAATGAGATTGCTAGCCCTCTCTTCCGGGTGATGATTCGTGTCTTGGGATGCGCCATCTATGCCCGGCACGAGCTAAGCAAGCCTATGAAGGAAGAAGCCATGTTGCTCCATGAGATGCTATTCCAAACCGAGAAGCCATTGAACCTCACTTGGGAGTGGGTGAAAATAGTGAGGGACTTCCAAAGCTCTTCATGGATTTACTTCGGAGGAATGATAGCCCGCTTGGCTAGTCGTCTCAAGGTTGATCTATCCAAGTACACGCCGGCACAGAATGGAGTGGAGTACATGGATCTCAAGTACTTCAAGAAAGCCAACATCATCAAGGAGAAGGTCACCACCGGCATCACCATCCATCTAGCACCTCATTCAAACTTTGACAAAGTGTACATTCCTTTGAAGCCAAGACTCTTTGACCTTGCTAGCTATTACAATTGGTTCCAAGTTTGGGTCGGGAAGGAGAACCCATTTGGAGAACCGGAAGGGACGATTGAGTGTAGGCGTCGTGCCCAACACATTCGCTTTACTACTCCCCAACCTTCTCCGGAGTCCGATGAAGAGCCCTACAACTTTGAGTTTGCTAGAAGAGAGGCCATGGATGTGGACACGCCTCCCGAAGAAGACGAAGGTTTCCAAGGTTTGCTAGCCAACCTCCGAGAAAGAAACCAAGCTCCCACACTCTTGGACCGATATGCAGGGCACCTCGGGCCCGACGTTCACCAAAGTCGGTCCGAAGCCTATTTGCCCGAGTCGGTCCCGAGCCACTTTGAAAGAGGAGAGGGAAGCGGAGCTAGGCAAGAGCAACCACACTATGGAGGGTACGAAGGCTACGCCCAATGGTATGGGCCCGGAATGGTCTTCCCCGAGCCTCAACAACCGGTGGACATGGCATTCCTAGCCAACCAAATGGCTCACCTTCAACTCCAACAATGAAGCATGCTACAAGAAGCCCACCAACTCAACCTTCAACAACAACAAATGAATTTCCAACAACAACAACTCTTCCAACAACAAGAAGTCTTCCAAGGTCAATGTGAAGAAATGAGCCGGAATCTTGCTTATACAAGGCGTGACGTGGATGATTTGAGGACGGTGGAGGACCAACGGTGGAGGGTTCAAGAGAGCTTCAACGATTGGATGGTCGGGAACTACCCTTCCCGAGAGGACCCATGGATGCGCCCAACACCTCAACTCCAACCACCAAGTCAAGATCCTTTCCAAGCCCAAGTGTACGAGCGAGAAAGACAAGCGAGGCTCCAAAGAGGAAGTCGCCGAGGGCGTCCTTCCAACTAAATCTAGACATGCCAATCAAGAATAAGAAATTGTGAGCTTTTCCAACTCTCTTCTCTTTTATTTTGAGTTTTGATTTCTTTGTTTTGATGAGGACATCAAAATTCTAAGTATGGGGTGGGGGTTAGTTGCTCATAGTTTCATGTGTAGTTCCTTGTGTTTGTTCTTAGTTTGTTTTGGGATGTTTTCTTTTGGATAGTGGCATGTTATGTTGCATGAATGATGAATGATGATTGAGTTTTATTTGGCATGAATGGATGAGTTTGTTTTATTTTTGAGAAATTTTTTTGCAAAAATCCATAAAAATTTGAAAAATTTCGTATGAAAAACAACAAAAAGATTTTGTTTTTGGACTAGAAATTCCCATCTTAGATGTCTAATGAAGGCTAATGATGATGTGAGCATGTAAATTCCTTTGCATATTTTTGGATAGTTTAGCCTCTACATTGATGTTGTTTTTGATGTGATATGATGTCTTGCATGCTTTTATTGAGCACAAGAGTTCTAGGATAAGTTTTGATGCAACTAAGTATGAGTGACCCTTGTGAGATTGATTTTTGGCCATTTTAGGGATGCTTGTTCATATTTGCATATCCCTCATCTTTCTTGTGTGATTAGCTCATACATGCTTAGTAAAACTTGCTATTGCGGTGTTTATCTATTTTCCAAGACCAATATGAGATTTGTTCTATGCATTGTCACATTGATTTGAACTTTATTTCATTTAGTCACAAAATGTTCCATATCCTACCTTGAAGATAAACCGTTGTTTGTAGCCCCGTTTTAGCCTAGACCTTTGCTTGAAACTCCTCAAAAATATGATTCCTAGCCTTATATGACTTGACCCTTATGGGATTGGACTTTAGTGAAGAGGTTTGGAGTGTATTTGAAGAGTTGAGATTCTCTTGGGTTTAAGGGCAAAGAATGGAGTTATAAATCATGTGGGTAGTGCATCTTTGTTGTGCATAAGTGAAGAAAGAAAAGAAAGTGTTGGAAAAAGAAGTGGATTGAAAGTTAATGAGCTTAAGTGAAGAAAAAGGGTCCCGATCGAGTTAGTAACCACATCGGGCCCGACATGTGTTCAAAGTCGATCCTATATACAAAAAGTGTGAAAAATCCAACAAAAAATATAAGTGCAAAGATGAAATGAAATGTTAAGTGAAAGAGTGGGTTGAGAAAAGAGAAAAAAAGAAAAAAAATTCAAAGACTTTTGGAAGAGTGAAAGTTGAAAGTGGAATAATTTGGTGAATTTGGTGAGAGATTAGGAAGTTCAATCCCCATTGTAAGCACCACAAGGCCAAAATGATTCCCACCTTGAGAAATACCAAAAGCCCCATTAGAACCCGGCCGAATGGAACCTCTTTGAGGACCTCCATTGAGCCAAGTTCATATTCTTTGTAATAGGCATCTCTAGGTGGAGGAATTGGTGATATTAGCTTCAATAGTAAAGTCTTTACTTGCATGATTGTTGAGTATGATTGTTCATTGCTAAACCTAAACACATGATGAGTGATACACATTTTCATGTCCCTAAAGTGAGGCTTGGTTGCATTGACTTCATTCCTTGAACACTTGTTCATGTGTGATGATGTAATCTTGCTAGCCTATCTATCACTTGTGCTTAATTGTGTTTTTCATATGAGGCTTTACTTGAAGATTGTGCTTTGGTCTTGCTTACATTGTTATTGCTTGAGGACAAGCAAGTTTAAGTATGGGGTATTCTGATGTCTCTCGTTTTGGTGGTGTTTTAGTGGCTAATTTCCCTTGTAAATATGTGTCTTTTGTTCCTTTCTTTGCTAGTTTTGTTCCTTTTTAGCTTAGATTCCGATTTTCTATGAGATTCGGAGACTATGCGAATTTGTTGTGTTTTGTAGGTAATTTGGCGTGTTTTGAGGAAGTTTCGGAAGGAGTCCCTAAGGAGGAGCAAGGCATGAGCATCAAGGAGCGGAAGAGCCGAGCGATCAACGAAGAGGAGCTCAAGAAAGACCAAGAAGAGAAGAAGACCGAGGCCGGGATCGAGGTGCCCAGCAACTCGGGCTCGAGATCGGCTCATGGAGACCCAGACCGAGGTGTGGCAAGTCGGCCCCGAGGTTGATCCGTGTCGGTCTAAGTCGGCAAAGTGTAGATTGGGCACCAAAGCACACAAATGTGATCTACCACTTTTGCCCCTCTTCCATTTTTGGATATTCTTGGCCCCTAATTAAAAGGAGAGAAGACAATTAGAGGAGGAGGGAAGCTTAGACACAATTAATCACTCTCAAAGGCTCAAGGAAGACTTGGAGAGCAAGGAGGAAGAAGGAAGAGGAGAAGAAGAGGAGAAATCGGTGGAGATTTGCTAGATCTAGGAGGAATTTGTGAGTTTGAACTTGTTTTGTTTTGCAATTTGAGAATTGGAGTTTGGATCTTGTTATTTCCCTTTGAATTGAATGAGATTTGGCTTTGATTTGTGTTTAAAGATTGAGATCTGTTTGCTTCGTCTTTTGATTGCTTTTTACTCTTTCCATATGGAGTAGATTCCATAGTCTTGGGCTATGGGGGAAACCCGTAGCTAGGTTTGGGTGTGAACCCCCAAATCCATAGCCTTGAGTGCTTAATCTAGGAATCCTCTCTACATAGAGCTACAATCTCTTGTGAAAGCAAGGGATCAAGGGCTTGTGATTGGCAAGAGTGAGTGAAAGCGATCTCTTGCCTATCACTTGATGATGTAGCCTGGCCCTACTTTAGAAAGGGCGCCTAATGTTTACCTTCGTCAAAAAAAAAAAATTTGAATACTGAATACTTAGGCGATTAGCTAGCCTGTCTTGAATCATCAAGCCCAAGTTCATTCAACTGATAAACAACTTTAGGAAGGACCGGCGAGAACCAGGACGGATTCTGGAGAAAGAATTCTTCACCGCCCGCATATCTCGTCTACAAATTAGCCTCCAAAATTGAATGGTTTGAACTTGTCCTTCACAGTTGAATTTTGTTTCATAATGCCTTTATTTATGTCAATTGTGGTTCTTATTTGTCAATTGGGAAAGATCCAAAATTTCACTTGTTTTAGTGAACCATTTCCCGTGGGAACTGGGAAGAGTATATATGAAGCAATGGAACTAGGGCTTTTCCGGTTTTGAATTTATTTGATTTTGATTACAGTTGTTGCAGAAGAAAACGCTATGGCTGCTAAGCAAATGGAAGAGATATAAAGGAAATTGACAATGTTGAACTATCCCAGAGCAAATGCCCCTGCTCAGTCTCTCCTTTTCGCTGGTATGGAGCACTATGCTCTTCTCGAGTGGCTCTTCTTCAGGTACCTTTTTTCAAGACTGATGCTTCTTGGACTCAATTTTATAACCCAGTTATGTTGAGTGGTGTATAACAACTTGAACGACAGATGCTATGCTCTTAAATTTATTCTCCTTTTACTTTTACAGGCTCTTGGGTGATAAATCACCCTACTCTCAGCAAAATCTGCAAGGACATGGTGTTGATCGTGATGAAGAGACTTCTCGAATTCAGTGTATGCCATTACTTGTTCTCCATTCTACCTATCTCATTTGCTTTGTTGTCTTAGTTTGTGCTGAACCATTGAACTTGGTGAAATTTTATTCCTCATTATAGTCAAAACATAAACTTCTACTTCACAGACTTGGCAGAAATTGCAAAGTTCTTGGGTATTACAACAACCCTGGATACTGAGGTCATCCAGGTCAGTTACTTGCTATTGTTCAATTTTCTAACTCTTTTTTGCTTCAAAAAAGACTTTTGTGCAAAGCTTCTTGTAAATTTAAAACTGCACGCGCCATACCTTTTAGATAGACGGAGATACTTGAGCAAATTTCAGGAGCGGAAGGCCGAGGGAAAAGGCTAATTTGTCTTATGAACTTTGTATGCTTTGTAATTGATCAGATTTTATCTTATTATTTTTTAGTTTCTTCATTTTGCACGGGCTTAGACCCTACAGATACTTCTGGTGGCAAACAAAGGTGGGGAAGTAAAGTTTGAATTAGGAGGTTTGAGCTTATGTTTATGCAGAATCCAGTTCAACTAGGTTTGCTCTGTTGTTTTCTTATAGAATGTATTTCATGCGTTACAGGTGGGTGATTTAATAGGTTTAGAGTGTCATTGAACATATGTCTGCAAACTTTCCGATATCTTACAAAAGAGATCTTTCCTGCTTTTTTGGTAATATCCTTGCTTGCTTTTTCTGAAACTTCCAGGGACGAGGAAGTTATGAGGATCGTACTGAAATGCTTCGGCTTCTCGTTGATCTTGTGGACGCCAATATCTATGCTGACAACCCTGATTGGAGGTTGAAATAAATTATATTGTGTCAATTATTTCATAGTTGTAGAAGTATAGATGTATTACAGATAACAGCATTAATAGGTTTCTGTTTCTGCTATCAAGTATTGATCCTTCCCTCCTGCTGTCTCACTCTTTGATTCCCCCCCCCCCTCTTTTCTTGAAGTGTTGATGAGCAGGTGACGAAAGACATACAACTTATTGAAGCCATTGCTGAAAAACAAGGCCAGATTTTCTCTGAAGAGTATAAATTGTTTCCTGCAGATGTACAAATCCAATCCATATATCCTTTGTAAGATAAGTTGTGTCCTTGCTTTCCTGAATTAATTGAGACAAGTGGCCTGCAGGTTGTTGTAGCATAGATGTATAGGAGGAAGAGAATGTGAACACTCCTTTAATTAAAGTTCGTTTGCAGGCCTGATATCTCTGATCTTGAGTCCAAGCTGTCAGAACTTTCAAAGAAGCTCGTGACCCTTCAACAAAATGTTAATGACTTGGCTTCAAAGGTGCTGCAATTTGCATGTCTTTAGCTTGCTCATTTTCGTGTTTCTATCAGCTACTCATTTTTCTACTGTGTTGGATCGTAAGTCGGTTAATGAGGGCGTCCTTAACTGGGTTAAGGGCGTCCTTTAGTGCAGCGGAAAGTAGACTTAACAGAATACAAGATAAGATAAGTGGACACAAGTATTTATAGAGGAACCCCACTAAGACCAACTAGTCTTATGGGTAAACCTCTACCTCCGTTGGAGGATTTTCAATAGCCGTCCCTTATCTTATTAAGAGTGAGTCCTTACAACTTAGGCGAGTCGTTACACTTCTCTGAGCTAAGCGTCCGTCCTTAGTCTCACTAGTAACACTCCTTTCAACCTAACAAGTAACCTAACACTCTTAGCTATAAGGAAGCTATCACTCACGGTTCGTTGTGAGAGACAAACTACAACTCTAACTGATTTGTGGTTTGTTTTGGATTTGATGTGGTTGGACTTTCTTTCTCTTGCTTCAAGCTCACTTGATCTTCTCGATCTTCGTTGGTGTTCTTGATTGCTTCGGGAGAGCTTGAGAGAAAGTCTTCAAAGTCCACACCGCTATGCATACCCCTTGGGGGGTATTTATAGCGGAAGTGGTTCTTGTCCTCTAGCGTCCTCTCAGACTTGGCAGGATCCTTGATCTTTGATCAACGGTGCGATGAGCCTCTTGAGGAAGTCAACTCTGTTGACGCTTGGGAAGCCTCCGCGTGGGTAGGGGACCATCGCTGGGAAAGCGACATCCTTGGAGTTGTCTACACGTGCCCAGACAAGGGAAGCTTCCTTCTGAGGACTACGGCCGGACGTGATGTAATCATGTTGGTGCGGCCTTGATTTGAATTTGAACCTCGTCCGTATTTTGGCGCGCGTCCCTTCTTGATAAGGACGCCGTCCTATCTTCGCAGGGACTTCGCCAACTACGTTCAGCTTTGGAGGTTCTGATGACGTGCGTCCCTACAGCTTAGGGACTCTCGTTCACTTGTTGTCCTTTTCGCTCATGTGCGTCCACTGGACTTACCTGAGATCAACACTTGGACAAATTATCAAATACCTTTGAGTTTGTCATTATCAAAACAAGGGACGATCATCATTGGTTTAGATATTAATGACTGGCGTCCTTAATATCGTCCCAACAATTTCCCCCTTTTTGATGATGACAAACTCTTTCAAATAATACGCACAGAAGTAAAGCTTTTAGCATGAGAAACTACACTTGATTTTCTTTTCAGCTTAGGTTGGCATGCAACACATTCTTTTAAGTGCGTTCTATCTTATTCTTAGCTAGCGTCCTTTGGACTTGGCCGAAATTCCCCCTAAACACATGCTTTCTATGATAGCTTAAAGACAATCGCATCTCTGCAAAACTATACTTCCCCCTTTTGGCATCATCGAAAAGGAGAACAAGTCGAAAAGCATGCAAGCACAAAGTCATAACTAGAGTAAAGAACGCTTAGACAAAATGAAGCACAAATGTAATGAACTGCATTCAGAAGGAGAGAAGAGTACGATAATTACAGACATGCACAAATAGTGTTCAAAACGGGGACAACGTCCCATTGTCTTAACAAAAAAACAAAAGAAAAGATAAATTGTTTCAGGGTTAGAGAGGGGGGAGGTGATCATTTGCGTGGACGCTTGCCAAGGGCCTTGAGGTGTTGCTCCTGAAGATGGTTGTTCTGTGCAAGGAGCTCGTTGTTGCGCTCAAGAAGTTCTGTGTGGGTGTGAAGGGTGTCGTGAACCTGTTGAATTAGATCTATCATCATGCACTGGTTCTCGATCATCATGCCCATCAGATACTTCGTAGAGTGCTTCTCGGCCTCATCAGGGACGCTCATACCATCGAGCTCGTCCTCGTCATCAGCAGCGTCCTCAGCTGGCGTCCCAACTGCTTGAAGATTTTCAGCCTCTGGATCTCCTTCCTCAGTCTCAGCAGCAGCAGCTTGAGCTTTCGTCTCAGCTTTAGCTTTCCTCTCAGCCTCCTTCCGTTCCTTTTCCATTTGGCGTTTGACAGACGGAAGGGGCTCATCGCACCTGAGTTTTCCAACTGGGGGCAAGGTGATTTGCCTAACGTCCCAGTGGATGCCAAAGGAACGTTCTTGTTTAGGAGCATAGAGGCCTTGCTGCTTCAGAATCTGCTTGACCAAACCAGGGAAGGGAAGAGAGTGCCTGCCTCCTGTGCACTTGCCCATGTGCTCCAAGATTACCCGCGGCAGATTGATCGGCTTGCGTTCTAAGAAGGCGTCCAGTAAGATACTGTCAGTGATCTGGACTATCGACTTCTTCTCTTGGCGGGGGACGACCATGCGCACAATAAAGTGATGCGCAAGGACGCCCGTTTTGGAGAGACAGTGAGCGACCCGGTCCCTAGCAATGGGTTGCCTCCCGTTGAATATTCTGTTGAAGATTTCTTCCTGGGAGAAACGACCAAAATGTTTGTTGGGAAGGTCGTGCATGGCATCTGGCGGAGAAGGACGCAGGCCTAGCATGTTTCGGACGGTGCCCTCAACAACAGAGTACTCGTCCCCATCAATTTCGAACGTCCCTTGAGGCTTCCCTTTTACTTCTGATATTTCAAACTTTGAGTAAAAGCGGAGAACCTGTTCGGGATCAACTTCTGCGGCCTCGGCGCCTAGATGCGTCCATCCCTGGAACTCAAGTAGTTCCAAGAACTCGTGGCGCTGGTTCTCTTCCAAGAACTGGGACGTGAACAAGAGCGGCGACAGGATTTTCTTGAAGCGTTTCTGCTTGGAGCCATTGCTCACTATCACTTCATCACCAGCGTCTTCTTCATCTCCATCTCCCTCCTCTTCCTCAGGTTCCTCATCCTGGGGAGGGGCGTCCTCTTCATCTGAGGCTTCGTTCCGTAGTTCTTGGAACTCAACCATTTCAGTGTCCTCAACAATGGACGCCTGTTCTGTAGGAGGCGCGTCCACAGCTGGAGTCCTTGCCAAGGAGTGCTGGTGGAGGTTGGGATCTTTGTGGCTTTGGCGGGGTGGTGGAAGGGCGGCGCTGGGTGGACTGAGAGGAGTGCTGGTGGCGAGGAGGTTCTTGTCGCCCAGCATGTCTGCCTCGAGAGTCCATAAGGGACCGGCCTTTCACCGGAGGCGTGGATCTCGCCGGATTAGGGTTTCTCGCCGCCGAAGAAGACGGAGAGGGCTGTGTGTTCTTGGTAGCTCTTGTATTTGCCATTTGTTTGAGAAATTTGGGTTTATATAGGAAGAGTTAGGGTTTTGGAGAAGAGGATTTCGAGATCTGGGATTTGAGAGATTTGGCAAGATCTTGAGAGATTTCCGGATTTGTGAAAATAGCAGAGAAGGCAAAGAAGGTTTTTCAGGGTGCACAAGGGTGAATTTATAGGAAGAAGACGAAGGGAAACGGTCAAGGGTAGCAGGGACATTTCCTATGGCTTCCTCCACCCGCGTTCCCACACGTGGCATTCTTCTTTGCTAAGTAACCAGCTGTTTTGCACCCGATACACGGATCCCGAGATCTGCGTTCAACTTCTCTAAGACGGTTCACCTTCCCATTGTCAAATTTCACAACGGCAAAGGACTCTATCTTGGCGTCCTTTCCACACACAACACTACACCACTGAGAACTGTACCACTGCGTCCCAAACACTGATCTCAACTTCTGACTTTAAGAGCTCTGTCCTGACGTCCCTCAGACTTTAACAAGCGTCCCTTTGATCACTTAGCATCAGTTTTGAAAATCAAGCAAGTACGTCCCGTAAAGGTAAAACAAAGAACGCTCATAGGACGCGTTTGCAAGATTCTCGGCTTAGGTAAGCTTAGAGTTCCCATCATTTCGGCTTGTAATGAGGGTAGGGTGATCGGGGATACTCTTGAGATAAAGAGAGAAATGAACAACGTTCAAAACATAAGCAAAACACATGTCTTAAACTAGCGTCCTTTCAAGATGACTTTAAATGCATGACATATTTTAAAACAAGTTCTCAACAAAACATAGCCAATCATAGAGGGAATAATAGAACGGGACTTGATCATTTAAAAGTTATCATCCCCAAGAGCAACCGGAGGTGCTCGTAGGGACGTCTACCAAGTGCTTTTGTGAAAATATCGGCCACTTGGTCCTCAGTCCTAACATGATCCACTCTAATTAATCCAAGTTCAACATTATCGCGAAGGAAGTGATGTCTTATATGAATGTGCTTCGTCCTAGAATGATGAACAGGATTCTTGGCAATACTTATAGCACTGGTGTTATCACACAAGATAGGGACTGTGTTGAAGAACGTACCATAGTCTTCAAGTTGGTACTTGATCCATAGGACTTGGGAGCAGCACGAAGCAGCAACAACGTACTCAGCTTCCGCGGTTGAGAGAGCCACGGAGTTTTGCTTTTTGGATCCCCAAGATAAAAGGCAAGAACTAAGGAATTGTGCCATTCCAGATGTGCTCTTCCTATCCACCACATGACCAGCGTAGTCTGCGTCAAAGTACGCCACCAGGTTTAGGGACGTCCTTTTAGGATACCATAGGCATAGATCGTCCCGTCCCTTGAGGTATCTGAAGATTCTTTTGACCTCTTGCATGTGGGACTCTTTTGGATTTGCTTGGAAGCGAGCACACAAGCATACAGCGAACATGATGTCGGGACGGCTTGCCGTTAGATATAGCAAGGACCCTATCATTCCTCTGTAGAGCTTTTGATCTACACTCTTGCCTTCTTCATCAGCATAAAGGCGAGTGTTTGGAGAGATGGGAGTGTCAATGGACTTGGACGAATTAATTTCATACTTCTCAAGCATTTCACGAATGTACTTCTGTTGGTGAATGCGCGTCCCATCTTTGAGTTGTGTGATTTGGAGTCCCAAGAAGAAGTTGAGTTCTCCTGTGAGGGACATGTCAAACTCACTACTCATCAAGTTCTTGAATTCCTCTACAAGTTTCATGTTAGTGCTTCCAAATACTATGTCATCGACATAGACTTAGACAATCAAAACATCTTTAAGGACTTTCTTTAAGAACAGGGTTTTGTCAATGTTACCTCGTGTATACCCGTTGGACAAAAGAAAGGACGCAAACCTATCGTACCATGCACGGGGGGCTTGTTTGAGTCCATAGAGCGCCTTGTCCAAGTAGTACACATGATCAGGGAGATCTGCGTTCTCAAAAGTAGGAGGTTGATCAACATACACCTCTGCTTTCAGCTTACCATTGAGGAAGGCCGTCTTGATATCCATTTGAAAGAGCTTGAACCCCTTGTGAGCGGCGAAGGCAATGAGGAGGCGTATAACTTCAATTCTAGCGACAGGAGCGAATGTCTCATCATAGTCGATCCCTTCCTCTTGCCTATAGCCTTGAGCCACAAGCCTTGCTTTGTTTCTTGAAACTCGGCCACTCTCATCAAGCTTGTTTCTGTAGACCCACCTCGTCCCTATTATGTTTTTGTTTTTGGGACGAGGGACGAGGGTCCAAACTTTGTTTCTTTCAAATTGATTGAGTTCTTCTTGCATAGCTTGAATCCAATCAGCGTCCTGAAGTGCTTCCTTTATGTTCTTAGGTTCAATTAAGGACACAAAGGCATTGAATGCACAGAACGCCATGTTTGCACTATGGGACTGATTCACAGCTGATCTTGTTTGGACTCCTTTTGAGATGTCTGAGATGATTTGATCCGTTGAATGAAGTCTTGAAAGATGGGATCCTCTGTGTGAGGCGTCCCTTCCAGGAATGCATCGAGGATCCCTCCAGTCAGAATCATCAGAGTCAAATCCATCTTCATTGATAGGCTCAGTGTGTTCCCCCGTAGAGTGAGCGTCCACACTTTGCCTTTCTTCACCTTGTTGACTTGACTCAGCAGCATCCACTTAGTTTAGCGACCAGTTCTGGCTGTTCACTAGGGACTTCCGTTGAAACCTCATCACGAGTTTCAGGGGCGTTCGTAGGAACGTAGTAGTTGTCTGAGGTCTCTCTTGGTTCTTGTTGGATCGTAAGTCGTTAATATGGGCGTCCTTAACTGGGTTAAGGGCGTCCGTAAGTGCAGCGGAAAATAGAGTTAACAGGAAACAAGATAAGAGAATAGACACGAGTATTTATAGAGGAACCCCACTAAGACCAACTAGTCTTATGGGTAAACCTCTACCTCCGTTGGAGGATTTTCAATAACCGTCCCTTATCTTATTAAGAGCGAGTCCTTACAACTTAGGCGAGTCGTTACACTTCTCTGAGCTAAGCGTCCGTCCTTAGCCTCACTAGTAACACTCCTTTCAACCTAACAAGTAACCTAACACTCTTTGCTATAAGAAAGCTATCACTCACGTCCCTCACTATTCGTTGTGAGAGACAAACAACAACTCTAACTATTTTGTGGTTTGATTTGGATTTGATTTGGTTGGACTTTCTTTCTCTTGCTTTAAGCTCACTTGATCTCCTTGTTCTTCGTTCTTGAACTTGAATGCTTCGGGAGAGCTTAAGAGAAAGTCTTCAAAGTCCACACCGCTATGCATACCCTTGAGGGGGTATTTATAGCGGAAGTGGTTCTTGTCCTCTAGCGTCCTCTGAGACTTGGTCGGACACTTGATCTTCCATCGACGGTGCGATGAGCTCCTTGAGGAAGTCAACTCTGTTGACGCTTGGGAAGCCTCCGCGTGGGTAAGGGACCATTGCTGGGAAAGCGACATCTTTGGAGTTGTCTACACGTGCCGAAGCTTCCTTCTGAGGACTAAGGCCGGACGTGATGTAATCATGTTGGGGCGGCCTTGATTTGAATTTGAACCTCGTCCGTATTTTAGCGCGCGTCCCTTCTTGATGAGGACGCCGTCCTATCTTCGCAAGAACTTCGCCAATTACGTTCAGCTTTGAAGGTTCTGATGACGTGCGTCCCTACAGCTTAGGGACTGCCGTTCACTTGTTGTCCTTTTCGCTCATGTGCGTCCACTGGACTTACCTGAGATCAACACTTGGACAACTTATCAAACACCTTTGAGTTTGTCATTATCAAAACAAGGGACGATCATTATTGGTTTAGATATTAATGACTGGCGTCCTTAATATCGTCCCAACAGTTTCCCCCTTTTTGATGATGACAAACTCCTTTAAATAAAGCACACATGAAGTAAAGTTTTTAGCATGAGAGACTACACTTGATTTTCTTTTCAGCTTAGGTTGGCATGCAACTCATTCTTTTAAGTGCGTTCTATCTTATTCTTAACTAACGTCCTTTGAACTTGGTCGAAATTCCCCCTAAGCACATGCTTTCTATGACAACTTAAAAATAATCGCATCTCTGCAAAACTATACTTCCCCCTTTTGGCATCATCGAAAAGGAGAACAAGTTGAGAAGCATGCATGCACAAAGTCATAACTAAAGAAAGAAACGCTTAGACAAAATGAATCACAAATGTAATGAACGCTATTCAAGAAGTGAGAGAACGATCATTACAAACATTCAACAAGAGTTCCAAAACGGGGACATCGTCTCAATGTCTTAACGAAAAACACAACACAACAAAGACAATAAACTTTTTCAGGTTGGAGAGAGAGGGGGGGGGAGTGATCATTTCCGAGGATGCTTGCCAAGAGCCTGGAGATGTTGCTCCTGAAGATAGTTGTTCTGCGCAAGGAGCTCATTGTTGCGTTCCAAAAGTTCTGTGTGGGTGTGGAGAGTGTCGTGAACCTGCTGGATTAGATCAATCATCATACACTGGTTCTCGATCATCATGCCCATCAGATACTTTGTAGAGTGCTTCTCGGCCTCATCAGGGACGCTCATACCATCGAGCTCATCCTCTTCTTCAGCAGCGTCCTCAGCTGGCATCCCAACTACTTGAAGATTTTCAGCCTCTAGATCACTCTCAGCTCTTTTAGCAGCAGCATCGGCCTTAGCTTTCCTCTGGGCTTCCTTTTGCTCTTTCTCCAGCTGTCTCTTGACCGACGGGAGCGGCTCATCACACCTCAATTTTCCAACTGGAGGAAGCGTGATTTGCCTGACGTCCCAATTAATCCCGAAGGTCCGTTCTGTTTTAGGGACGTAGAGGCCTTGCTGCGTCATGATCTGCTTAACCAGGCCTGGGAAGGGAAGAGAGTGTCTGCCGCCAGTGCACTTGCCCATGTGCTCCAAGATAACCCGCGGCAAATTTATGGGCTTGCGTTCCAAGAAGGCGTCCAGTAAGATACTATCAGTGATCTGGACTATTGACTTCTTTTCTTGGCGGGGGACGACCATGCGCACGATGAAGTGATGCTGTTGGATCGTAAGTCAGTTAATGAGGGCGTCCTTAACTGGGTTAAGGGCGTCCTTTAGTGCAGCGGAAAATAGACTTAACAGAATACAAGATAAGATAAGTGAACACAGGAATTTATAGAGGAACCCCACTAAGACCAACTAGTCTTGTGGGTAAACCTCTACCTCCGTTGGAGGATTTTCAATAGCCGTCCCTTATCTTATTGAGAGTGAGTCCTTACAACTTAGGCGAGTCGTTACACTTCTCTGAGCTAAGCGTCCGTCCTTAGTCTCACTAGTAACACTCCTTTCAACCTAACAAGTAACCTAACACTCTTAGCTATAAGGAAGCTATCACTCACGTCTCTCACGGTTCGTTGTGAGAGACAAACTACAACTCTAACTGATTTGTGGTTTGTTTTGGATTTGATGTGGTTGGACTTTCTTTCTCTTGCTTCAAGCTCACTTGATCTTCTTGATCTTCGTTCGTGTTCTTGAATGCTTCGGGAGAGCTTGAGAGAAAGTCTTCAAAGTCCACACCGCTATGCATGCCCCTTGGGGGGTATTTATAGCGGAAGTGGTTCTTGTCCTCTAGCGTCCTTTGAGACTTGGCAGGATCCTTGATCTTTGATCAACGGTGCGATGAGCCTCTTGAGGAAGTCAACTCTGTTGACGCTTGGGAAGCCTCCGCGTGGGTAGGGGACCATCGCTGGGAAAGCGACATCTTTGGAGTTGTCTACACGTGCCCAGACAAGGGAAGCTTCCTTCTGAGGACTACGGCCGGACGTGATGTAATCATGTTGGTGCGGCCTTGATTTGAATTTGAACCTCGTCCATATTTTGGCGCACGTCCCTTCTTGATAAGGACGCCGTCCTATCTTCGCAGGGACTTCGCCAACTACGTTCAGCTTTGGAGGTTCTGATGATGTGCGTCCCTACAGCTTAGGGACTCTCGTTCACTTGTTGTCCTTTTCGCTCATGTGCGTCCACTGGACTTACCTGAGATCATTACTTGGACAACTTATCAAATACCTTTGAGTTTGTCATTATCAAAACAAGGGAAGATCATTATTGGTTTAAATATTAATGACTGACGTCCTTAAAATCGTCCCAACAATTTCCCCCTTTTTGATGATGACAAACTCTTTCAAATAATGCACATAAAAGTAAAGCTTTTAGCATGAGGAACTACACTTTGATTTTCTTTTCATCTTAGGTTGGCATGCAACATTATCCTTTAGGTGCGTTCTATTTTATTCCTAACTAGCGTCCTTTGGACTTGGCCGAAATTCCCCCTAAACACATGCTTTCTATGACAACTTAAAGACAATCGCATCTCTGCAAAACTATACTTCCCCCTTTTGGCATCATCGAAAAGGAGAACAAGTCGAAAAGCGTGCAAGCACAAAGTCATAACTAAAGTAAAGAACGCTTAGACAAAATGAATCACAGACGTAATGAACGCCATTCAACAGAAATATAGTACGATCATTACAGACATTCAACAAGAGGTCCAAAACGGGGACAACGTCCCATTGTCTTAACAAAAACAAAAGAAAAGATAAACTGTTTCAGGGTTAGAGAGGGGGGAGGTGATCATTTGCGGGGAGGCTTGCCAAGGGCCTTGAGGTGTTGCTCTTGAAGATGGTTGTTCTGTGCAAGGAGCTCGTTGTTGCGTTCCAGAAGTTCTCTATGGGTGTGAAGGGTGTCGTGAACCTGCTGAATTAAATCAATCATCATGCACTGGTTCTCGATAATCATGCCCATCAGATACTTCGTAGAGTGCTTCTCGGCTTCGTCAGGGACACTCATACCATCGAGCTCGTCCTCTTCATCAGCAGCGTCCTCAGCTGGCGTCCCAACTACTTGAAGATTTTCAGCTTCAGGATCTCCTTCCTCAGTCTCAGCAGCAGCAGCAGCTTGAGCTTTCCTCTCAGCTTTAGCTTTCCTCTCAGCCTCTTTCCGTTCCTTTTCCATTTGGCGCTTGACGGACGGAAGAGGCTCATCACACCTGAGTTTTCCAACTGGAGGGAGTGTGATTTGCCTGACGTCCCAATGAATGCCAAAGGAATGTTCTTGTTTAGGAGCATAGAGGCCTTGCTGCTTCAGAATCTGCTTGACCAAACCAGGGAAGGGAAGAGAGTGCCTGCCTCCTGTGCACTTGCCCATGTGCTCCAAGATTACCCGCGGCAGATTGATCGGCTTGCGTTCTAAGAAGGCGTCCAGTAAGATACTGTCAGTGATCTGGACTATCGACTTCTTCTCTTGGCGGGGGACGACCATGCGCACAATAAAGTGATGCGCAAGGACGCCCGTTTTGGAGAGACAGTGAGCGACCCGGTCCCTAGCAATGGGTTGCCTCCCGTTGAATATTCTGTTGAAGATTTCTTCCTGGGAGAAACGACCAAAATTTTTGTTGGGAAGGTCGTGCATGGCATCTGGCGGAGAAGGACGCAGGCCTACCATGTTTCGGACGGTGCCCTCAGCAACAGAGTACTCGTCCCCATCAATTTCGAACGTCCCTTGAGGCTTCCCTTTTACTTCTGATATTTCAAACTTTGAGTAAAAGCGGAGAACCTGTTCGGGATCAACTTCTGCGGCCTCGGCGCCTAGATGCGTCCATCCCTGGAACTCAAGTAGTTCCAAGAACTCGTGGCGCTGGTTCTCTTCCAAGAACTGGGACGTGAACAAGAGCGGCGACAGGATTTTCTTGAAGCGTTTCTGCTTGGAGCCATTGCTCACTATCACTTCATCACCAGCGTCTTCTTCATCTCCATCTCCCTCCTCTTCCTCAGGTTCCTCATCCTGGGGAGGGGCGTCCTCTTCATCTGAGGCTTCGTTCCGTTGTTCTTAGAACTCAACCATTTCAGTGTCCTCAGCAGTGGACGCCTGTTCTGTAGGAGGCGCGTCCACAGCTGGAGTCCTTGCCAAGGACTCTGTGGGGACAGTTGAAGGAGGCGTCCCTTTGACTTGAGCAGCTTCCTCGACGGCCTGAGCAGGCGGAGGAGGAGGAGGAGGAGAAGCTCTGGGAGGAGAGGGAGTAGGAGTTCTGATCTTAGCTTTAGTGGGGGGGCAGATGAGGTGCTGGGCGGAACCATTGAGATAGGCTTCACTTTGAGCGGAGCAGAGGGAGGAGGCGGCTGTGTGGCAGGAGAGTCCTCAAGCGTTATTACTTTTGGTACATCGTCCTTGGCCGGGACCTGTACTTGAGGAGCGTCCTTTGCGACCTGGGGCATTGGCTTTGCCAGGTCCGCCTCTATCTCCGCGTCCAGCGGATCCGTAGCAGCCACAGACGCAGGAGTGGCGTCCTCTACCCTTGGAGGAGGTGGAGGGAGTTGAGGAATTCCCTGAAGACTCGCTTGGATCGCCTTCTCAACAGCGTCCTTCTCTGCTTGCTCTTACTCTTGGCGCGCCTTCTCCTCTTTTTCCAGTTGAATTTCGGAGAGGCGAATGGCGGCCATTTCTTCATCCGTGACGCCCTCAAGCTGAGCAGAGGTCTTGAGGCGTCGCTTTGGGGCAGGAGGGCGGGAGGAAGGGACTGGTTTTGGTGGAGAGGAGGAAGGGCCTTTTATTTGGAGCTTTGGAGGAGGAGGGGGAGAGGAAGCCCTTTTGCGTTTTTGGGATGGGACGGAGCCCGCAGGAGCCACGACAAACTCCATTATATCAGGGAGCAGTTTGGCGAGCTCGTCCACGGATCCACCAAACGAGTCGGATATGATGCCTGGCCCCATGAATGGAGGGTTGGTATGGTTGGTTTCCTCAAGGCGGGGCTTGACATATGTGATCATGAAGTAGTGGAGGAGGCGTTGGACCTTTGGAGGGTGGTCATGAGCGGACGCTCGTAGGCAGATATTGGCGAGCGTCCGAGGCTCTTTTTCTAGCCAGTCCTCAATGAGAGGGTCAAGGGGAGGACGGCGTTTGGGTTGGGACGGAAGTCTAAAAACGGCGCCTTTGCTAGCAGCCCCTTGTTCTGGCTCTGGGACGAAAGGTTTCTCGAGAAACGAAATCGTTTCTGAGAGGGTTGGGATTTAGATTGAAAGGGGGAGGTTGTTGTTTTTGTTGTGGTTTGGAGGAAGAGTGAGATTGGGGCCTTGAAGGTGGAGGTTGGGATTTTTGTGGCTGAGGAGGGGTGTTGGAGTGGCGGCGCTGGGTGGATTGAGAAGAAGAATGATGGCGAGGGGGTTCTCGGCGGCCAGTTGGTCGCCCTCTTGACTCCATTAATGACCGGCCTTTCACCGGAGGAGATCTCGAGGAGCTAGGGTTTTTCGCTGCCGACGAAGGTGAGGGGTTTTTGGAAGCTCTGGTGTTGGCCATTTGAGATGGTTTTATAGAAGGAGATTAGGGTTGAGGAGAAGATTTCGGGATTTGAGATCTGGGATTTCGGGATTTTAGGGTTGAGAGATTTCCAAATATGAGCAAACAACAAGAGAGCGAAGAAGGGAAATCAGTAGGATGCAGGGCATATTTATAGGAAGAAGACGAAGTGGAACGGTCAGGGGTAGCAGCGTCTTTACACGCGCCTTCCTCCACCCGCAAGCTCGCACGTGGCTTCCTTCTTGGCTAAGAAACCAGCTGTTTAGCACCCGTTGCACATATCCCGAGATCTTCGCTGAAACTTCTCTAAGACGGTTCACCTTCCCAAATTCAATCATTCAAACTTCTCATAACTGCAAAGGACTCTGACCTGGCGTCCTTTCAACACGCAACTCTTCACTACATTGAACTGAACCACGGCGTCCCAGACACTGATCTCAACCTCTGAACTTAGAACTCTGTACGGACAACTCTCAGCTCTTAACACGCGTCCCTTTGATCACTTAGAACCATTTTTGAAAATCAAGCAAGTACGTCCCGTAAAGATAAAACAAAGAACGTTCATAGGACGCGTTTGTAGGATTCTCGGCTTGGGTAAGCTTAGAGTTCCCATCATTTCGGCTTGTAATGAGGGTAGGGTGATCAGGGATACTCTTGAGATGAAAAGAGAAATGAACACCGTTCAAAACATAAGTAGAACACATGTCTTAGACTAGCGTCCTTTAAAGATGACTTTAATGCATGACACACTTTAAAACGAGTTCTCAACAAGACATAGCCAATCATAGAGGGAATAATAGAACGGGACTTGATCATTTAAAAGTTATCATCCCCAAGAGCAACCTAAGGTGCTCGAAGGGACGTCTATCAAGTGCTTTTGTGAAAATATCGGCCACTTGGTCCTCAGTCCTAACATGATCCACTCTAATTAATCCGAGTTCAACATTGTCACGAAGGAAATGATGTCTTATATGAATATGCTTCGTCCTACAATGATGAACAGGATTCTTCGCAATACTTATAGCACTGGTGTTATCACACAAGATAGGGACTGTGTTGAGGAACGTACCATAATCTTCAAGTTGGTACTTAATCCAAAGGACTTGTGAGCAGCACGAAGCAGCAGCAACGTACTCAGCTTCCGCGGTTGAGAGAGCCACGGAGTTTTGCTTTTTGGATCCCCAAGATACAAGGCACGAACCCAGGAATTGAGCCATTCCTGAGGTGCTCTTCCTATCCACTACATGGCCAGCGTAATCTGCGTCAGAGTACGCTACCAGGTTTAGGGACGTCCTTCTGGGATACCATAGACATAGGTCATCCCGTCCCTTGAGGTATCTGAAGATTCTCTTGACCTCTTGCATGTGGGACTCCTTCGGATTTGCTTGGAAGCGAGCACACAAGCATACAGCGAACGTGATGTCGGGACGACTTGCCGTTAGGTATAGCAAGGACCCTATCATTCCTCTGTAGAGCTTTTGATCTACACTCTTGCCTTCTACATCAGCATAAAGGCGAGTGTTGGGGGAGATGGGAGTATCAATGGGTTTTGAAGAGTTCATCCCATACTTCTCGAGCATTTCACGAATGTACTTTTGTTGATGAATGCGCGTCCCATCTTTGAGCTGAGTGATTTGGAGTCCCAAGAAGAAGTTGAGTTCTCCTATGAGGGACATCTCAAACTCACTACTCATCAAGTTCTTGAATTCCTCTACAAGTTTCATGTTAGTGCTTCCAAAGACTATGTCATCGACATAGACTTGGACAATCAAGACATCTTTAAGGACTTTCTTTAAGAAAAGTGTTTTATCAATGTTACCTCGTGTGTACCCGTTGGACAAGAGGAAGGACGCAAACCTATCGTACCATGCACGAGGGGCTTGCTTGAGTCCATATAGTGCCTTGTCCAAGAAGTACACATGATCAGGGTGATCGGCGTCCTCAAATCCTGGAGGTTGAGCGACGTACACTTCTTCTTTAAGCTTGCCGTTGAGGAAGGCTGTTTTGACATCCATTTGAAAGAGCTTGAACCCTTTGTGAGCGGTATAGGCGATGAGGAGGCGAATGGCTTCAATTCTGGCAACAGGAGCGAAGGTCTCATCATAGTCGATTCCTTCCTCTTGTCTATAGCCTTGAGCCACAAGCCTTGCTTTATTTCTTGACACACGACCACTCTCATCAAGCTTGTTCCTGTAGACCCACCTCGTCCCTACTATGTTTTTGTTTTTTGGACGAGGGACGAGGGTCCAAACCTTGTTTCTTTCAAATTGATTAAGTTCTTCTTGCATGGCTTGAATCCAATCAGCGTCCTGAAGTGCCTCCTTTATGTTTTTAGGTTCAATTAAGGACACAAAGGCGTTGAAGGCACAGAATGCTATGTTGGCATTATGGGACTGATTCACAGCTGATCTTGTTTGAACTCCTTTTGAAATATCTGAGATGATTTGATCTGTTGAATGAAGTCTTGAAAGATTGGATCCCCTATGAGTAGCGTCCCTTGCAGGAGCACATCTAGGGTCCGTCCAAACAGATTCATCTGAGTCAAACCCATTGTCTTCATTGAGAGGCTCAGAGTGTTCCCCCTCAGGTTGAGCGTCCACTTCTTGACGTTGTTCTCCTTGTAAGCTTGATTCAGCTACATCATGTTGACCCGGTGATTCACTCCGAGAGAGAATTTCCTGAGCAACACTGGGAACTTCCACTGAGACTTCTTCAGGGTTTGGAGTAGCGTCCTTAGGAACATAGTATTTTCCAGAGGACCCAAAATCAACTTCATCATCGGAGTCATCCTGCTGCTGAGAAGATGAGCGTTCTTTCTTACTTGGTTTATCTTTGTGAGAAGAACTTTCTTTGAACACAACATGAATGCTCTCCTCAAGCTTTAGAGTCCTTTTGTTGAAGACTCTATATGCTTTGCTGGTGAGGGAGTATCCAAGGAAAATGGCTTCGTCACTCCTTGCGTCAAACTTTCCTAGTCTTTCTTTATCATTGTTGTGAACAAAGCACTTGCATCCAACGACTCTGAGATAGTCGATGCGAGGCTTTTTTCCATTCAACAATTCATAGGACGTCTTCTTCAGCAAAGGACGGATCATGGCTCGATTGATAATGTAGCAAGCTGTAGCAATAGCTTCAGCCCAGAAGTACTTGGGGACGCTATTAGCTAAAAGCATAGTCCTTGCCATATCCTCCAGCGTCCTATTCTTTCTTTCCACAACGCCATTTTGTTGAGGAGTCCTTGGAGCTGAGAAGTTATGTGAGACACCATGTTGATCACAGTAGGCCAGGAACTCTGAGTTCTGAAACTCCGTCCCATGGTCTGATCTTATGGCTTTGAGAGGCGTCTCAAGAGCAACTTCTACTTGTTTGATGAAGACTTTGAATGCGTTGAAGCAATCTGTTTTTGAAGCTAAGAAAAGAACCCAGGTGAATCGAGAAAAATCATCTACAAGGACATAGTTGTACCTCTTTCCACCATAGCTCAACGTCTTCATTGGTCCACAAAGATCCATATGGAGAAGTTCCAAAGGCTTCTTTGTACTGACATCGTTCTTGGATTTGAAGGGCGTTCTTGTTTGTTTCCCTTTGATACACGCTTCGCATTATTCAATTTTCTCAGGATCAATTTGGGGAAGACCTTTCACAAGATTTCTTTGATGTAGCTTGAGGATTGTGCTTTTTCCAGCATGGCCAAGTCGGCGATGCCAGAGATCAGCGTCCTCTTTTGACACAGATAGGCATAACCCAGATTTTGGCTTGAACTCCTGGTTGAAGATGTAGACATTGTTCTTTCGGACTCCCTTGAGGACGACTTTGTTTGATTTCTTATTGATGACGAGGCACTCCTTTGAGTCAAATGTGACTAGGTTTTCACCTTGATCACACATTTGAGAGACGCTCAGGAGGTTGAAGCCAAGTCCTTCAACAAGGCTAACGTTTGTCGCTTTGATGGACGGATTGAGAATAGCAGTTCCCGTCCCTTTGATCTTTCCTTTGCCCTTGTTGCCAAACGAGACAGTTCCTCCCGTGTCGCTACTCTGGATAGAAGTGAGATGGATCTGGCTTCCTGTCATATGGTTTGAGGCGCCACTATCAATGATCCATGGGCGTCCCCTCACTTCCACCTGCCAAAACAAAGTTAGTGTTTGGCGACCCAGGCAAGGTGTTCCTTACCTGGTTCGTTACAGAAATAGAACTCTGGTTCTGGCATGTAGTCATTTATATTCACATCATTTGAAATAGCATGCTTTCGGAAAGATCTCTTAGAACGTCTAGGACGCCTAGGGTTAGCCTTGGGAACAGACTTATTATTTTCAATGTTAGTCCTAGCAGCTTTGCCACTTTCAATGTCGTCCTTCAGTTTTAAGCATTCATATTTAAAGTGATCTCCTTTTCCACAATACCAACACGTCCTATAGTAAGTACCAAGGTAGTACTTCTTGTTGGGACGTTGGATTTTGTTCTCTCTCATCTTCTGAGGGTTACAGACTTTCGAACCCTTCCCCTTAGCAATTTTCTTATAAATCCTATGACTAGTGGAGTTAGTGTAGTAGTCCTCTTGACCTTTCTCTCCACTTTCTAGGACTCTAATTCTTTCAAGGAGATTCTTGGTCTTTTCCCTTTCTAACTCAAGTTCTGAGGTTTTGCTTGCCTCAAAGTCGCTAGGGAGAGAGTTCCTAGTGTCAGACTCGTATCCTAGTCCTCTCTTGGCTGGGACAAACACCATTGGTTGAACTTCCTCAGTTGCTGGGCTCTTCCCTAACACTTTCACCTCTTCCCTAAGCTTAGCATTCTCTAGCTTAAGACACATCACTTCAGTTTTCAGGGATTTGACTTCGACACATGAGGACTCTAGTTGTAATGACACTGTAGCACAGTTCTCACATTCAACTAGCACATTTTCACTTTTAAGTTCAAGTTCATCCATTTTATGTTGCATAGCTACGCTTTCTTCCATGATTCTATTAATGAGCTTAATAAGTTTGGATTTGGAACACTTTTCCAAGGAATTCATCATGGATTCACGAGTTACCTCTTGTTTCTTTTCTGGAGCGTCCTCTTCAATGACTGGGGCGTCCTCCACAGCCATGTACGCCACTTGTTCATCATCTGAGGCGTCCTCTATGGCTATGTACGCCTCTGGTCCTTCGGGTTCTTCATCATCAGAACTCACATTATCCCATGCGGCTTCGCACGCTCCCAAGAGAGCTTTCATCTTCATTTCTTTTGAGTTTAGTCCCGTAGTACACTTTTTGGCAAAGTGTCCTTTCTTGTTACACTTGTAGCAAGTAAGTTCCTTCAGCTCTGCCTCTGTATACTTGGGACTCTCCTTTTTGTAAGGCATCTTGTTCTTCTTGGAATCTCTGGTCCTTTTACCCCATAAGCGAGCAACTTTGTGTAGAAGGGCAATCTCTTCCTCTTCTTCTAGCTGTTCCTTGGTCTTGCTTTCCTTCTCTTTCAAAGCTTGAGCAAGCATCCTTTCACGATTCTCATTTTTATTTGCTTCCACCATTAAGGCAAGATCTCTTTGGCGGTGCAGATACTCAGCGTACTCTGGAGTTGACGTCATCAAGGCGAGATCTGTCTGGGGGTTCCTAGCCAATTCAGCCATATCGGCTTCCCTTCTCGCTTCATAGCCTCTCAGCTTCCCATAGATCTTGATACGGGGATTAGCCGTCGGTGGCCCGATCTTCAACACCATAGACTCAAACAAAGGAAACAAAGGAACAATGGTCAGATTTCACTCGAAAATGAAAGAAACAACAAGGAAACGAATCAGAAATGAGGAAGAAACAAATGATAACAATGGAAACGAAGGATAGATTGATAATGGAAGGGATAACCCAACGAAACAACACAAAGACCCTCGTTGCTTTTAAAACGAGAACCAGAATGAATGATCGAAAGACCAACCCAATACAACCCTACACAAGAGGAGAACGCAGCTCCAAAAGCACAAGGAGGATGCTTGTGATCGGCTGCTAGCACCAATCCTCGATGGAATCGACACACACAATCACGAGCCAAGCTACAACCATCGAAACCGAACCCCTTCAAGAGGCACTCGGCCCCCTTAGGGAGAAACACTCTCCAAATCTGATTTCTAATCAAGGCTAGGCTAAAACTGCTGAAATTCAAAACTAACTATGGCTATTTATACTAAAATGCTAAATAAAAGAAATTACATTAAAAGCTAATAAAATGCTAATGGCCCAAAATAACATGTGTGGCCCAAAACACAACTAGGTTGGAAATTGGCGTTTCACTCAGCTAGATATGCATCTTGGTCCTTGCAAAGGTTCTTCTTGGATGTCCTGGAATAATCCTTCATCATCCTCCCCTTCTTAAAGAAGATTCGTCCTCGAATCTTGAGTGTCGTCTACGTCAACATGGGGCTGGATGAAGTCGTTTGATCCACATGATTCTGCAGGCTCTTCATGATGTAGCTCCGAATATGTATAATCTGAAGAAGACATAATGCTACAACACTTTGCAATGTTAGAATGAAATCAAATCCTCACAAGTGTTTCGCTCATGTGTTTTCACTCTAAATCTGATTTTATGATGACCCTTCCATTGTATATGTGCTTGGCTTGGAACGACTACAAAACGAGGTTGGACACAAGAAAACTAAACACATAATCCCACAGAGAAACATACTTAGGCAATTGGCCTTATGTGACACAAAACAGAAACAAACGCATGACCCACAAACAGAAAGTTCAGAGAAATAGGATAGATATAAGAAGAACCCTTAAGAATGATCGAAAAACCCATGTTCGCACATGAACAAGAACCCAACGAAACAACTTAAAAACCCCTCTTTCTTCAATCCTACACACTCTAGACTCTTTGTTTGGATTTTTGTGGATGACTCTAAGGAATAAAAAGAAGAATAACGATGAAAAACTTACATGCTCGTGTGTGATTTACAACCCAAAGATGCGTTGTGGCTGGTTGGAGGGTGTCTTGGCTGGTGGCTGAGTAGGTGGTGAAAAAAATGACGTGGATAAAATGGGAGGAAGTCTCCTTCAAATTTTGAAGTCAATTTGAATTCAAATTCAAATAAAGATGCAGCTGGGTCAAAGCTAAAATGTAGGAATGGAGCTTTTTAATTTGAATTTAATTAAATCAGAATATAATCCTAATTTAATTAATATTTCATGGCTGATTGTGTGGGGTAGAGGTTTAAATTGATCTTGCTACTTTGTAGGAGGTGGGTGTGGTTTTATGGCTGAAATTGAGTTTGTTACTCAGCTTTGAAAATCTACCTACAATTTAGGAGGCTGAGTAGGAGTAGTTTGAAATTGATTTAATTTAATTAAAACAACTCCAATAAACTCAATAAAAACGTGGCTGAAAGGTTTGGACGTTTTTTATGGAGGTGGTGGGCGGAGGTGGCTGGAAGGTGGTGGTTTGGGCTGATTTAGAGTGTGTTTGGTCTAGGCAACAACCAGGCACAACATTTCTGTTCATCAAGGGGTTTAGAAAACCAATTAAACACGAGAAAGTAAGGTAGGAAAGACTAACCAAGCGAATTTTGCTCTTGGTGACACAACCGACTCTTTTTGGGGTTTTCCGACTTAGAACGACTCCATGAACGACTCAACCATGGTGTTGGCAACCGGTAGCTCTGATACCAATTTGATACGGGGATTAGCCGTCGGTGGCCCGATCTTCAACACCATAGACTCAAACAAAGGAAACAAAGGAACAATGGTCAGATTTCACTCGAAAATGAAAGAAACAACAAGGAAACGAATCAGAAATGAGGAAGAAACAAATGATAACAACGGAAACGAAGGATAGATTGATAATGGAAGGGATAACCCAACGAAACAACACAAAGACCCTCGTTGCTTTTAAAACGAGAACCAGAATGAATGATCGAAAGACCAACCCAATACAACCCTACACAAGAGGAGAACGCAGCTCCAAAAGCACAAGGAGGATGCTTGTGATCGGCTGCTAGCACCAATCCTCGATGGAATCGACACACACAATCACGAGCCAAGCTACAACCATCGAAACCGAACCCCTTCAAGAGGCACTCGGCCCCCTTAGGGAGAAACACTCTCCAAATCTGATTTCTAATCAAGGCTAGGCTAAAACTGCTGAAATTCAAAACTAATTATGGCTATTTATACTAAAATGCTAAATAAAAGAAATTACATTAAAAGCTAATAAAATGCTAATGGCCCAAAATAACAAGTGTGGCCCAAAACACAACTAGGCTGGAAATTGGCGTTTCTCTCAGCTAGATATGCATCTTGGTCCTTGCAAAGGTTCTTCTTGGATGTCCTGGAATAATCCTTCATCAGATCTCTTCCATATCCAGGGTTTTGTTGGCTGTATTCTCCTTGAACGTAGTCCTATCAAAATTCCATTTCCCTGTAAGTCCATCAATGACTACTCCAACTCTGTTCCTCATTGAGATTTCAGCTTCTGGGATGCCTCAATTTCGCATCTTGGTCACAAGAGCTTCAAAGCGGTATGAGTAGTCCTTGACAGTTTCATTAGGAAGCATTCTGAAGGCATAGAACTCTCGTTTGATTTCAAGCTTAACATCTTCCTTCATCTCCGCCGTACCCACATGGTACTTCTCAAGAGCTTCCCAATGTAGTTTGGCCGTTGTCAAATTGCTAACTCGGGTGGCGTCCCTCTCGCAAAGGGACGCTTGAAGGAAGGATATTGCCTTAGCGTTTGTTTGCAAGAGCTTGAATTCGTCGGGACCCCACTCGTCCTCTTTGTCTTTCTTGTCATCAGGGATGGTAAGGTCACCTTTCATGATCACTCTCCAGCATTGATAATTCTGACTTCTGCAAAAGTTCTCGAAGCGGATCTTCCAGCGGTTGAAGTTGCCGTCCGTCAGACGAGGAGGCTATACAAAGGAGATTCCAATAGGTTCCATGTCCATCTTGTACCTGCAACTCAACAAAATCTAGAGCGCCTGCTCTGATACCAATTGTTGGATCGTAAGTCGGTTAATGAGGGCGTCCTTAACTGGGTTAAGGGCGTCCTTTAGTGCAGCGGAAAGTAGACTTAACAGAATACAAGATAAGATAAGTGGACACAAGTATTTATAGAGGAACCCCACTAAGACCAACTAGTCTTATGGGTAAACCTCTACCTCCGTTGGAGGATTTTCAATAGCCGTCCCTTATCTTATTAAGAGTGAGTCCTTACAACTTAGGCGAGTCGTTACACTTCTCTGAGCTAAGCGTCCGTCCTTAGTCTCACTAGTAACACTCCTTTCAACCTAACAAGTAACCTAACACTCTTAGCTATAAGGAAGCTATCACTCACGGTTCGTTGTGAGAGACAAACTACAACTCTAACTGATTTGTGGTTTGTTTTGGATTTGATGTGGTTGGACTTTCTTTCTCTTGCTTCAAGCTCACTTGATCTTCTCGATCTTCGTTGGTGTTCTTGATTGCTTCGGGAGAGCTTGAGAGAAAGTCTTCAAAGTCCACACCGCTATGCATACCCCTTGGGGGGTATTTATAGCGGAAGTGGTTCTTGTCCTCTAGCGTCCTCTGAGACTTGGCAGGATCCTTGATCTTTGATCAACGGTGCGATGAGCCTCTTGAGGAAGTCAACTCTGTTGACGCTTGGGAAGCCTCCGCGTGGGTAGGGGACCATCGCTGGGAAAGCGACATCTTTGGAGTTGTCTACACGTGCCCAGACAAGGGAAGCTTCCTTATGAGGACTACGGCCGGACGTGATGTAATCATGTTGGTGCGGCCTTGATTTGAATTTGAACCTCGTCCATATTTTGGCGCGCGTCCCTTCTTGATAAGGACGCCGTCCTATCTTCGCAGGGACTTCGCCAACTACGTTCAGCTTTGGAGGTTCTGATGACGTGCGTCCCTACAGCTTAGGGACTCTCGTTCACTTGTTGTCCTTTTCGCTCATGTGCGTCCACTGGACTTACCTGAGATCATTACTTGGACAACTTATCAAATACCTTTGAGTTTGTCATTATCAAAACAAGGGACGATCATCATTGGTTTAGATATTAATGACTGGCGTCCTTAATATCGTCCCAACATTCTTGCATAACTACTCAATTTTTGGTGGAGAAGTTTAGCAAGTGTTAAGTTAACGGGAAAGCTTCTTTACTCGATTGCTCTCTGAACTTCCTTTGCATTTGTTTGAGCACTTTTCTTGTATCCCTTCTTGACCGTATATAATCGTTCCCTGTTACTGCATGATATTTTTGGTATTATGTATGATTAATAATTGTGTTTGTGGCTGGATTGCAGCATCTTCCAGCTAATGTATGTGAATAGAGCATACAGAGAGCTGTTAATGTTGACTAATTTTTAGTTCATCGTCGTGAATAACAAATATGTAAATGCAATATGTTTTGGGCTAAAATCGGCTCAAGATCGAGAACGTAATTTAGCGTAATCGGGCTACCGATCTTTGATCAGAAATTACAAAAAGGAAAGTTCTTTCTTAGTTCTTCGTTACAAGCCAGAATAGCGTATTCCTTCTCCTCTGTTACAATCGAATTTTTGTATCTAAATTCCTTAATTTTCGATCCCACATCTCTTGCAGTTACAACCGTCATGGCCACGATCTCCTTTGCTTCAACCCAATTCCTGCCTCGTGCTTGCCCCTCAACTTGGGCCTTTTTTCATGTATTGGGCCTCTTCTCCTTATGAGTTGATGCTAAAGAATTGGGCCTAGAGGAACCAATTTACTGGGCCCAACATTACCCCCGAATCAGGTTTCGGGTATGCTAAGCAAGCTGGCCGGAATCTGATTCGCTATCCCTTCGATCGAGAACTTTCCTACTACGATTCAGTAGCTATATCCAGCCATAGAGTCTAGGATGGCGAATCTGTCGGGAGTTGAGTCATTGTCGAAGTCTCTGTTGACTGGACTGCTGGGCGTAGGCTAGGCTGTGCTAGCGACCACTCGCGTCTCTAGCAAATTCAGGCTTTTGATATCGTTTGTGTCATTTCCAGTGATCGTTCGTGGCGTCTAGCATAAGTAATGCGTTGGTCGGCGATTAACAACTGATAGTGAGGGAATGGCTCGCGATAGCTAGCGAATGATTTTTATCTAGTGCGTGCTAGCAAGTGGCAGGTGAGCCAGAGTATTCTAGCACCCCGTGAGTACTATTCTAGCGGTTTTCGTGTAATTAGCAGAAAGTGACGGACTAGCTAGCGGGCGCTAGCATTTTTGCGTATTTAGCAGCGAGCGAAGGATTAGCTAGCGGATGCTAACATTTTTGAGTGATCAGTGGTAGGTGATGGGTTAGCCAGCTAGCGGTTAAGCTTACGACAACTAGCGGAACCGATTTCTAGCTAGCGTTAGCTAGCACTCGCGACAACTAGCGAAAACGATCGTAGCTAGCTAGAGCTAGCGATGAACTTGCGACAACCAGCGAAAACGACTTTTAGCTAGCCGGAGCTAGCGTTGAACCCGCGAAAACCGGCGAAGACGATTTGTAGCTAGCCCGAGCTAGCGTTGAACTCGCGACAACCGGCGAATCGATTGTAGCTAGCCAGAGCTAGCGATGAGCTTGCGACGACTGGCGAATTGATTATAGCTAGCCATAATTAGCATTTGCGACAACTGGCGTAGCTAGCGTTGGCTAACAATGAACTTGCGATAACAGACGATTAACGTTTTAGCTTGCGATTATTAGCGGTAAACTGTTGGATACCTATCGATAGGAAATTTTCATGCGGCAGCTGGCGAAGGATCTACCCCAGCGGGAGCTACCCAGGGGCGGTAATTGGTATATAACTTGCGACAACTGGCGAATAATCTTGCGACGTCCGGCAAATGACTTGCGGCAACTGGCGGGTGACTTGCGACATCCGGCGAATAGCACGCATTCTCTAGCGAAGTTCGCGTTTTCCAGCGGAGCTCGTGCTTTCTAGCGAAACTTGCGTTATCTATCTGAACTTGCGTTATCCAGCGATACGTGCGTTATCTAGCAGAACTTGCGATATCTAGCGAGACTTGCGTTATCTAGCGGTATGGCATTTCATCTAGTGACTTAGCAAATTATCTGGCGACGGCGGCAAATTATCTAGCGATCAGTTTAGCTATCTAGCGATGTGGCACTTTACTTGGCGACTCAGCAAAGTATCTAGCGACGGGGCTAATTATCTAGCGATCAGTCTAGCTATCTAGCGATATGGCACTTTTCTTGGCGACTTAGCAAAGTATCTAGCGACGGGGCTAATTATCTAGCTAGCGATCAGTCTAGCTATCTAGCGATATGGAACTTTTCTTGGCGACTTAGCAAAGTATCTAGCGACGGGGCTAATTATCTAGCGATCAGTCTAGCTATCTAGCGATATGGCACTTTTCTTGGCGACTTAGCAAATTATCTGGAGACTACGAAACTCCAATAGCCAAGAGCATGAGTAAACGAAAGTGCGAAGTGACCATCGTCCGGGGCGTCCAAGGCCCGATGGCACTTTTTTAATTGAATTCCAAATACGACAAAGTTTGTATCCAGACACAAGTGTTGATCAAAAGATTGAAAATGCTAGAATCATACGAAATACTAGATAAGAGTTTCAGAAATAGTACTTTCGGAGGATGGGTGCGAGGTTTCCGGGGCCTAGCGTAGTTCGTGGCGTGAGCGGGCCTCACATCTCTGGGCGTACTCAGCGGCGTCTCGAGTAGGGTTGGCTTCTCCTTTCTCGGCGGTAATCAGCGTGGCCATGCCTTTCAGGTCTTTCTGGCTCGGCATCTCTCCGGCGTAGCCTCCGGTCTTCCTCTAGCCGCACTTGCGCTAGAGCCTTGACCTGCACTTCTTCGAAGTTGGCGATAGGATGCTTAGTGAGTTCCTCGTAGAGCCCGCTACCTTGTGCCACCCCCTGCCTGAATGCCTCTACCGCCGTAGCAATATCGCAGTTTGTGATGCTTATCTTCTCTCTGTTGAAGCGGTCTAGGTAGTCTCGAGTGGACTCCCCTGGCTTCTGGGTGATCCGGTAGAGGTCGCTAGGTTGCTTCTCGAACTCGCGACTGCTAGCGAATTGTGCCCGGAAGATGTTGGACAGATCAGCAAATGACTCGACGCTTCCGCGCGGGAGATTTATGAACCAGGTGAGGGCCGAGCCGGCCAAAGTTGTACCGAAGCCTCTACACATCATGGCTTCCTTGGATCGGTGTGGGACCGGGATAGTCATCATTTTCTGTTTGTACACGGCGACATGCTCGTCTGGGTCGCTGGTTCCGTTGTACGCTGGCATGGGCGGTACAGTAAACTTTCTCGGGATTTCCACATGGGCTATCCGGGGGACGAAGGGTGATTCGTCATAACCGTCTGGTGCCTCAGGGACCACTGGACGAAAGGTGTTGTGGTTGCGCACCACCTGCTCCATGATAGCACCGATTTGCTCGGTAACCATTCGCCGGATAGTAGCATCTAGGTCGACTAGCCTCCTTCGCTCGTTATCTTCCTCCTCGTTGCTCTCTTCCGCGGCCCATGTGTTCTGCGGGCGGAAGGGTCTAGGGTCGCTAGCGGACCTCAGTTCCTCTAGCGGGGCCTGATGCGGAGCGTTCCCCCTGGTTTGGTTTGAAGGGAGGGCTCCAGGCAAGGTGGTCGGTGGGGTGGCGTAGTTATCTCTAGCGTCACGGCCACTGCGAGTCCCGGAGGTACCTTCCCCGCCACCAAAGTCGAGCCTTGCAGCTAGACCGCCAACTCTTCTAGCGGCTTTGGCTGGTCGGCGCTCCTCTGGTCGCTGAGTTCCTTCTGGAGGTCGGCCATCCGCCGGCGGAACTCAGCCATCTCTTGCTCTTGGGTACGGCTGCCTTGATTCTCATGGTTTTCTAGCACCTCTTGGCCAGTCTGGAGGTCGCCACCCCCCTTGCTGGAGTTGTCCACCGGAGCGCTCTCTAGTTCGGACATGATCGGACGTCTAAGGTCGGAAGATTGTAAAACTGATCGTCGGAATCGGTGTGGCCCCACGGTGGGCGCCAAATTGTTTTGGGCTAAAATCGGCTCAAGATCGAGAACGTAATTTAGCGTAATCGGGCTACCGATCTTTGATCAGAAATTACAAAAAGGAAAGTTCTTTCTTAGTTCTTCGTTACAAGCCAGAATAGCGTATTCCTTCTCCTCTGTTACAATCGAATTTTTGTATCTAAATTCCTTAATTTTCGATCCCACATCTCTTGCAGTTACAACCGTCATGGCCACGATCTCCTTTGCTTCAACCCAATTCCTGCCTCGTGCTTGCCCCTCAACTTGGGCCTTTTTCCATGTATTGGGCCTCTTCTCCTTATGAGTTGATGCTAAAGAATTGGGCCTAGAGGAATCAATTTACTGGGCCCAACACAATACTATTGAAGTTTATTCTCAACAGAAGCAAATACCCTTACAGAATGTTTCTCCAGATACTTTGTCAATTGTGAAGCTAATGTCGCTAATGTTGTGAAAGTTGGCTACGTACTTTGTCAACTGTAATCTTGTCATCTGAATTGTTAAATAGTAATCAAGCTCTACCTAGGATTCTACTGCTGTTTTTCTTAGATCTTAATGTGTTCATAATTTCAAAGCTGAATGTGAAGCAAGTAGTATTGCTGTGAACTTAACTGATTGTGATTAGATGACATTGCACGCACTACTGAACATGGGCTTATCAGACTCTGGAACAGAGACTTGAATGCAAAATTTTGTTTTCTTTTTTTACGTATAACTTGCTTTTCACTAATGCAATTTCAACTTCTTTCTGCAATGATGTTCCTCTCATATGTAGCATCCGTACAACCCAGATGAAGATTACACTGAAGTGGAGAGCCAGCTGCGTTTGCATTTGGAGTCTTTTCTTGAGACTGCGAGGTCTTTCAACCTAATTTATACAAAGGTTATTTTCCCTCTTCCATTTTTGAAAAATATTTATTATATTTACAACATCTTCCTTGATAAATATCAATTTGCCAATTTGGTAATTATTATTTGTATCATTTAATAGCTGGTGGGATCAGGGAAAGATCTGTTGTAGGCAGTGAACAGAATTTTACTTCTCTTTATAGCCTTATAGGAACAGGCATTGTTGACTGCATAAATATGAGTTTGCTTCAGTTAAGTGATTCTTAGTTAGTAAACCTAGCCTTACGTCAAAATTTTTAGTAGGATAAACATCACATCTTTTTTCCAGCTAGTAGAATATAGAACTTTTTAGTAAAGGCTAATTTAGATCAAGGACACTAAACTGAGCAGCTTGTTTTGCCTTCTTTTTGTTAAGATGAAGAATGAAGTTGTACGTTTCTCATATTCTACCTTATAGGAAATTCGGCCATGGACTCATATGATGGAAGTACCACAGCTTCATGGTTTTGGCCCTGCTGCCAACCGTCTTCTAGAGGCATACAAGACATTATTAAAGGTAATATGAAAGTACCTTGTTATTATGATCTTACTCAATTTAATGTGCATAAAACATGAAGATCGTGAGTGCCCTTTTGTCCCATTTTTTTGATTCCCCTTCTGTAAAAGGAAAACTAAGAAAAATGTACAAAATCATTTGACTTTGAATGCATAATGTTGTAGATATTATGAAGTTGAGTCTTCAGGGCTATTATTGTGCAATCGTCATTCTGCATTGTATAAGTGATTTCCTGTAACGAAATGTTGAATATGATTTATATAGAGACTGATAAGCTCTTCTAATAATGTGCTCGTGTGTCAATTTCTCGGCAACTTGAGGAATCTGAGAGACTCACATGCAGTAGTAGCTGCTGGGTCATGACGTCTCTCATTTTGGTGGTGTTTTAGTAGTTAAATTCCCTTGTGAATATGTGTTTTTCATTCCCTTCTTTGTTAGTTTCATTCCTTTTTAGCTTAGTTCCCGGTTTTCTTTTAAGAGTCGGAAACTATGCGAGTTTGTTATGTTTTGTAGGTGAAATGGCCCATTTGAGGACATTTTGGAGGAGCAACTAAGAAGGAGCTAAGCCAAGGAATCAAGGAGCG
Organism: Polygonum maritimum; assembly: GCA_963924305.1. Classification (NCBI taxonomy): domain Eukaryota; kingdom Viridiplantae; phylum Streptophyta; class Magnoliopsida; order Caryophyllales; family Polygonaceae; genus Polygonum; species Polygonum maritimum. Next base: position 25,455,067 of record OZ002728.1, on the reverse strand, counting down.
GAAGAGCCATGCCAAGAATGAAGAGGAACCAAAGGAAAACCAAGAAGTGAAGAAGGACCGAGGCCCAGGACCGAGCACCACTACATCGGGCCCGAGATCGAGCAACCAGTAGCCAGGACCGACGTTCCCAACGTCGGGCCCGAGGTCCCCAGAGTGTCGGTCCGAGTCGGCAATTGTGAAGATTAGGCTCCAAGGCACAAATGTTGTGATCTTCCAATTTTGCCCTTCTTCTAAATTGGAATTCCTTGGTCCCCAATCAAGAGAAAAGTATAATTAGAGGGAGATTAGTGATCATCCAACAACAATCCCACACCAAAATCACTCTCAAAGGCTCAAGGAAGGCTTGGAGCGCAAGGAGAAGAGAGGAGGAGGAGAAGAGGAGGAAATCGGTGGAGAAGAGAGGAGTTCTAGTGAGTTTGTACTTGTTTTGATTTGGTTTTAGTAGAGATAAGACTTGGATCTTGTGAACCCCTTTGAATTTGAATGCAATTTGAGTTTGATTTGAGATTGATGGTTGAGATTTGCTTGCTTTTACATTTGATTGCTCTTTGCTCTTATCTTATGGAGTAGATTCCATAGTCTTGGGCTATAGGGGAAACCCCTAGCTAGGATTGGGTAGGAAACCCCAATTCTATAGCCTTTGAGTGCTTGATCTATGAATCTTCTCTACACTAAGCTTCAATTCTCTTGTGGAAACAAGGGACATAGGGCTTGTGATTGGTAAGAGTAAGCGAAAGTGATCTCTCACCCAATTACTAGACCTAACATCGAAGGAGAGTGAAAACTCCCTTTGGTCGAAGTGTAGAGTGGAGAGATTGAAGGCTAGCAACCTCGATCTCACAAGGATCAACACTTATTGGTTGAGTTGGGGTGGAATTACTCAAGTCTAGTTAGGGAAGGAACCCAAAAACCCAAGACCGATCTACTATTTTGCCTATCGAGTTACCTAGTCATCGGGCCCGACGTTGAGCCAAATCGGTCCCGGCCAAAACAACCTCGATCCACCCTCGGACCGAAGTGACCATTGTCGGTCCGAGCTGATTTCTTCCGTTTTCCTTTATTTTGCCTTTCTTTTACATCTTTTTAGTCTTTTGGGTACTCTCAACGCACGAACTCCCGTGTGTTCGACACCCTACCTCTTTACTACAAGTGAGGTTCGGTTTATAAATTTAAATTTTGACCACCACTCCCGGACCGATCAGAATTTTGGCGCCGTTGCCCGGGAGTTCTACTTGTTTGAGGTACCCATCTTTTGTTGAGTCTTTGATTTGGTAGTGATTTGGGTGAGGGACTAGCCCAAACCCCTTGTTTGTTTTGATTCGGTTTTGTTTGTGTCTTTGGTTGTAGGTGTATGCAAGCTCGTTCCGTCCGAGGAACACTTGAGCTTGATTTTGTGTGTGACCCGGAGAGTATTCTAAGACAAGCCCGAAAGAAGAAGAGGATGGCGGACCAAGCCCGTGATGAGGAGGTTGAAAGGATGAGAGCCGACATGGCTCGAATGCAAATTGAAATGGCGAACCGAGATGCCGAGGCCCGTAGAGAGAGGGAGCAAAGGATGAGATTGGAGGCTCAAATAAACACTCAACCCCGGAATGCTAGACAATACATGCATCCGGAGTTGAAGGTGCCCGAACCGGCCATCGTCTTGCCGGAGGTGTCAAAGAATTTTGAGATCAAAACTCAATTTATCTCACTCATCAAGAGAGAGCAATTCCAAGGGAGACCGAATGAGTGCCCGATCGAGCATGTGAAGCAATTCAAGGACCTATGTGATACCATCTCGACGGACGACGAGACACTTGAGTACGTGCTACTCAAGGCCTTCAAGTGGTCTTTGGGAGGCAAAGCTTTGCATTGGTTGGAGAGTCAAGCACCTCATTCCATCACATCATGGAGGGCTCTCAACGACTCATTTTTGATGAAGTTCTTCCCACCCACCAAGACGACGGAGCTTAGAAGGAAGATAGCGAGCTTTCAACAAGGAGCCCACGAGCCACTCTTCGAGGCATGGGACCGTTTCAAAGAGATGTTAAGGGCGTGTCCAACACATGGGCAACAACCTTATGTCCTTCAAGATATTTTCTTCCAAGGAATCAACCCCGCCACCAAGGATAAATTGAACCTTCATACCGATTGTGGGTTCATCGACTTACCTCCGGAGCAAGCGTGGGAGTTGCTAGACAAGCTCTCGGATTATGAGGCCATGTATGGAGTCAATCAAGTGAACAAGGAAGTGAGAGTCCATGGAGACGGTCCGAAGAGGCTCTACGATCCAAAAAGTGAAGAGGTGGACAAAGATGTGAAGATCCAATTCTTGGAGGATGAGTTGAACAAGATGAGGAGGAAGATGGGTCATCTCCAACAAAACACAAGAGCATGTGAAGAATGTGGTTCTTTGAAGCATGGAGCTCAAGAGTGCCCAAATGAGCGCCAAGCCCGATTGGCCGAGCAAATTGAGGAGGCTAACTATGTTCAAAGGAATTTCGGAGGGAGAGCCAACTTCAACAACAATGGAGGAAGGTGGAACCAAGGCCAAGCTAGTGGCTACAACAACAATTTCAACCAAAACGAGCCAAGGGCCCAACCACCACCATACCGACCTCCGGGATTCTATGAGCAAACACCACAATGGGCTCAAGATTTGAAGAATCAAATCACCAACATAGAAAGAAGATTTGATGACATGAGCACCCAATTCAAGGAGTTTGGTGTTTGGAGAAGACAAGTGGACAACCAATTTGTTCACATGGCAAACCAACTTCCAAGAGAAGAAGGGAGACTCCCGGGCCGACCCAAGGAGAATCCCCGTGCTCAACAACAACAAAATGAAGTTCGGGCCATAGGATTGAGGAGTGGACGGAGTTTGCCTGAGCCACAAGTCCCAAGAACAAGAGAAGAGAGTCGGACCGAGGTACCCAGCACCTCGGGCCCGACATGCCCAGATGTCGATCCAGAAGAAGAAGAGGGTCCAGCAACTCGGACCGAGTTACCCAGCAACTATGGCCCGACTTGCCCTGTAGTTGGCCCGATGTTCCCCGAAGTCCCCTGCCCTAGGTCCGAAGTACCCGACGTCGGTCCCGACGTCGATCCTAAGTTGGTCCAAGCTGAAGATGAGGAGAGAAGCCAAGATCGATCCAAGGAGGTGGATCCAAGCAAGAAGCAAGGTGTCACAACTCTTCCATATCCTTTGAAGAAGCCCAAGGAGATTGTTGAGGGCAAGTTCAAGCGGTTCTTGAAGCTTTTACAAGGCTTGAACATCACCATTCCATTCACCGATGCTCTAAGTGAGATGCCATCCGATGCAAAGTTCTTGAAGGAAATCTTGAGCAAGAAGAGGTCAATTGTTGAGATGCAAGATGAGGTGAAGATCTTGGAGCTACCTCAAAAGCTAGGTGACCCCGGAAGATTTGCCATCACCGTGGGGATTGGATCCCAAAGTTTCAAGGCTCTTTGTGATTTAGGAGCAAGCATATCGGTTATGCCCATGAGCATATGGAGAAGGGCTAACCTCAGAGATTTGGAACCGGTTGATATGAGTCTTACTATGGCCAATGGTTCATCAACAAAGGCCACCGGAATTCTAGATGACGTCCCGGTCAGAGTTGGGAAGTATTTTGTGCCCGATGATTTTGTGATCTTAGACATGAAAGAGGATCCGATGGTGCCCATTATTCTCGGGAGGCCGTTTCTAGCCACGGCGGGTGCCAAGTTCGATGTGAGAAATGGGAAAGTCACTTTCGAGATTGGCGAGGAAAAGGTGGAGTTCCATTTCAACAAAGCCCTTAATGAACCGGATGCTTTGGCGATCTTAAAGTTGGAGGAAAATGTCAAGCGCAAGAGGGAAGAGTTGGAACCCACAAGAGAGGAAGAAGCACCATTGAGGGACCATGACATGGTCAATGTTCAAATCCATGAAGAGTCAAAAGATGGAGATAGCCCACCAAGCCATGAAGAGTATCCTAATCTATATCCTTTTGATGTGGGCGATTCTTACATTTGTTTAAATGATTTGAAAGAGGATCTAGAGGATGATTACCTTTGCTTGAGTGATTTGCAAGAAGACTTGAGTTATAATGTCATTGAGTCCCCTAGAAATTCTTTAGATTTTTGTGGTGTAGGTAGTGAAGAGCAAATTGAGAAGATGCAAGAGATGCCAACCTACACTTTGGAGGACAAAGGAGATGGAGAATTTGGAGGCCACACTTTCATCAAACACAAATGGTGGCACTTTGGTTATGAGGAGAATGGAGATGCATATGACAAGGAGGATCAATTCACCATTTTTCACCCTCCTTGAAGGGTAGAGGTTAGAAGTCAAGCTAGTGACTTAAAAGAAGCGCTCCTCGGGAGGCAACCCGAGATTAGTAGGTTCATTTTCATAGTTTCTAGTTTGTTTTTCTTTGCTTTAGCTTAGATTCTTTCTAATCTCTCTTTAGCATGTGTTTTGTGGAAATGTGCGTTATGTGAGCTTCATATTCATGCATGGTATTTGTGGAAATAATGCAATGACTTGTGGGTAGACAATTGCCAAGCCGAGGGATTTTTAGGAAACCAAAACGGGTAGGACCGAGGTACCCAGTACCTCGGGCCCGAGGTCCCCAACATCGGTCCTATATTGCCAGTCCACTTTGGACTTGACTTTGGACAAAATTCCTATTATACCCTTCTGACCTAACTTTGTCTTCTACCCCATTTAAGCCTTCATCCACATACCCACCACCCATCACCCTCATAACTACCTTCCCAAAATACCAAGTCACTCTCAAAACTCCCAATTCGATCCATCACCTCCACCAAACTCGAACCTCAAGCAAATCTCACCACAAAACTCGATCCATACCCCTAGCATCCTCAAAACATCGACCCACAAGCCAAAAATCCTAACAAAATCCCATAGATCTTCATCCCTCTTCTAGATCTAGAAGAGAAATTTGAGTTCTAAGAAGTTGATTGCTAGAAGTCTTTGATTCTTCAAATTTGGTATGTGAATCTCAATCTCTACTTGATTCTTTGTGAATTTCATGCTTTCATTGCTAGATTTGAGATATGTCATGATTGAGTGAGCTTAGACCTTGAGCATCCATGGTGATTTGCATGCATTGTGAAATTTGTGCTTAATTGTTGCAAAAACCTACTTAGAACTTCGATTGATGATGAGAATTGGTTGATTTTGAGTTTTAGGAGCATGATAGAGTGTTTTATGGGTGAAACGAGGTAGAGAACTCGAATGGGAATCGGCCCGAAGTACCCAGGACCTCGGGACCGAAGTAGCATGTCGGTCCACGGACTCGGACCGAGGTTGAGAACCTCGGACCCGATGTCCTCTGTTCGTCGGTCCTATGCTTTTCGACTTTCTCTTGTGTGAGCTTTGGGATTCATGAGCTTGAATGTTGGTTATAGCTTGTTTACCATGATATATCTTGTAGCTTGACCATTGATATGTGATTCTTAGTTCATGCATGATTGGATTTTGTGAAGTGAGTGTGTTAAGAGCAAGTATGGGGTCATTTCCTTGCATGATGAGTTGTTTGTTGTGGAAGCTTGTGCTCTTGTTGTGATTGTATAGATTTTATCTTGGAGTTCTTTGTCTTGATTGTGTGTAGGTACCATGACTACCCGAGCATCTTCTTCAAGGATGGAGAAAGCAACAAGGAAGTCTAAGAAGTCGTCCAAGAGGGTCCAAAGGATGGACGATGTGCGTTTCGAAGATGATGATGTGGCTAGAGAGTATGAGCGACTCATGGGTCTATCTCACCACACTCGGTGGTTAGATTGGGAGTCCATAAGGAAGATATGCATGGATGAGGCTCTTATTCGGTGCTATTCTCATATTGGGCTCAACGTCTTGCTAAGGTGGAACAACACTCACTATCCCGCCTTGACGTCCGAGTTCATGGCAACTTTCAAGTGCACCTATGAAGGAGTCGAGAGTGAAGGCATGATTTCCTTCCAAATGGGTAACGAGTTGCAAGAGCTCTCTCTCCGGAACTTGGCACATTACTTCGGCTTCCCTTTCCCAAGAGAAGAGGCCTATGTTGATAATGAGAAGGTGGACTATCTTTGGAGGTTCGTAGCCGGGAGAAGAGAGATGAGGAAGGGCGCATCGACAAATGAGATAGCCAACCCACTCTTCCGAGTCATGATCCGAGTCTTGGGTTGTTCCATCTTTGCTAGGAACGAGTTGAGCAAGCCAATGAAGGAGGAGGCCATGCTACCTCATGAGATGTTGTTTGAGAATGAGAAGCCAATGAACCTTGCATGGGAATGGGTAAAGATGGTGAGGGATTTCCAAAGTTCCTCATGGATCTACTTCGGAGGCATGATAGCCATGTTGGCTCATCGTCTTGATGTGGACTTGTGTACCTACACGCCGGCCCCTAATGGTGTAGAGTTCATGGACCTAAAGTACTTCAAGAAGGCAAACATCATCAAAGAGAAGCAAGTGACCGGTGGCACCACATATCTAGCCCCACACTCCAACTTTGACAATGTGCGCATACCTTTGGGGCCACATCTCTTCAACCTCACAAATTACTACAATTGGTATCAAGTGTGGGTGGGCAAGAAGAACCCATATGGAGAGCCGGAGGGGACGCTTGAGGTTAGGAGACAAGCACAACACATTCGCTTCACTTCTCCTCAAGTTTCCCCGGACACCGAAGAAGAGGAGCCCAACCAATATGAGTTTGTGAGGAGAGATGACATGAACGTGGACTTACCTAGAGATGGAGAAGAAGAAGAAGAGGGTGGCTACCACAATTTGCTCACCGACCACGCCCCAACACTATTGGACCGAGGTACATCCCATGTCGGGCCCGATGTTCATCAACGTCGGTCCGACGTCTTTTTGCCCGATCCGGTCCCAAGCCGATTTGAAAGGGGTGAGGGAAGTGGAGCACAACAAGCACCACCAAGATATGGAGGATATGAAGGGTATGCCCAATGGTACGGGCCCGGAATGGTGTTCCCCGAGCCTCAACAATCGGTGGACATGAACTTCTTGGCCAACCAATTGTCGCATCTCCAACTACAACAATCTACCATGCTTCAAGAGGCACACCAAATCAACCTTCAACAACAACACCTCAACTTCCAACAACAACAACTTTTCCACCACCAAGAAGACTGCCAAGCTCAATTTGATGAGGTGAACCGCAACATAGCCTACACTAGACGTGATGTGGATGACTTGAGGGCGGCCGAAGACCAAAGATGGAGTGTCCAAGAAAGTTTCAATGCATGGATGACCGGGAACTTCTCTTCCCGTGAAGATCAATGGACGCCTCCCGCACCACAAATTCAACCGCCAAGTCAAGACCCTTTCCACGATCAAGTGTATCAGCGCGAGCGGCACGCACGGCTCCAAAGGAGACAACGCCGTGGCCATTCTCCGAACTAAGCCTCAACAAGCCATTCAAGAATAAAGAAATTATGAGCTTTCTTTACTCTTCTCTTTACTTTTGAGTTTTGATTTCTTTTGATGAGGACATCAAAATTTTAAGTATGGGGTGGGTTAGTAGCTCATAGTTCCATGTGTAGGTTTCTTGTGTTTTCTCTTGTCTTGTTTATGGGATGTTTCATTTGGATAGTGGCATGATGAGTTTGATGAATGATGATTGAATTTTATGGCATGAATGGATGAGCTTGTTTTATGTTTGAGAAACTTTTTGCAAAAAATCCATAAAAATTCGAAAATTGTGTGAAAATGTCAAAAAGATTTTGATTTTGGACTAGGAATTCCTATCATAGATGTCCATATGAAGGCTAATGATGATGTGAGCATGTAAAATCCTTTGCATATTTTTGGATAGTTTAGCCTCTAAATGGATGTTGTTTTTGATGTGATATGATATCTTGCATGTTTTTATTGAGCACATGAGTTCTTGGATGAGTTTTGATGCAACTAAGCTAGAGTGAACCTTGTGATATGATTTTTGGCCATTTTAGGGATGATTGTTCATATTGCATATCCCTCATTTTCTTGTGTGATTAGCTCATGCATGCTTAAATAAAACTTGCTATTGCGGTGTTTATCTATTTTCCAAAACCAATATGAGATTTGTTCTATGCATTGTCACATTAGTTTGAACTTTATTTCATTTAGTCACAAAATGTTCCATATCCTACCTTGAAGATAAACCGTTGTTTGTAGCCCCGTTTTAGCCTTAGAACTTTGCTTGAAACTCCTCAAAAATATGATTCCTAGCCTATATGACTTGACCCTTATGGGATTGGACTTTAGTGAGAGGTTTGGAAGAGTATTTGGAGAGTTGAGATTTTCTTTGAAAAGGGCGAAAAATGGAGTTATAAATCAAGTGGGTAGTGCATCTTTGTTGAGAAGAAAGAAAGAAAAGTTGGAAAAATAGTGGATTGAAAGCAAAGTGCTTAAGTGTAAAGAAAAGGGTACCGACCGAGTTAAAGTGCACATCGGGCCCGAGTTAGTGCAAGTCGATCCTAGTTGAAAAGTGAGAAAAATCCAACAAAAAGTATAGTGCAAAGATGAAGTGGAATGTTTAGTGGAAATGTGGGTTGAAAGTTAAGAAAAGAAAAGAAAAATCAAAGTCTTTTGGATGAGTGAAAAATGAAAGTGGAATAATTTGGTGAGTGTGGTGAGAGACTAGAAAGTTCAATCCCCATTATGAGCACCACAAGACCAAAATGATTCCCACCTCGAGAAATACCAAAAGCCCCATTACAACCCGGCCGAATGGAAACTCTTTGAGGATCTTCATTGAGCCAAGTTCATATTCTTTGTGTGCATTGTAATAGCCATCTCTAGGTGGAGGAATTGGTGATATTAGCTTCAATAGTAAAGCCTTTACTTGCATGATTTATGAGTTTGAGTGTTCATTGCTAAACCTAAACACATGATGAGTGATACACATTTCTACATACCTAAAGTGAGGCTTTGTTGCATTATACTTTATTCCTTGAACATACACTTGATCATGTGTGATGACGTAATCTTGCTAGGATATATATCACTTGTGCGTGATTGAGTTTTTCATAAGAGGCTTTACTTGAAGATTGTTCTTCGGTCTTGCTTACATTGTTATTGCTTGAGGACAAGCAAGTTTAAGTATGGGGTATTCTGACGTCTCTCATTTTGGTGGTGTTTTAGTAGTTAAATTCCCTTGTGAATATGTGTTTTTCATTCCCTTCTTTGTTAGTTTCATTCCTTTTTAGCTTAGTTCCCGGTTTTCTTTAAGAGTCGGAAACTATGCGAGTTTGTTATGTTTTGTAGGTGAAATGGCCCATTTGAGGACATTTTGGAGGAGCAACTAAGAAGGAGCTAAGCCAAGGAATCAAGGAGCGGAAGAGCCATGCCAAGAATGAAGAGGAACCAAAGGAAAACCAAGAAGTGAAGAAGGACCGAGGCCCAGGACTGAGCACCACTACATCGGGCCCGAGATCGAGCAACCAGTAGCCAGGACCGACGTTCCCAACGTCGGGCCCGAGGTCCCCAGAGTGTCGGTCCGAGTCGGTAATTGTGAAGATTAGGCTCCAAGGCACAAATGTTGTGATCTTCCAATTTTGCCCTTCTTCTAAATTGGAATTCCTTGGTCCCCAATCAAGAGAAAAGTATAATTAGAGGGAGATTAGTGATCATCCAACAACAATCCCACACCAAAATCACTCTCAAAGGCTCAAGGAAGGCTTGGAGCGCAAGGAGAAGAGAGAAGGAGGAGAAGAGGAGGAAATCGGTGGAGAAGAGAGGAGTTCTAGTGAGTTTGTACTTGTTTTGATTTGGTTTTAGTAGAGATAAGACTTGGATCTTGTGAACCCCTTTGAATTTGAATGCAATTTGAGTTTGATTTGAGATTGATGATTGAGATTTGCTTGCTTTTACATTTGATTGCTCTTTGCTCTTATCTTATGGAGTAGATTCCATAGTCTTGGGCTATAGGGGAAACCCCTAGCTAGGATTGGGTAGGAAACCCCAATTCTATAGCCTTTGAGTGCTTGATCTATGAATCTTCTCTACACTAAGCTTCAATTCTCTTGTGGAAACAAGGGACATAGGGCTTGTGATTGGTAAGAGTAAGCGAAAGTGATCTCTCACCCAATTACTAGACCTAACATCGAAGGAGAGTGAAAACTCCCTTGGGTCGAAGTGTAGAGTGGAGAGATTGAAGGCTAGCAACCTCGATCTCACAAGGATCAACATTTATTGGTTGAGTTCGGGTGGAATTACTCAAGTCTAGTTAGGGAAGGAACCCAAAAACCCAAGACCGATCTACTATTTTGCCTATCGAGTTACCTAGTCATCGGGCCCGACGTTGAGCCAAATCGGTCCCGGCCAAAACAACCTCGATCCACCCTCGGACCGAAGTGACCATTGTCGGTCCGAGCTGATTTCTTCCGTTTTCCTTTATTTTGCCTTTCTTTTACATCTTTTTAGTCTTTTGGGTACTCTCAACGCACGAACTCCCGTGTGTTCGACACCCTACCTCTTTACTACAAGTGAGGTTCGGTTTATAAATTTAAATTTTGACCACCACTCCCGGACCGATCAGAATTTTGGCGCCGTTGCCCGGGAGTTCTACTTGTTTGAGGTACCCATCTTTTGTTGAGTCTTTGATTTGGTAGTGATTTGGGTGAGGGACTAGCCCAAACCCCTTGTTTGTTTTGATTCGGTTTTGTTTGTGTCTTTCGTTGTAGGTGTATGCAAGCTCGTTCCGTCCGAGGAACACTTGAGCTTGATTTTGTGTGTGACCCGGAGAGTATTCTAAGACAAGCCCGAAAGAAGAAGAGGATGGCGGACCAAGCCCGTAATGAGGAGGTTGAAAGGATGAGAGCCGACATGGCTCGAATGCAAATTGAAATGGCGAACCGAGATGCCGAGGCCCGTAGAGAGAGGGAGCAAAGGATGAGATTGGAGGCTCAAATAAACACTCAACCCCGGAATGCTAGACAATACATGCAATAGGGTTATATGCTCTTGCAGAAGGCTTCATAATAGCATGTACATCCGTGAACTCTCACTTTGGTATCTCCGATTCTCTATATGGGATTAACTTCTAAACTCATCTCAATTTAAAAGATGTAATTCTTTAAAACCCACAAGATGAAATGTGTTTCCACTATAATCAGGCACCAACACAACCCCATGGACTGGGGCTTCATCAACACAACCCCATGGACTGGGGCTTCATCGTGAAGAAGCTAAGGTCCAACATTTAGTAATTTTATGCCTTGTGTTTGGGGGAGAGAGCACGTTGTTTTGTGCATGAGCAAGAGAAGAACGGAAGTCAAATGTGTCGGCCCAATTGTCCTTTGTCCATTGTTTTGCATGTTCTAGGTTAAGGAAGCGGTGGGAACGGAATATAAATCCGCACAAAGTGAACAATTCTCTTCTCGTATTTCGTTTTTTTTTAACTTTTTTGCCTCTTGTGCGGGTTTCACAATTTTCTTTGAAATTTCGGGTTTTTAACTTTTTGCCTCTTGTGCAGGGTATAAATCCGCACAATATTCACGGTTAGCCCATTCTTGGGCCACACAAGTGAATCAGGTTTATCCATACCACTTGTGCGGGTTGAATATCTGCAAAATAAACCCGGTTTTTCTGAAAAAACTTGTGCGGATCCCGTAGCCGCACAAGTTAGAGTGCGGAAATTAAAAAAAGTAGTGCGCAAAATTAGCCGATTATTTTGGAGATAATCTAGATTTTCTCCATTTTGGAGAAGCGTATGGAGCATCTCTTAGGGTTTAAAAATACCAAAAATGTAATAATTTGATGTTGCTAAGAATACGAATCATCACTTAGAGATGCTTTTAATACGTCAAATAGAAGTTTTTGGCAGGATGAACATACATGCAAAAAAATGTTTGGAGTTGGTGGTCATGGCCCTTTATTTTTTATGTTTTTTTGATAAATGAAAGAAACTAGGTTAGCCCCTACAAACCGAGAGCTATTCCAGAGCATTCTGACGGATGAGGTCCTTGAGGACTGGATCAGAATCAAAAGTACAAGGTGAAACACGGCGAAGCAAGCCAGCTATGTGGTCTGCTACTCTGTTGGCTTTCCGGAAGACATGCCGAATGCCCCAACTTTGCAACTTGCTAAGCAACAACTGAATGTCTGACCGAATAAGCTCCACCTCCCACGGACAACTCCAATCCCCCAACACCGCACTCACCACCTACATGTTGTCACCTTCAATCATCAAACGGGGAACGCCACACCGAATGGCCTCAATAATCCCCTACCGAAGAGCCACAGCTTCGGAAAACACCATTGAACGACATTCGAGAAAACCACCGTCCAAAGAAATAATGCGGCCTCTGAAGTCCCTGATCACAAATCCATAGAAAGAAACACCATCAAAATTAACCGCTCCATCAAAGTTGAGCATGAAATAGTCATTTGTGGGTTTGACCCATTTAGGCTTCTTTCTGCGTTGTTTTTGACTTATTGCTTCACGATCCTTAAAATGATCGACCTCGCAAGCTTGCTTATCCTTATTGGCTCTTGTCCAATCATCCAACTGTCTTATTGTAAGTTCGAGGATAGTGTTGGGATTTATTTGTAATTGATTTCCTTGATTGAAAATATTTTTGTTCTTGAGGTACCAAGTACACCACCACAGGCAACACAGAGTTTCAAGTTGATTTTTATTTATAAGGGAGCGCAACTCACTGATAAACTCCAACGTAGGCGGTTTCCTAAGCCTAATTGACTCAGTTTTTGGGAAAGAGCAGGGTTTAGTGCATTTATGGCATTGCGTGTATGACTACATTCTATTAAAAGGTGAAAAGCATCTTCATTTGGTACGTTACAAAAACTACAGCCTTGCCGGACCGCGATGTGGTTCGCAACAAGTTTAGATTTAGTAGGCAGTCCATTACAACATAGTTTCCAAATAAAGTTCTTCTGCTTTGGCGGGATGTTTAAATTCTAAATCCATTCAAGATCGACTCTTGGACTTAGTTTGTTATCCTGAATCCATTTCATGGTAGCGTTTGTGGAGTACAATCCATTCTTGCTGGGTTTCCAATACATTCGATTTGAGATATTATTGACAGGGATAATAACCTTGTCGATTTCATCGACAAACTCCGGTGTTAGGACTTGCCTTAGTTTTTCTAGATCCCAAGTTTTGTCATCTCTGATATAGGAGCTTACATACTCCTCTATGTTGATTGTGTCTTTGGCCTCTTCTGTTGGCTTAATACAACAATTGGGAATCCAATTGTCCTTACAGAAGCGGATTGTATTGTCATCTCCAACTTGCCACATTAAACTAGTGAGGAACTGATCCTTAAGGCTCATGAGTTTGGACCACTGCCATGATGTGTTTTGTTGCTTTTTTATAGTTCCACAGGGTATTTGTTTTTAGGTATTTTTGTTATACAATCTTTACCTACAGGTTTCCAAGGTCAACAATTAGTTTCCATAATAGCTTTATTTTCATGATAACTCCATTTCTACATTGTTTTTTTTTTTAATCAAAACTCCACTTCTACATTGTGAATCATATTAACCCAATTGGCAATAAAGAAGTAGGAGGGGTATATATTAATTAGCCTTCTTTAGTTTTACTCTTTAAATGTTGGGATGAATTTCAATGGGTGATTTCACTTGATCAATGTCGTCACAATAACCGTAAATAATGATATTATACAAGTGTACTTTTTCTTGTTGATTAGTTTTACTTCTATATTGAATGTTATTTATTCTTTCTCTCTTCTTTTCTTGTTGATTTATCGAGAGTTTAGTCTCGGTTTACTAGCTAGGCTATTCGATATTTCAAATTCTTACCTTTTTAAAAAAGACTATAAATGATATTGATGTCTCTTATTTTGGAGGTGTTTTAGTAGTTAATTTCCCTTGTAAATATGTGTCTTTCATTCCTTTCTTTGTTAGTTTCGTTCCTTCTTAGCTTAGTTCCCGGTTTTCTTTGAGATTCGGAAACTATGCAAGTTTGCTTTGATTTGTAGGTAAAATGGCAAGAATGGGGACATTTTGGAGGAGCTAATGAAGGAGCCAAGTAAAGGAATGCAAGAGCCAAGCCAAGAATGAAGTGGAACTAAAGGAAACCCAAGAAGAAGACAAGGATCGAGGCCCAGGACCGAGCACCACCACGTCGGGCCCGAGATCGAGCAGCCAGAGACCAGGACCGACGTTCCCAACGTCGGGCCCGATGTTGCTCCGTATCGATCCAAGTCGGCAATGGAGTGGATTATTCCCTAAGGCATATTTTTAGTAACTTTCCACATTTGCCCCTTTCTAAATTGGGAATTCCTTGGTCCCCAATCCAAGGAGGAGGATAATTAGAGGTGATTAGTGGTCATTTGAGGGGGGGAGCAAGAGTTTACACACACCACACCCAAATCACTCTCTAAAAACTCAAGGAAGACTTGGAGAGCAAGGAGAAGAGAGGCGAAGGAAGAGAAGAGGAGATCGGTGGCCTAGAGAGGAGGATTAGTGAGTTTTGTACTTTGTTTTGCTTTGATCTAGTAGAATTGAGACTTGAATCTTGTTGACACTTTGTGATTTGAATGCAATTGGAGTTTGATTGGATGTTGATGATTGAGATTTGCTTGATTTCCCTTTTGATTATGTTTTTCTCTTACCATATGGAGTAGATTCCATAGTCTTGGGCTATGGGAGAATCCCCTAGCTATGATTGGGTAGAAAACCCCAATTCCATAGCCTTGAGTGCTTGATTTGTGAATCCTCTCTACATTGAGCTTCAATTCTCTTGTGGAAACAAGAGATCTAGGGCTTGTGTTTGGTAAGAGTAAGCGTGAGCAATCTCGATCCCATCACAAGTTCCTAGCATCGAAGGTGAGTGAAAACTCCCTTAGGTCGAGGTGTAGAGTGGAGGGATCCGGGGCTAGCAACCTCGATCTCACAAGGATCAAACACTTATTGGTTGAATTGGGGAAGAATATCCAAGTCTAGTTAGGGGAGGAACCCAAAAACCCAAGACCGATCTACTTATTTGTGCAAGACAGAGTTACCTAGCAAGTCGGGCCCGACATAGTGTACGTCGGTCCCGGCCAAACTCGACCTCGATCCACCCTCGGACCGAAGTGACCAGTGTCGGTCCGAGGCGATCTTCCTTTTTTTTCTTTGTTTTGCCTTTCTTTTCTCCCTTTTTAGTCTTTCGGGTACTCTCGACGCACAAACTCCCGTGTGTTCGACACCCTACCTCTTTACTACAATTGAGGTTCGGTTTTATAAATTTAAATTGTGAGACCCTCCGATCCCGGACCGATCAGAATTTTTGGCGCCGTTGCCGGGGAGTTCTATTTGTTCGAGGTACCCATCTTTTGTTGAGTCTTTGATTTGGTAGTGATTTGGGTGAGGGACTAGCCCAAACCCTTTGTTTGTTTTGATTTGGCTTTTGTTTGTGTCTTTGGTTGTAGGTCCATGCGAGCTAGTTCCGTCCGAGGAACACTTGAGCTCGATTTTGTGTGTGACCCGGAGAGTATTCTAAGGTAAGCCCGAAAGAAGAAGAGGATGGCGGACCAAGCCCGAGATGAGGAGTTTGAGAGGATGAGAGCCGACATGGCTCGAATGCAACTTGAAATGGCGAACCGAGATGCCGAAGCCCGTAGAGAGAGGGAGCAAAGGATAAGGTTGGAGGCTCAAATCAACACCCAACCCCGGAATGCTAGACAATACATGCATCCGGAGTTGAAGGTGCCCGAACCGGCCATCGTCTTGCCGGAGGTGTCAAAGAATTTTGAGATCAAAACTCAATTTATCTCACTCATCAAGAGAGAGCAATTCCAAGGGAGACCGAATGAGTGCCCGATCGAGCATGTGAAGCAATTCAAAGATCTATCTGAGACCATCTCGACGGACGATGAGACGCTTGAGTATGTGCTGCTTAAGGCCTTCAAGTGATCTTTGGGAGGCAAAGCTTTGCATTGGTTGGAGAGTCAAGCACCTCGTTCTATCACATCATGGAGGGCTCTCAACGACTCATTCTTGATGAAGTTCTTCCCGCCCACCAAGACGACAGAGCTTAGAAGGAAGATTGCTAGCTTTCAACAAGGAGCTCATGAGCCACTTTTCGAGGCGTGGGATCGGTTCAAAGAGATGTTAAGGGCGTGTCCGACACTTGGTCAACAACCCTATGTCCTTCAAGACATTTTCTTCCAAGGAATCAACCCCGCCACCAAGGATAAATTGAACCTCCATACCGATTGTGGGTTCATTGACTTGCCTCCGGAGCAAGCATGGGAGTTGCTAGACAAACTCTCGGATTATGAGGCCATGTATGGAGTCAATCAAGTGAGCAAGGAAGTGAGAATCCATGGAGAAGGTCCAAAGAGGCTCTACGATCCCAAGAGTGAAGAGGTGGACAAAGATGTGAAGATCCAATTCTTGGAGGATGAGTTGAACAAAATGAGGAGGAAGATGGGTCATCTCCAACAAAACACGAGAGCATGTGAAGAATGTGGTTCTTTGAAGCATGGAGCCCAAGAGTGCCCAAATGAGCGCCAAGTCCGATTGGCCGAGCAAATTGAGGAGGCCAACTATGTTCAAAGGAACTATGGAGGGAGAACCAATTTCAACAATGGAGGAAGGTGGAACCAAGGCCAAGCTAGTGGCTACAACAACAACTTCAACCAACACGAGCCAAGGGCCCAACCACCACCATATCGACCTCCCGGATTCTATGAGCAAACACCTCAATGGGCTCAAGATTTGAAGAATCAAGTCACCAACATAGAGACTCAATTCAAGGAGTTTGGTGTGTGGAGAAGACAAGTGGACAACCAATTTGTTCACATGACAAATCAACTTCCAAGAGAGGAAGGGAGACTCCCGGGCCGACCCGAGGAGAATCCCCGTGCACAACAACAACAAAACGAAGTTCGTGCCATAGGATTGAGGAGTGGACGGAGTTTGCCCGAGCCACAAGTTCCAAGAGCAAGAGAAGGAAGTCGGACCGAGGTTCCCAGCACCTCGGGCCCGACGTGCCTAGACATCGAACCGGTAGATGGAGGAGGTCCCTTGAAGTGGACCGAGATACCCAGCAACTCGGGCCCGACTTGCCCTGAAGTCGGCCCGACTTGCCCTGAAGGTGGCTCGACGTGCCCAAAAATCCCCTGCCCCCGGTCCGAGATGCTTGACGTCGGTCCCGACGTCAATCCGAAGTCGATCCAAGATGAAGATGTGGAGAGAAGCCAAGATCGATCCAAGGAGGTGGATCCAAGCAAGAAGCAAGGTGCTACCACTCTTCCATATCCTATGAAGAAGCCCAAGGAGATTGTTGAGGGCAAGTTCAAGCGGTTCTTAAAGCTTTTGCAAGGCTTGAACATCACTATTCCATTCACCGATACTCTAAGTGAGATGCCATCCTATGCAAAGTTCTTGAAGGAAATCTTGAGCAAGAAGAGGTCAATAGTTGAGATGCAAGATGAGGTGAAGATCTTGGAGCTACCTCAAAAGCTAGGTGATCCCGGAAGATTTGCCATCACCGTAGGGATTGGATCCCAAAGCTTCAAGGCTCTTTGTGATTTAGGAGCAAGCATATCGGTTTTGCCCATGAGCATATGGAGAAGGGCTAACCTCGGAGATATGGAACTGGTTGATATGAGTCTTACCATGGCCGATGGTTCATCAACAAAGGCCACCGGAATTCTAGATGACGTCCCGGTTAGAGTTGGAAGATATTTTGTGCCCGATGATTTTGTGATCTTAGACATGAAAGAGGATCCGATGGTGCCCATTATTCTTGGGAGGCCGTTTCTAGCTACGGCGGGTGCCAAGTTTGATGTGAGGAATGGGAAGGTCACTTTCGAGATTGGAGAGGAAAAAGTGGAGTTCCATTTCAACAAGGCCCTTAATGAACCGGATGCATTGACGATTTTGAAACTAGAGGAAAGTGCCAAGCGCAAGAGAGAGGAGTTGGAATCCACAAGAGAGGAAGTACCATTGAGAGACCATGCCATGGTCAATGTTCAAGTCCATGAAGAGTATCCTAATCTATATCCTTTTGATGTGGGAGATTCTTACATTTGTCTAAGTGATTTGAAAGAGGATCTAGAGGATGATTACCTTTGCTTGAGTGATTTGCAAGACAATTTGAGTTATGATGTCATTGAGTCCCCTAGAAATTCTTTAGATTTTTGTGATGTAGGTAATGAGGAGCAAGTTGAGAAGATGCAAGAGATACCCACCTACACTTGGGAGGAGAAGAATGATGGAGAATTTGGAGGCCACTCTTTCATCAAACACAAATGGTGGCACTTTGGTTATGAGGAGAATGGAGGTGCATATGACAAGGAGGATCTATTCACCGTGTTTCACCCTCCTTGAAGGGTAGAGGTTAGAAGTCAAGCTAGTGACTTAAAAGAAGCGCTCCTCGGGAGGCAACCCGGGATTGGTAGATTCATTTTCGTAGTTTCTAGTTTGTTTTTCTTTGCCTTAGCATAAATTCTTCCTAATCTCTTCTTTAGCATGTATTTTGTGGATATATGTGTTATGTGAGCTTGATGATCATGTGTGGTATTTGTGGAAATGATGCAATGACTTGTGGGTAGAAAATACCAAGCCGAGGGAATTTTAGGAAACAAAACCGGGTAGGACCGAGGTACCCAATACCTCGGGCCCGAGGTACCCAATACCTCGGGCCCGAGGTCCCAACGTCGGTCCAAGCTAGCCGACCCATTTTGGACTTGATTTTGATGGAAATTCCTATTTTACCCTTCTGACCTACCTTTGTCTTCTACCCCATTTAAGCCCCCTTTCCCTTACCTAACACCCATTACCTCCATAACTACCTTCCCAAAATACCAATCCCTTCAAAAACTCCCAATTCGATCCCCATCTCCCACCATACTCGAACCTCAAGCAATCTAACCCACAAAAACTCGATCCAACCCCTAGCATCCTCAAACATCGATCCTCAAGCCAAAATCCCAACCAAAATCCCATAGATCTTTATCCCTCTTCAAGATCTAGAAGAGAAATTTAGGTTCTAAGAAGTCTTTGATTCTTCTTATTTGGTATGTGAATCTCAATCTCTACTTGATTCTTTGTGAAATTCATGCTTACATTGCTAGATTTGAGATATGCCATGATTGAGTGAGCTAGACCTTGAGCATCCATGGTGATTTGCATGCATTGTGAAATTTGTGCTTAAGTGTTGCTAAATCCCACTTAGAACTTCGATTGGTGATGAGAAATGGTTGATTTTGGATTTTAGGAGCATGATAGAGTGTTTTATGGGTGATTCGAAGTAGAGAAGTCGAAATATAATCGGACCGAGGTACCCAGAACCTCGGACCGATGTTGCATGTCGGTCCACAGACTAGGACCGAGGTCCACAACCTCGGACCCGATGTCTTTTGCATGTCGGTCCTATGCTTTTCGAGTTTCTCTTGTGTGAACTTTGGGATTCATGAGCTGGAATGTTGGTTATAGCATGTTTATCATGATATATCTTGTAGCCTGACCATTGATATGTGATTCTTAGTTCATGCATGATTGAATTTTGTGGATTGAGTGTGTTAAGAACAAGTATGGGGTCATCTCTTTGCATGATGAGTTGTTTGTAGTGGAAGTTTGTGCTCTTGTTGTGATTGTATAGATTTTATCTTGGAGTTCTTTGGTTTTGATTGTGTAGGTACCATGTCTACCCGAGCATCTTCTTCAAGGATGGAGAAAGCAACTAGGAAGTCCAAGAAGTCGTCCAAGAAGTCGTCCAAAGGATGGACGACGTGCGCTTTGAGGATGAGGATGTGGCTAGAGAGTATGAGCGTCTCATGGGTCTATCTCACCACACTCGGTGCTTAGATTGGGAGTCTATTCGAAAGATGTGCATGGAGGAGGCTCTTATTCAGTGCTATTCTCATATTGGGCTCAACGTCTTGATAAGGTGGAACAACACTCACTATCCCGCCTTGACGTCCGAGTTCATGGCAACCTTCAATTGCACCTATGAAGGAGTCGAGAGTGAAGGCATGATTTCCTTCCAAATGGGCAACGAATTGCATGAGGTGTCTCTTCGGGATATGGCACATTACTTCGGCTTCCCTTTCCCGAGAGATGAGGCCTATAAACGAGAAGGTGGACTACCATTGGAGGTTTGTAGCCGGAAGACGTGAGATGAGGAAAGGAGCATCGACTAATGAGATAGCAAACCCACTCTTCCGAGTCATGATCCGAGCCTTGGGTTGTTCTATCTTTGCTAGGCATGAATTGAGCAAGCCAATGAAGGAGGAGGCAATGCTACTCTATGAGATGTTGTTTGAGAATGAGAAGCCAATGAACCTTGCATGGGAATGGGTGAAGATGGTGAGGGACTTCCAAAGTTCTTCATGGATCTACTTCGGAGGCATGATAGCCGTGTTGGCTCATCGCCTTGAGGTGGACTTGTCTACCTACACGCCGGCCCCTAATGGTGTGGAGATCATGGACCTAAAGTACTTCAAGAAGGCCAACATCATCAAAGAGAAGCAAGTGACCTGTGCCACCACACACCTAGCCCCACACTCCAACTTCGACAATGTGCACATACCTTTGGGGCCACGTCTCTTCAATCTCACCATCTACTGCAATTGGTTCCAAGTATGGACGGGCAAGGTGGATCCTTTTGGAGAGCCGGAGGGGACGCTTGAGGTTAGGAGACAACCACAACACATCCGCTTTACTTCTCCTCAAGTTTCCCCGGACACCGAAGAAGAGGAGCCTAACCAATATGAGTTTGTGAGAAGAGATGACATGGATGTGGACTTGCCTAGAGATGAAAAAGAAGAAGAAGATGGTGGTTACCACAATTTGCTCACCGACCACGCACCAACACTCTTGGACCGAGGTACAAGCAACGTCGGGCCCGACATCCACCAACGTCGGTCCGATGCATACTTGCCCGATCCGGTCCCGAGCCGATTTGAGAGGGGTGAGGGAAGTGGAGCACATCAAGCACCACCAAGCTATGGAGGGTATGAGGGGTAAGCCCAATGGTATGGGCCCGGAATGGTGTTCCCCGAGCCAAATCAATCGGTGGACATGAACTTCTTGGCTAACCAAATGGCGCATCTCCAACTTCAACAATCAAGCTTGCTTCAAGATGCACACCACATCAACCTTCAACAACAAAACCTCAACTTCCAACAACAACAACTTTCTCACCACCAAGAGGACTTCCAAGTGCAATTTGATGAGGTGAACCGCAACATGGCCTACATGAGACGTGATGTGGATGACTTGAGGGCGGCCGAGGATCAAAGATGGAGCGTCCAAGAGAGTTTCAATGAGTGGATGACCGGGAATTTCTCCTCCCGTGAAGATCAATGGATGCGCCCCGCCCCACAAATCCAACCGCCAAGTCAAGACCCTTTCCACGATCAAGTGTATGAGCGAGAGCGGCACGCCCGGCTCCAAAGGAGACAACGCCGCGGTCACCCTCCGAACTAAGCCTCAACAAGCCATTCAAGAATAAGGAAATTGTGAGCTTTCTTGACTCTTCTCTTTACTTTTGAGTTTTGATTTCTTTTGATGAGGACATCAAAATTTTAAGTATGGGGTGGGTTAGTAGCTCATAGTTCCATGTTTAGTTTCATGTGTTTTCTCTTGTTTTGTCTAAGGGATGTTTCATTTTGGGTTAGTGGTATGATGAATGATCTGATGATTTGATGGTTGAATTTTATGGCATGAATGGATGAGTTTGTTTGATTTTTTTGTTTCAGAAAATTTTTGCAAAAATCTATAAAAAAATTCGGTTAAAAACAACAAAAAGATTTTTGTTTTGGACTAGGAATTCCCATCTTAGATGTCCATATGAAGGCTAATGATGATGTGAGCATGTAAATTCCTTTGCATACTTTTGGATAGTTTAGCCTCAACATGGATGTTGTTTTTGATATGATATGATCTCTTGCATGTTTTTATTGAGCACATGAGTTCTTGGATGAGTTTTGATACAACTAAGCTTGAGTGACCCTTGTGAGATTATTTTTGGCCATTTTAGGGATACTTGTTCATATTGCTTATCCCTCATTTTCTTGTGTGATTAGCTCATGCATGCTTAGTAAAACTTGCTATTGCGGTGTTTATCTATTTTCCAAGACCAATATGAGAATTGTTCTATGCATTGTCGCATTGATTTGAACTTTGTTTCACTAAGTCACAAAATATTCCATATCCTACCTTGAAGATAAACCGTTGTTTGTAGCCCCGTTTTAGCCTTAGACCTTTGTTTGAAACTCCTCAAAAATATGATTCCTAGCCTATATGACTTGACCCTTATGGGATTGGACTTTAGTGAGAGGTTTTGGAAGAATATTTGGAGAGTTGAGATTCTCTTTGGTGAAGGGCAAAAAGGGAATTACAAAACAAGTGGGTAGTGCATCTTTGTTGTGAAGAAAGAAAGAAATGTTGGAAAAAAAATAGTGGATTGAAGGCAAAGTACTTACAATTGTAGTAAACTCTCACAATTTAAATTCTGATCGGTCCGGGATCGGAGGGTCTAACAATTTAAATTTATAAAACCGAACCTCAATTGTAGTAAAGAGGTAGGGTGTCGAACACACGGGAGTTCGTGCGTCGAGAGTACCCGAAAGACTAAAAGGGGAGAAAAGAAAGGCAAAACAAAGAAAAACAAGGGAGATCGCCTCGGACCGACACTGGTCACTTCGGTCCGAGGGTGGATCGAGGTCGAGTTTGGCCGGGACCGACGTACACTATGTCGGGCCCGACTTGCTGGGTAACTCGGTCTTGCACAAATAAGTAGATCGGTCTTGGGTTTTTTGGGTTCCTCCCCTAACTAGACTTGGATATTCTTCCCCAATTCAACCAATAAGTGTTTGATCCTTGTGAGATCGAGGTTGCTAGCCCCGGATCCCTCCACTCTACACCTCGACCTAAGGGAGTTTTCACTCACCTTCGATGCTAGGAACTTGTGATGGGATCGAGATTGCTCACGCTTACTCTTACCAAACACAAGCCCTAGATCTCTTGTTTCCAAAAGAGAATTGAAGCTCAATGTAGAGAGGATTCACAAATCAAGCACTCAAGGCTATGGAATTAGGGTTTTCTACCCAATCCTAGCTAGAGGATTCCCGCATAGCCCAAGACTATGGAATCTACTCCATATGGTAAGAGAAAAACATAATCAAAAGGGAAATCAAGCAAATCTCAATCATCAACATCCAATAAAACTCCAATTGCATTCAAATCTCAAAGTGTCAACAAGATTCAAGTCTCAATTCTACTAGATCAAAGCAAAACAAAGTACAAAACTCACTATTCCTCCTCTCTAGGCCACCGATCTTCTCTTCTCTTCCTTCTCCTCTCTTCTCCTTGCTCTCCAAGTCTTCCTTGAGTCTTTAGAGAGTGATTAGGGTGTGGTGTGTGTAAACTCTTGCTCCCCCCCCCCCCCCTCAAATGATCACTAATCACCTCTAATTATCCTCCTCCTTGGATTGGGGGCCAAGGAATTCCCAATTTAGAAAGGGACAAATGTGGAAAGTTACTAAAAATATGCCTTGGGGAACAATCCACTCCATTGCCGACTTGGATCGACACGGAGCAACATCGGGCCCGACGATGGGAACGTCGGTCATGGTCTCTGGCTGCTCGATCTCGGGCCCGACGTGGTGGTGCTCGGTCCTGGGCCTCGATCCTTGTCTTCTTCTTGGGTTTCCTTTAGTTCCACTTCATTCTTGGCTTGGCTCTTGCATTCCTTGACTTGGCTCCTTCATGAGCTCCTCCAAAATGTCCTCATTCTTGCCATTTTACCTACAAATCAAAGCAAACTTGCATAGTTTCCGAATCTCAAAGAAAACCGGGAACTAAGCTAAGAAGGAACGAAACTAACAAAGAAAGGAATAAAAGACACATATTTACAAGGGAAATTAACTACTAAAAACCCCCCAAAATAAGAGACATCAGAATACCCCATACTTAAACTTGCTTGTCCTCAAGCAATAACAATGTAAGCAAGACCGAAGCACAATCTTCAAGTAAAGCCTCATATGAAAAATCAAGTAAGAACAAGTGATAGATATGCTAGCAAGATTATGTCATCACACATGATCAAGTGTTCAAGGAATTAAGTATAATACAACCAAGCCTCACTTTAGGGATGTGAAAATGTGTATCACTCATCATGTGTTTAGGTTTAGCAATGAACACTCAAACTCAACAATCATGCAAGTAAAGGCTTTACCATTGAAGCTAATATCACCAATTCCTCCACCTAGAGATGCCTATTACAATGCACACAAAGAATAGGAACTTAGCTCAATGGAGGTCCTCAAAGAGGTTCCATTCTGCCGGGTTATAATGGGGCTTTTGGCGTTTCTCAAGGTGGGAATCATTTTGGTCTTGTGGTGCTTACAATGGGGATTGAACTTTCTAGTCTCTCACCAAACTTACCAAATTATTCCACTTTCAACATACATTCAAAAAGACTTTGATTTTCTTTTCTTTTCAACCCACTTCACTTAACATTCCACTTCATCTTTGCACTTAACTTTTTGTTGGATTTTTCTCACTTTTGCACTAGGATCGACTTGCACTCTAACTCGGGCCCGATGTGCACTTTAACTCGGTCGGTGCCCTTTTCTTCACTTAAGCACTTTGCTTTCAATCCACTATTTTTTTCCAACATTTCTTTCTTTCTTCGCAACAAAGATGCACTACCCACTTGTTTTGTAACTCCCTTTTTGCCCTTCACCAAAGAGAATCTCAACTCTCCAAATATTCTTCCAAAACCTCTCCCTAAAGTCCAATCCCATAAGGGTCAAGTCATATAGGCTAGGAATCATATTTTTGAGGAGTTTCAAACAAAGGTCTAAGGCTAAAACGGGGCTACAAACAACGGTTTATCTTCAAGGTAGGATATGGAATATTTTGTGACTTAGTGAAACAAAGTTCAAATCAATGCGACAATGCATAGAACAATTCTCATATTGGTCTTGGAAAATAGATAAACACCGCAATAGCAAGTTTTACTAAGCATGCATGAGCTAATCACACAAGAAAATGAGGGATAAGCAATATGAACAAGTATCCCTAAAATGGCCAAAAATAATCTCACAAGGGTCACTCAAGCTTAGTTGCATCAAAACTCATCCAAGAACTCATGTGCTCAATAAAAACATGCAAGATATCATATCATATCAAAAACAACATCCATGGTTAGGCTAAACTATCCAAAAGTATGCAAAGGAATTTACATGCTCACATCATCATTAGCCTTCATATGGACATCTAAGATGGGAATTCCTAGTCCAAAACAAAAATCTTTTTGTTGTTTTTAACCGAATTTTTTTATAGATTTTTGCAAAAATTTTCTCAAACAAAAAAAACAAACAAACTCATCCATTCATGCCATAAAATTCAACCATCAAATCATCACATCATTCATCATACCACTAACCCAAAATGAAACATCCCTTAGACAAAACAAGAGAAAACACATGAAACTAAACATGGAACTATAAGCTACTAACCCACCCCATACTTAAAATTTTGATGTCCTCATCAAAAGAAATCAAAACTCAAAAGTAAAGAGAAGAGTCAAGAAAGCTCACAATTTCCTTATTCTTGAATGGCTTGTTGAGGCTTAGTTCGCCAAGAGGAGAGCCCATGTGGCCCTTACTTCTTCACTTGGGTCCGTCTTATCATAAAACTTTTTCACTCGATGACCATTTACCCGAAAGATCCTTCCATCATCACTTATCAAATCGACCGCTCCTTGAGAAAGTATTTGATGTACCACAAACGGTCCGCTCCACCTTGTTCAAAGCTTACCCGGAAAGAACCGTAGTCGTGCATTAAAGAGAAGAACCTTGTCTCCGACTTGGTAAGTTTTGGGGACCAACTTCCTATCATGCCACCTTTTAGTCTTCTCTTTATACAACTTGGCGTTTTCGTAGGCCTTCAAACGTAACTCTCCTAACTCATGTAGGTCTAGGTGCCTCTTCTCTCCGGCGAGATTTATATCTCAATTCATCTCTTTGAGAGCCCATTTGGATTTGTGCTCCAACTCCACCGGGAGATGGCACGCCTTGCCAAACACTAGATTGAAAGGTGTAGTTCCCAAGGGTGTCTTGAAAGCGGTTCTATAAGCCCAAAGTGCATCATCGAGCTTAGATGACCAATCCTTTCTTGGGTTAGACACCGTCTTCTCCAAAATGGCCTTGATTTGACGATTGGAAACTTCCACTAGCCCACTTGTTTGAGGGTGGTAAGGAGTAGCAACTCGGTGAGACACCCCATACTTGATCAACACATTCTCGAAGCATCTTTCAATGAAGTGTGGGCCACCATCGCTAATGAGAACTCTCGGGACGCCAAATCTAGAAAAGATGTTACTCTTCAAGAACTTCATCACAACTCTTGCATCGTTGGTCCTTGTTGGAATGGCCTCCACCCATTTAGAGACATAATCAACGGCCACCAAAATGTACTTGTACGGGCCCGACGTTGGGAAAGGTCCCATGAAGTCGATCCCCCATACATCAAAGAGCTCCACTTCTAGCATTCCGGTTTGTGGAGTCTCATTTCTCGTTGACAAATTTCCTTCTCTTTGGCACTCCTCACATCTCTTCACATACTCATGAACATCCTTAAACATGGTTGGCCAATAGAAACCACAATGAAGAATTTTGGCCGTGGTTTTGGAACTCTTAGCATGCCCTCCGGTTGGCAAAGAATGGCAATGACGAATGACGAATGACACTTTCAACCTCCTCGCTTGGAATGCACCGTCTATAGATTCTATCGCTCCCTTCCTTGTATAGGTACGGATCATCCCAATAATATTGCCTAGCATTATGTAAGAATTTCTTCCTAGCCAAGTAAGACAAATTTGGTGGGATCACTCCCCCTACAACAAAGTTAGCAAAATCCGCAAACCAAGGGGTGACCCTTCGTTTTGCGGTCTCAATAGATAGAAGACAAGTAGGAGGTGAAGTCTTAATCAATTTAGGACGAGAAGGAATGGAGACCGAGTGAAGGATCTTACTTGAATTCGTGGACCGACATTGCAAGGTATTGAGCCCGACATGTGGAGACGTCGATCGGGTCGAACAAGTGCACATCTCTCCTGGGACCGACGTCGAAGACCTCGGGCCCGAGGTACTGGGCACCTCGGTCCGATGTTCCGCACTCCTCACTCGACGCTTCTCCTTGGTCGATCCATCCTTTCTTTCCTTCTTGCTACTCATTAGACCTTCATCCGCCCTTATGTTATCTATTTCCACACCATCCTCCATCTCATTCATGTACTCCACGGGCAACCGAGATACATGATCGGCCACCAAATTCTCCGAGCCTACCTTATCCTTGATCTCATGGTCAAACACTCAAACTCTTGAAGAAGAAGCATCCATCTCAAAAGCCTTGGTTTTGCATCTTTCTTCTTCATGAGGTACTTGATTGCCGCATGATCCGTATAGACTACCACCTTAGATCCCACAAGATATGACCGGAATTTTTCAAATGCAAATACCACCGCTAGGAATTCCTTTTCCGTAGTTGTGTACTTGCATTGAGTTTCATCCAAGGTTTTACTTGCATAGTAGATGGCATGCAACTTTCCCTCCTTTCTTTGCCCAAGAACGGCTCCCACGGCAAAATCACTTGCATCACACATTACTTCGAAAGGAAGATTCCAATCGGGAGACGCCATAATAGGTGCCGAAACCAAAGCATCTCTCAACCTACAAAAAGCACTCATGCAATCCTCGGAAAATTCGAAGGGAACATCCTTCATTAAGAGGTTAGACAATGGTTTTGAGATTTTAGAGAAATCTTTGATGAAGCGTCTATAAAAGCCCGCATGCCCTAAGAAACTCCTAACATCACGCACACAAGTTGGTGGGGGAAGTTTTTCAATGATCTCAATCTTAGCCCTATGAACTTCTATTCCTCTACTAGAAATGAGATGTCCTAGGACTATTCCTTCCTTAACCATGAAATGACATTTTTCCCAATTAAGCACAAGGTTAGTCTCTTCACATCTAGCCAACACTCTATCCAAATTAGCCAAGCAAGTATCAAAAGAGGAACCATAGACCGAAAAATCATCCATGAATACTTCCACTATTTCCTCTACCATGTCGGAGAAGATAGACATCATGCACCTTTGAAATGTTGCCGGAGCATTGCACAAACCGAAAGGCATGCGTCTATAGGCAAACGTTCCATAGGGACATGTAGAAGTCGTCTTCTCTTGATCATTGGGGTGAATAGGAATTTGCCAAAATCCACTATACCCGTCAAGGTAGAAAAAGTATTCATGTTGTGCTAATCTTTCAAGAACTTGATCAATAAAAGGAAGGGGGAAATGATTCTTACGAGTGCCACTATTTAACTTTAGGTAATCAATGCACATGCGCCATTTTGTAGTGGTTCTTGTAGGAATCATTTCTCCTTTCTCATTTTGCACTACGGTTAATCCACCCTTTTCAGGAACTACATGCACGGGACTAACATATTTGCTATCCGAAATTGGGAAGATGATTCCCGCATCCAACATCCTAAGTATCTCGCTTTTAACCACTTCTTTCATATTAGGGTTCAATCTTCTTTGTGGTTCAATAGTGGGCTTATGGTTGTCCTCCATGTAGATCCTATGCATGCAAATTGATGGTGAAATTCCCTTTAGTTCCTCTAATGAATACCCTAAGGCTCCTCTATGCTTTCTCAAGACCTCTAGCAACTTAGACTCTTCCTCATCATTCAAATTAGCATTCACTGAAGAGTTAGGACCAAGGAAGGCATACCTCAAGTCCTTTGGAAGCTCCTTTAGTACATGTGAAGGCTCCGGTGGCGCTTGGGTTTCCTCCGTTTCGGCCTTGAATACCTCCAATTAAGACATCCCGCTCTCCACCTTCTCATCTTCCTCTTGGTCAGCAATTACCCCTTCGTTCTTCACTTCAACTCCATAGGGTGGCGGGATGGCTTTCAACTCTAGCTTCCTTGTGCTTGGCTTGTTAGATATAGCTTCCCATTGCACTCCACTTGGAAGGAATTGGACCATCTTGGCTTCTCTATGCAAAGCTTCTTTTGAAGTTGGTTTGAAGGAGAAATCGAGCTCTACTCCTCCAAATTCAAGGGACAAGTGACCTTTCTTCACATCTATCACGGCTCCGACCGTAGCTAGGAATGGTCTCCCCAAAATGATAGGCTCACCCGGCACTTCTAACATGTCAACCACAACAAAGTCCGTGGGGACATAGTGCCCTTCTATACACAATGGGTAATCTTCCACCACTCCAATTGGCTCAATCGATGTCCC
Organism: Polygonum maritimum; assembly: GCA_963924305.1. Classification (NCBI taxonomy): domain Eukaryota; kingdom Viridiplantae; phylum Streptophyta; class Magnoliopsida; order Caryophyllales; family Polygonaceae; genus Polygonum; species Polygonum maritimum. Next base: position 25,425,848 of record OZ002728.1, on the reverse strand, counting down.
ATCGGCTATGGTCAACCTCATGTTAACCGGAGCAATGAGTCCCATGGCGGTTGACTTCCATATTGTATATGGTATCACACTTGTACTCGCTCCAAGGTCACACAATGCTTGAAACTTTCGTGACCCAATGCTCATGGTGATGGCAAATCTTCCGGGATCACCTAGCTTTTGAGGTAGCTCCAAGATCTTTACCTCATCTTACATCTCAACAATTGACCTCTTCTTGCTCAAGATTTCCTTCAAGAACTTTGCATAGGATGGCATCTCACTTAGAGCATCGGTGAATGGAATAGTGATGTTCAAGCCTTGCAAAAGCTTTAAGAACCGCTTGAACTTGCCCTCAACAATCTCCTTGGGCTTCTTCATAGGATATGGAAGAGTGGTAGCACCTTGCTTCTTGCTTGGATCCACCTCCTTGGATCGATCTTGGCTTCTCTCCAAATCATCATCTTGGATCGACTTCGGATCGACGTCGGGACCGACGTCAAGCATCTCGGACCGGGGGCAGGGGATTTCTGGGCACGTCGAGCCACCTTCAGGGCAAGTCGGGCCGACTTCAGGGCAAGTCGGGCCCGAGTTGCTGGGTATCTCGGTCCACTTCAGGGGACCTCCTCCATCTACCGGTTCGATGTCTGGGCACGTCGGGCCCGAGGTGCTGGGAACCTCGGTCCGACTTCCTTCTCTTGCTCTTGGAACTTGTGGCTCGGGCAAACTCCGTCCACTCCTCAATCCTATGGCACGAACTTCGTTTTGTTGTTGTTGTGCACGGGGATTCTCCTCGGGTCGGCCCGGGAGTCTCCCTTCCTCTCTTGGAAGTTGATTTGCCATGTGAACAAATTGGTTGTCCACTTGTCTTCTCCACACACCAAACTCCTTGAATTGAGTCTCTATGTTGGTGACTTGATTCTTCAAATCTTGAGCCCATTGTGGTGTTTGCTCATAGAATCCGGGAGGTCGATATGGTGGTGGTTGGGCCCTTGGCTCGTGTTGGTTGAAGTTGTTGTTGTAGCCACTAGCTTGGCCTTGGTTCCACCTTCCTCCATTGTTGAAATTGGTTCTCCCTCCATAGTTCCTTTGAACATAGTTGGCCTCCTCAATTTGCTCGGCCAATCGGACTTGGCGCTCATTTGGGCACTCTTGGGCTCCATGCTTCAAAGAACCACATTCTTCACATGCTCTCGTGTTTTGTTGGAGATGACCCATCTTCCTCCTCATTTTGTTCAACTCATCCTCCAAGAATTGGATCTTCACATCTTTGTCCACCTCTTCACTCTTGGGATCGTAGAGCCTCTTTGGACCTTCTCCATGGATTCTCACTTCCTTGCTCACTTGATTGACTCCATACATGGCCTCATAATCCGAGAGTTTGTCTAGCAACTCCCATGCTTGCTCCGGAGGCAAGTCAATGAACCCACAATCGGTATGGAGGTTCAATTTATCCTTGGTGGCGGGGTTGATTCCTTGGAAGAAAATGTCTTGAAGGACATAGGGTTGTTGACCATGTGTCGGACACGCCCTTAACATCTCTTTGAACCGATCCCACGCCTCGAAAAGTGGCTCATGAGCTCCTTGTTGAAAGCTAGCAATCTTCCTTCTAAGCTCCGTCGTCTTGGTGGGCGGGAAGAACTTCATCAAGAATGAGTCGTTGATAGCCCTCCATGATGTGATAGAACGAGGTGCTTGACTCTCCAACCAATGCAAAGCTTTGCCTCCCAAAGACCACTTGAAGGCCTTGAGCAGCACATACTCAAGTGTCTCATCGTCCGTCGAGATGGTCTCACATAGATCTTTGAATTGCTTCACATGCTCGATCGGGCACTCATTCGGTCTCCCTTGGAATTGCTCTCTCTTGATGAGTGAGATAAATTGAGTTTTGATCTCAAAATTCTTTGACACCTCCGGCAAGACGATGGCCGGTTCGGGCACCTTCAACTCCGGATGCATGTATTGTCTAGCATTCCGAGGTTGGGTGTTGATTTGAGCCTCCAACCTTATCCTTTGCTCCCTCTCTCTACGGGCTTCGGCATCTCGGTTCGCCATTTCAAGTTGCATTCGAGCCATGTCGGCTCTCATCCTCTCAAACTCCTCATCTCGGGCTTGGTCCGCCATCCTCTTCTTCTTTCGGGCTTGCCTTAGAATACTCTCCGGGTCACACACAAAATCGAGCTCAAGTGTTCCTCGGACGGAACTAGCTCGCATGCACCTACAACCAAAGACACAAACAAAAGCCGAATCAAAACGAACAAAGGGCTTGGGCTAGTCCCTTGTTGGGATGCTATCAAGAACGCTTGCGTACTTGTTAGTGTTCCATACAACCGTCCCTTAGTTTTGATATGACAAACTCACTTTGATTCTAATAAAGTTGTCCAAGTGTTCAGGAACGCCAGTGACCAAAAGGACAACAAGTGTGTATGGGCGTCCCATTAGCTTAGGGACGCTAGCTAACAGGAAGTAAGGACCAGCCAGAGACTACTTGAGCAAGGACGGAGTTCTAAGCAAGTAGGAACGCAAGAAAGGAGTCCTTACTCACTAGCCGACAAGATGACATCACTCGACAACATTTGATCATCCAAGGACACGTGGAGACCGATCCTGTAGCGGAGTCCAACACTACGTGGCGGACGATCCTGTTGTAGAGTCCATCAACACGTGGCGGCCGATCCTGTAGCGGAGTTCATCATACACAGCTGGATACAGGAAGCTTCCTCATCACCGCCCTACTACGTGGAGGAAGATCCTGTAGCCACAACCATGAAGGGCATGATCGTGCCAGTGAAAAGACGCCCTTCCCCAAGTCCTATAAATACCCCCAAGGCATTTATTGTGACGCTAACACTTTCAGGAATATTCAGAGAGAATCAGAGGAAAGAGACTCACTCAAGAACACGAAGAACTAACTCAAGAACTCAAGAACAGTGTTAGAACTTGTGTTAGATCGAGTGAGACTTGTAACCAAATCACAAAAACAGTTTGTAACAGAAAACCCAAAAAGAGAGAGAGAGAGTTCTGCGAAGTACTGCAGAACGTAGGAATAGAGTCCTTTAGTAGATTAAACTCGCTTAAGTTGTAGGCTTAGAGGAGTCCTTTACTAGTGGACTTAGGGAAAAGCTAAGTGCCAGAGAACTGTAAAGACTCGCCAGTACAACTGTAAGGACGTTCAATAGAAAGGAAAGAACTATTCAAAAATCCTCCAAGGAGGTAGAGGTTTACACTCAAGGACTACTTGGTCTTGAGTGGTTCCTCTATAATTCTCTGCGTTCATCTTTTATCTGTTTAGTACTTAATTTCCGCTGCATTACTCAAGGACGCCCCTACTCCTCGTAGGGACGCCTAACCTAAGGACGCCTTTACCAAAGTAAAGGACGTCCCTCAGTACTAACGATCCAACAATTGGTATCAGAGCGGGCGCTCTAGATTCTTACTGAGCTGCAGGTAAAGATGGACATGGAACCTATTGGAATCTCTTTTGTAAAGCCTCCGCGCCTAACGGACGGCAACTTCAACCGCTGGAAGACTAGGTTTGAAAATTTCTGCAGAGGTCAAAATTATCAATGCTGGAAGGTTATCTTGAAGGGAGATCTCAAGGTTCCCGCTGACAAAGCTGATAAGGAGGACGAGTGGGGTCCTGATGAGTTCAAGCTGATGGAAACCAATGCAAAAGCTATCTGTTTTCTTCAAGCGTCCTTGTGCGAAAGGGACGCCACTCGAGTTGGTAACTTGCCTACAGCGAAACAACAGTGGGAAGCTCTTGAGAAGTTCCATGTGGGAACCACTGAAATGAAGGAGGACGTCCAGCTGAAAATCAAGAAAGAGTTCTATGCTTTTAGCATGCTGCCAAATGAAACGGTGAACGACTACTCATACCGCTTTGAGGCCCTTGTCACCAAGATGAGGAACTTGGGCATCCCAGAAACAGAAATCTCCATGAGGAATAGAGTTCAAGTGGTCATTGATGGTTTGACCGGGGTCTGAAACTTTGACAGGACAACGTTCAAAGAAAACACAGCCAACAAAACTCTAGACATGGAAGCTAGAGATCTATGGGAAGCTCAGGCAGTACGAAGAAAGAAGAGTCTCTGACATGGCTCAGCTAGGAAAGAATCCTCAAACTGATCTTGCTTTGGCGTCCATAACACCAGAGTACACCGAGTACCTACGTGGCCAAAGAGATCTAGCATTGATGATGCAAAACAAAGAAACACTTGAGAACTTGCGTCCCAAAGAAAAAGAAAGAAAGCCAAAGGAAGAGATTGACTCAGATGAGGAACTTTCTCTTATTCACAAGGCTCTCAAGTACTATAACAAGAAGAACAAGCATAGTAGTAAGAGCAAGTTCTACAAAAAGGAGAGTCCCAAGTACACAGAGGCTGAAATGAAGGAACTCACATGCTACAAATGCAACAAGAAAGGACACTTTGCCAAAAAGTGCACTATGGGAACGTCCTCCAAAGACAAGAAGAAAGCTCTCATTGGAGCATGTACAGCTGCATGGGATGATCTCAGTTCAAGTGATGATGAACGTGACGATCAAGTTGCATACATGGCAGTAGAGGACGCCCCAGTTGTTGAAGAGAACGCCTCCGACAATGAACAAGAGGTAACTCATGATTCCATGATGCGTTCTTCAGAAAAATGTTCAAAACCAAAACTACTTAAACTCATTGGTAAAATAATGGAGGAAAGTCTTGCTATGAAAAGAAGAATGGATGAACTTGAAGATGAAAACATTGTAGTTGAATGTGAAAATTGTAGTACAATGACTATTCAACTAGAGTCCTCATGTGATGAAACTAAGTCCCTAAAAACTGAAATCATGTGTCTCAAACTTGAGAACGCTAATCTTAGGGAAGAAGTGAAAGTTTTGGGTAAGAGTCCCATAGTTGAAGAAGTGAGACCAATGGTCTTTGTCCCAGCTAAGAGAGGTCTAGGGTATGAATCTGACACTAAGAACTCTCTTCCTAGTGACTTTGAGGCAAGCAAAACTTCTGAACTGGAACTTGAAAGAGAGAAAACTAAAAACCTTCTTGAAAGAATTAGAGTTCTAGAAAGTGGAGAATTAGGAAAGGAAGACTACTACACTAATTCCACCAGTCATAAGATTTACAAGAAGATTGCTAAAGGGGACGGTTCAAAAGTTTGTAATCCTCAAAAGATGAAAGAAAACAAGATTCAGCGTCCAAATAAGAAGTACTATCTTGGTACTTACTATAGGACGTGTTGGTACTGTGGACAAGGAGATCACTTCAAGTATGACTGCTTAAAACTCAAGGAAGATATTGAAAATGGAAAAGCTGCTAGGACTAACAATGAAAATGATAAGTTCGTTCCTAAGGCTAATCCTAGGCGTTCTAGACGCTCTAGGAACTCTTTCCGCAAGCATGCTATTTCAAATGATGTGAATATTAATGACTTCATGCCAGAACCAGAGTTCTACTTTTGTAACGAACCAGGTAAGGAACACCTTGCCTGGGTCGCAAAACACTAACTTTGTTATGGCAGGTGGAAGTGAGGGGACGCCCATGGATCATTGATAGTGGCGCCTCAAATCATATGACAGGAAGCCAGATCCATCTCACTTCTATCCAAAGTAGTGCCACGGGAGGAACTGTCTCGTTTGGCAATAAGGGCAAAGGAAAGATCAAAGGAACGGGAACTGCTATTCTCAACCCGTCCATTAAAGCAACAAATGTTAGTCTTGTTGAAGGAGTTGGCTTTAATCTTCTTAGCGTCTCTCAGATGTGTGATCAAGGTGAAAATCTAGTCACATTTGACTCAAAGGAGTGCCTAGTCATCAGCAAGAAGTCCAACAAAGTTGTTCTCAAAGGAGTTCGCAAGAACAATATCTATATATTCAATCAAGAGTTCAAACCTAAATCAGACTTGTGTCTATCTGCATCAAAGGAGGACGCTGATCTCTGGCATCGCCGACTTGGCCATGCTGGACCAAGCACAATCCTTAAGCTACATCAGCGAAATCTTGTGAGAGGACTTCCCCGCATCGATCCTGAGAAAGTCGAACAATGTGAAGCCTGTATTAAAGGGAAGCAAACAAGAACGTCTTTCAAATCCAAGAACGAAGTCAGTACAAAGAAGCCTTTGGAACTGCTCCATATGGATCTTTGCGGACCAATGAAGACATTGAGCTACGGTGGAAAGAGGTATATTTACGTTCATGTAGATGATTTTTCTCGATTCACTTGGGTTCTTTTCTTGGTGTCAAAAGCAGATTGTTTCAATGCGTTCAAAGTCTTCATCAAACAAGTGGAAGTTGCTCTTGAGACGCCTCTCAAAGCCATAAGATCAGACCATGGAACGGAGTTCCAAAATTCAGAGTTCCTGGCCTACTGTGATCAACATGGTGTCTCGCACAACTTCTCCGCTCCAAGGACTCCTCAACAAAATGGAGTTGTGGAAAGAAAGAACAGGACGCTAGAGGATATGGCAAGGACTATGCTCTTGGCAAATAGCGTTCCAAAGTACTTCTGGGCGGAAGCTATTGCTACAGCATGTTATATCATCAATCGTGCCATGATCCGTCCTCTGCTGAAGAAGACGTCCTATGAGTTGTTGAATGGAAGGAAGCCTCGCATTGATTATCTCAGAGTTTTTGGATGCAAGTGTTTCGTTCACAACAATGATAAAGAAAAACTTGGAAAATTTGATGCAAGGAGTGATGAAGCCATATTCCTTGGGTACTCTCTTACCAGCAAAGCTTATAGAGTTTTCAACAAAAGGACTCTAAAGCTTGAGGAGAGTATGCATGTTGTGTTCAAAAAACGTTCATCTCATAAAGAAAAACCAAGTAAGAAAGAACGCTCTGCGTCACAACAACAGGACGACTCTGAAGATGAAGCTGAGGATTGGACTTCTGGAAAATACTATGTCTCTAAGGACGCGTCTCCAAATCCTGAAGAAGTCTCAGTGGACGCACCCAGTGTTGTTCAAGGAGTTCCATCTCGTAGTGAATCCCCAGTTCAACAAGATGTAGCTGAATCAAGTCAACAAGGCGAGCAACCTCAAAGTGTGGACGCTCTCTCTGAGGGGGAACACATTGAGGACGATGCTCAAAGTGACAGTGATAATTCTGATGGAGACATTGATCCAAGATTTGCTCATTTGTTTCAAAGGGAGTCCCGTTTCTCTAGGGACCACCCAACTTCTCAAATTGTATCTGATCCTTCTCAAGGAGTTCAAACCAGGTCAGCTGCAAGCAAGTCCCAGAGTGCAAATTTAGCTTTCTGTGCATTCAATGCCTTTGTTTCTATGGTGGAGCCAAAGAATATCAAAGAAGCACTCCAGGACGCTGACTGGATTCAAGCAATGCAAGAAGAACTCAATCAGTTTGAAAGGAACAAATTTTGGACTCTCGTCCCACGTCCTAAAGGCAAAAATATTATAGGGACGCGATGGGTGTTCAGAAATAAGCTTGATGAGAGTGGACGTGTGTCAAGGAACAAGGCAAGACTGGTGGCTCAAGGATTCAAGCAAGAGGAAGGCATAGACTATGATGAGACCTTTGCTCCTGTTGCTAGAATTGAAGCCGTTCGTCTTCTCATTGCCTTCGCCGCTCACAAAGGATTCAAGTTATTTCAAATGGACGTCAAGACTGCCTTTCTCAATGGAAAGCTAAAGGAGGAAGTGTATGTTGCTCAGCCGCCTGGCTTCGAGGACGCCTCTCACCCAGATCATGTGTACTACCTGGACAAAGCGCTCTATGGACTCAAGCAAGCCCCTCGTGCATGGTACGACAGGTTTGCGTCCTTTCTTTTGTCTCATGGGTACACTAGAGGTTCAATTGATAAAACTTTGTTTATAAAGAAAGTTCACAAGGACATTTTAATTGCCCAAGTCTATGTTGATGATATAGTCTTTGGTAGTACTAACATGAAGCTTGTAGATGAATTCAAGTCCTTAATGAGTAGTGAATTTGAGATGTCCCTCATTGGAGAACTCAATTTCTTCTTGGGACTTCAAATTAATCAACTCAAGGAAGGGACGCGCATTCACCAACAGAAATATGTCCGTGAAATGCTTGATAAGTACGGGATGAACACGTCCAAACCTGTTGCCACTCCTTGTTCTCCAAACTCGCGTCTTTACGCAGACGAACAGGGAAAGGACGTTGATCAAAAGCTTTATAGAGGGATGATTGGTTCTTTGCTCTACTTGACCGCAAGCCGTCCCGACATTATGTTTGCCGTTTGCTTATGTGCACGCTTCCAGGCTAATCCAAAGGAGTCCCACATGCAAGAAGTCGAGAGGATCTTTCGCTACCTCAAAGGACGCGACGATCTTTACCTTTGGTACCCCAGGAAGACGTCCTTCAAGCTAGTTGGCTACTCGGACGCTGATTATGCGGGTCATGTAATTGATAGGAAAAGCACCTCAGGAATGGCACAATTCCTTGGTTCATGCTTAGTCTCTTGGGGATCTAAGAAACAGAACTCTGTGGCGCTTTCAACTGCGGAAGCCGAGTACGTTGCTGTTGCTTCGTGTTGTTCACAAGTTATCTGGATCAAATATCAACTAGAGGACTATGGTACCAATCTTGAAACTATACCCATTCGTTGTGATAATACAAGTGCTATTGAAATTTCAAAGAATCCTGTTTTTCATTCACGCACAAAGCATATTCATATAAGGCATCATTTCTTGCGTGATAATGTTGAACTAGGACTCATTAGTATGGAGCGTGTAAGGACTGAAGACCAAATAGCTGATATTTTCACTAAGGCGCTTGATAGACGTCCCTATGAGCATCTCAGGTTGCTCTTAGGGATGATAACTTTTAAGTAGCAAGTCCCGTTCTACTATTCTCTCAATGATTGGCTATGTTTTGTAGATTCTAAGTGCTTAAGGACTGTTATGCATTGAATTCATATTTGCAAGGACGCTAGTCTAAAACTTCATGTGTTTGCTACTTTGGAACGCCATTCAAATTTTCTCTATTTTGTCTTGAAAAGAGTATCCCTGATCACCCAACCCTCATTATAAGCCGAAATGATGGGAACTCTAAGCTTACCCTAGCCGAGAACTCCTCAAAAGCGTCCTATGAGCTTCATATTTTCTTTTACGGGACATACTTGCGTTGTTCTCAACTGGTTCGAAAGGTAATCACAAGAACGGTAAGTTGGTTGTTGGTTTGCTTGAAGAGGTTAATTTTTGCTAAGTATGAGAGAACGCTCAGTGTTTGTTGCAAAGGACGCCAGTTCAGTTTTGAGGAGCAGTTGAAGAGTCAGATTTTTGAACTTTTGAAAGTGTGAACAGTGACCGTTACTTTTGCTCAAATCTTAAGGGGGAAGTTTTGCCACGTGTCGCACAGTAAACAGTGTTAATTACCATTTGTGCCACCGCTTCCTCTATATAAGGCCAGAACAGTCGCAATCAAATTTATTACGCTCAACCACTTTCTCGCTCTCAAATTTGCTCTGACTTCTCTCTAGAACTCCGGCGACTTTCTCTCTCTAAGCTTCATCTGAAAATATGTCTCAAAGACAGTTGAACGTGGCCGGATCTTCAACCGGCGGGAAGCGTAGAAAGTTGGTGAAGTCCCACTACATCGAGAAGCCAAAGCCTATCGTTCTCAATGAGTCGCTTCTGGACTTCATCAACAAGAAGCCCAGAACGCTGTACAACTTAATCAGAGAACGTATGCAGCTGCCAGAAATAAAGAACGATGCAGTGAGAACAAGAAATTATGAGAAGTTCATTGAACGCTTCGTCGTCCCCAGCCTTTACCGCACAGACTTCAAAGATCTACCTGGACGGATGGACGATGTGCTCTTCTTCTCCCAATTCGGAGGTGAGAACCTTGGCCCCCTTCTTGACCTTATACCAGATTTGCACAATGCAACCTTGCCCGATTTCCCCATGTACCCAAGGAACTCCTTAGCCTTTCAAATGACCAAGAATCGTGTACCAAGTCCCTCTCCACCTCCTTCTGCCGTCCCCACAATAACCACCAAAATATTGCTGAAGCGTCCTGCACCATCCTCTCCCCTCTCAAAATCTTCCCAACCCTTCTCCACTTCAAAACCAACGGAGATTGTAGATAAGTTTCCTTCTCATTTAAAGGAGGGACGCTCAAAGAAAGTTCACGACCCTAGGCCCCTCAAAAAGGTCAAGACTTCTAGCGTCCCATCCTCCAAACCCCCCACAAAAAGGCCAAGCACCACAAAAAGGCCTTCCAACCTCTCCAAGGAATCCACTCCTCCCCCTCAACAAATATCAATCGTTCAACTCCCCACCCCTACTCCGTCCCCCCAACCTTCCAAAAGAAATGCTCTCATACCCTTCCCTCCCAAACCCTACTCTCCTCTAAACATGCAAACTTCCCAACAGCTCCGGCTCATATCTCGCCCCCAAAAGATCCCGAAACCCCCAAATCTCGCCGTCCCTCCTCCGAAAGTGGACCAGAGGACGTTGAGAAGCGTCCAGCCCTTGAGCGCACCTTCAAACGCCGCAAAGCCGGTGAATCTCCAAAGGTGCTCATGGTTCAAGCTGCTCCAGAGCCCGAGCACATCTCCTCCTCTTCCTCTAGCTCATCTGAGAGCAACAGAGGAACGCCTCAAGCCAATGCTGAAGGAGTTTCCCCTATCATTGACGTTGTTGGGGACTCCGACGACGAGGCTGAAGGAGTTGAGAATGCTCCCGCTGAAACACAAGTAGTTGAGGACGCTGGCGAGCACCAGGTACCTCAAAAGGACGCCGAGCCATCCCTTTCTGACGAGCTCGAGCGTGATGCTCAGGAAGTCCCTCCCTATGACCAGTCCCTCCCAATCCTCAACCCTTCCCAAGCTCCACAAGAAAACCCCTCCCCCACAATCCAAACAGAATCCCATCTAGTCCCAGCGGACGCTGAGCCAACCACAACAGAAAATCCGACAGAGGCTCAGGACGCTGAGGGCACGTCCCAAGGACAAACCTCACGTGCCGATCAAGCCACAGCTGGTGGCGACGCTGAAAAAGAACAAGGCACAGAGGACGCTTCTGACAGTGACTCGGAGAAAGCTGAGGACGAGTCAGATGATGATGAAGACTCTGAGTCCCCCAAGGGCAAGCGCAAAAGGAAGAACGCTAATGTGCCCGTTAAAGTCCTGAGCCCTCTCATTTACTCTGAAGAGTGGCTAGCCTCATTTGACGATGCAGCCGTTCAGGAGTTCCTCGAGCTTCTGAAATTTCAAGGATGGCAGAACGTTGGACCAGCGCCGACCACTGTTGACAAAGAACAGGTAAAGGCGTTCTACAGGGATTTGCGCTACAAGGCAAAAGATGGCTCCCTCCACTTCAAAATTGAAGGTGAGAAAGCTTCAGTCACAGAACGCCAAATGCGCTCCTTCCTTGGTCTTAGTCCACGCAAGCCACCGTCCGATGCTCTTAGCTCACTTCCTGAAGGCGGCTTTGAAACGACAGATCAAGAACTGCCTCTGGTTGAGCACATATTTCAGGGTAAAAGGCCGATGGGACTTGACAGGGTAGCTCACGTTCTGAGCAAAGTTGGCGCAATCGTTCACTACTTCATCTGTCGCGCCATTCTTCCAAGGCAGGAGAAGCGTTCAATTGTGCAAACTCACGACATAATCTTAATTGACGCAATCCTTGAACGCCGCCCAATCAACTTAGCCAGAATTGCTATGCAACACATGGCCAAGTGTGGAAGGAAGAGGCACGCCTTGCCCTACCCTGGAGTCGTAAAGGCAATCTTGCAGTCCCAGGACGCTTACGATGAGAGCGCTCCTTCTGAAGAACTTGGCTTAAAATGGAATGCCAAGAAAGGACTTGTTGAGATAAGGCATAATGAAGAGCTCCCGTCCGTTCTGAAATAGTTAGAAGCTGAGGCTGAGGAAGCTAGACTGAAAGCAGAAGAAGAACTCCTAGCTGCTGAGGCTGAGGCCGCAAGGCTTAATTCCACGCCTCATGAGTCCCCTCAAGATCAAGAGCCCGCAGTAGATCTTACAACCCTTGATCAAATGCTCTTAGGGCCCTCTTCTCCTCCAGCTATTCCAATGGACGCTCCGTCTTCGAGCACAGGTCCTCTGCCCCGTTCTGCCCCTGCTAACATTGCCCAACATCCCCCAGCAGAACTCATGGGTTCAATAATGGACAACCAGTGCCTTATTTTCTCTGCCTTAAAGGACTTATCATCTGCGTTCTCCAAGGCTACTGAACTTCAAGAACAATTGCTCCAGTTTTATCAAGACCAGCGCCGTTCTCAGTGATTGCCACCACCCCTTTCATCCCCTATTAAATTGCCTTTGCTTCTTTTGAACTTCAAACTTATGACCTTGGTCTGTAATAACTCTAATTTTGTTTGAATGGCAATTCCACTATTTGCTTGCATGTGCTTGTTTAAGCGTTCCACTGCCTTTAGTTATGTGTTTGTGCTAACGTCCTTATCACTTGTTATCCTTTTCGATGATGCCAAAAGGGGGAAGTGTAGTTTTGCAGAGATGCGCTACAAATTAGTTATCTAGAATAAGCAAGTGTTAAGGGGGAACTATTAAGTGAAAGGTCTAAGGAACGCCCATGCTAGAATAAAAGAGGACGCTTAGAAACTTTTCTAGGACGCGACTCTATTCTTAAAATCCAAAAGCTAGAGAATCAAAGATTGAAAACTTGTGCTTATTAAAATTTCTCTAAGTATTAAAGGACGCCTATAAGTTTTCATGCATGCTAAATTCCAATGTCAAAACTGTTTTGCTGAAGAGTTTGTCATCATCAAAAAGGGGGAAATTGTTGGGACGCTATCAAGAACGCTTGCATACTTGTTAGTGTTCCACACAACCGTCCCTTAGTTTTGATATGACAAACTCACTTTGATTCTAATAAAGTTGTCCAAGTGTTCAGGAACGCCAGTGACCAAAAGGACAACAAGTGTGTATGGGCGTCCCATTAGCTTAGGGACGCTAGCTAACAGGAAGTAAGGACCAGCCAGAGACTACTTGAGCAAGGACGGAGTCCTAAGCAAGTAGGAACGCAAGAAAGGAGTCCTTACTCACTAGCCGACAAGATGACATCACTCGACAACATTTGATCATCCAAGGACACGTGGAGACCGATCCTGTAGCGGAGTCCAACACTACGTGGCGGACGATCCTGTTGCAGAGTCCATCAACACGTGGCGGCCGATCCTGTAGCGGAGTTCATCATACACAGCTGGATACAGGAAGCTTCCTCATCACCGCCCTACTACGTGGAGGAAGATCCTGTAGCCACAACCATGAAGGGCATGATCGTCCCAGTGAAAAGACGCCCTTCCCCAAGTCCTATAAATACCTCCAAGGCATTTATTGTGACGCTAACACTTTCAGGAATATTCAGAGAGAATCAGAGGAAAGCGACTCACTCAAGAACACGAAGAACTAACTCAAGAACTCAAGAACAGTGTTAGAACTTGTGTTAGATCGAGTGAGACTTGTAACCAAATCACAAAAACAGTTTGTAACAGAAAACCCAAAAAGAGAGAGAGAGAGTTCTGCGAAGTACTGCAGAACGTAGGAATAGAGTCCTTTAGTAGATTGAACTCGCTTAAGTTGTAGGATTAGAGGAGTCCTTTACTAGTGGACTTAGGGAAAAGCTAAGTGCCAGAGAACTGTAAAGACTCGCCAGTACAACTTTAAGGACGTTCAATAGAAAGGAAAGAACTATTCAAAAATCCTCCAAGGAGGTAGAGGTTTACACTCAAGGACTACTTGGTCTTGAGTGGTTCCTCTATAATTCTCTGCGTTCATCTTTTATCTGTTTAGTACTTAATTTCCGCTGCATTACTCAAGGACGCCCCTACTCCTCGTAGGGACGAATAACCTAAGGACGCCTTTACCAAAGTAAAGGACGTCCCTCAGTACTAACGATCCAACATCCCTCACCCAAATCACTACCAAATCAAAGACTCAACAAAAGATGGGTACCTCGAACAAATAGAACTCCCCGGCAACGGCGCCAAAAATTCTGATCGGTCCGGGATCGGAGGGTCTCACAATTTAAATTTATAAAACCGAGCCTCAATTGTAGTAAAGAGGTAGGGTGTCGAACACACGGGAGTTCGTGCGTCGAGAGTACCCGAAAGACTAAAAAGGGAGAAAAGAAAGGCAAAACAAAGAAAAACAAGGGAGATCGCCTCGGACCGACACTGGTCACTTCGGTCCGAGGGTGGATCAAGGTCGAGTTTGGCCGGGACCGACGTACACTATGTCGGGCCCGACTTGCTGGGTAACTCGGTCTTGCACAAATAAGTAGATCGGTCTTGGGTTTTTGGGTTCCTCCCCTAACTAGACTTGGATATTCTTTCCCAATTCAACCAATAAGTGTTTGATCCTTGTGAGATCGAGGTTGCTAGCCCCGGATCCCTCCACTCTACACCTCGACCTAAGGGAGTTTTCACTCAACTTCGATGCTAGGAACTTGTGATGGGATCGAGATTGCTCACGCTTACTCTTACCAAACACAAGCCCTAGATCTCTTGTTTCCACAAGAGAATTGAAGCTCAATGTAGAGAGGATTCACAAATCAAGCACTCAAGGCTATGGAATTGGGGTTTTCTACCCAATCCTAGCTAGGGGATTCCCCCATAGCCCAAGACTATGGAATCTACTCCATATGGTAAGAGAAAAACATAATCAAAAGGGAAATCAAGCAAATCTCAATCATCAACATCCAATCAAACTCCAATTGCATTCAAATCTCAAAGTGTCAACAAGATTCAAGTCTCAATTCTACTAGATCAAAGCAAAACAAAGTACAAAACTCACTAATCCTCCTCTCTAGGCCACCGATCTCCTCTTCTCTTCCTTCTCCTCTCTTCTCCTTGCTCTCCAAGTCTTCCTTGAGTCTTTAGAGAGTGATTTGGGTGTGGTGTGTGTAAACTCTTGCTCCCCCCCTCAAATGATCACTAATCACCTCTAATTATCCTCCTCCTTGGATTGGGGACCAAGGAATTCCCAATTTAGAAAGGGGCAAATGTGGAAAGTTACTAAAAATATGCCTTGGGGAACAATCCACTCCATTGCCGACTTGGATCGACACGGAGCAACATCGGGCCCGACGTTGGGAACGTCGGTCCTGGTCTCTGGCTGCTCGATCTCGGGCCCGACGTGGTGGTGCTCGGTCCTGGGCCTCGATCCTTGTCTTCTTCTTGGGTTTCCTTTAGTTCCACTTCATTCTTGGCTTGGCTCTTGCATTCCTTGACTTGGCTCCTTCATGAGCTCCTCCAAAATGTCCTCATTCTTGCCATTTTACCTACAAATCAAAGCAAACTTGCATAGTTTCCGAATCTCAAAGAAAACCGGGAACTAAGCTAAGAAGGAACCAAACTAACAAAGAAAGGAATGAAAGACACATATTTACAAGGGAAATTAACTACTAAAACACCTCCAAAATAAGAGACATCAGATATCATCATATAAGTGTGAGGACATTTGGTAAATATCATCATTTTCTCTTTATTGGAAACTTCAATGTTTAGTAACTATATGTTGGGACGGTATTAGGGATGCCAGTCATTAATACCGAATCAGCGATCACCGTCCCTAGTTTTGATAACGACAAACTCAATGTTTTCTAATAAGTTGTCCAAGTGTTTGTTTCAAGAATTCATCTAGGGACGACCATCTTGAAAAGGACAACAAATGTTAAGCCGTCTCCAAGGATGAGGGACGCAAAGAGTTTTATGTCAAAGAGCAAGAAAGAGTTTCTATGAAATAAGGACGGAGTCCTTAGTGAAGTAGGAACGTGCGTCTAAATGTCATGTTCAAATTCGAACAAGGCTGTCCGACAAGATGACATCACAAATCGGCCGCACTCCTTAGAAGCTTCGGATGTCAAAAGACAAAGAAGCTTGAAACAAGGACGTACAACACGTGGAAGCTCCCCAGCATATGAAAGGAGCTGAAATTTGCATGAATACAACGTTGTATAACATGGGGAAAGCGACAACTCTGACCTTGTCTCTGAGGACGCTAGAAGGGTAAAAGGATCCTAGGATAGGAACCCCCAACCACTCACTATAAATACATTCATTTGTATTTATTGTGATGGGACTTCTCCCATACACTCCCAAGAGTCAACCAAGAACACGAAGAACAACTCAAGAACGAGAGTGAGTGAGTATGTTCAATCGAGGAGAAGTTCAACCAAATCACAAAAACTGTTTGTGCTAAGATTATAATGAGAGATGTGTTTCCGAAGGGACTGAGAAACACTCAAGGTTTGGTTTCCTTGTGTCTTGCTTATTCGAGTGTTAGGTTACAAGCTAGGGTTGATAGAGATTTCACTAGTAATCTATAGAGACGGAATCTATAGATTAGAGAAGTGTTAAATCTGCCTTGTAATAGCTGTAAGGACTCACTTAATAAGAAGTAAAGAGAAGTCATTTAAAATCCTCTTTGGAGATAGAGATTTACCCACTAGACTAGTTGGTTCAAGTGGGGTTCCTCTATACATCATTGTGTTCGTTCCTTTACTTCTATTTTGTCCTGTATTTTACCTGCTAAGTACTTTTCAGTTACATAGCCTTTCCTAAAGAAGTGTCTTTAGACTTTAACTACTAATTTGATCCAACACTATACAAATTGTGATGGACTCCCTCGGAGCATGATTTCCTTACACTAGTGTCATGACACATAGAATATTTTATTAATAAAATTTAATATGTGTAGAGTTCCCATAAAAGTATTGCTTTGTTTTTTGTTTTTTTAAGTTTGATTTGTTACCGAACCTACAGCTACGGATGGACCCACAATTTAAGTTTGGGTATCAAATTAATGGGCTTAATCACACTTGTCCAACTTGTTATAGTCCATCCGAAAAATATAGTCCATCTAACTAAGCTGTAAAATTAAGTCCCACATGAGTCATAACAAAGGTTTGTACGTCGATCATCAACTAAGCTGCAACCAACTGTTCGAGTCCCTCCTTTGGAACAAAAAGGCTCGAAGCGACTGTTCGTCTCTCCTTCAAAAGAGTTCGAAATTCCGGTATGTGCGGGTTCATCCTTCAAAAGCGATTGTTTGCCATGGATTCGATTTTTTGCTTGTGCTTTGCTTGTTTGCCATGAACTCCGGTATGTGCCGGTAGTATACTTTGCTTGTTTGCCATGAATTCAAATCAAACTTTGCTTGTGCTTTGCTTGTTTGCCATGAATTCCTGTATGTGCCGGTAGTATACTTTGCTTGTTTGCCATGAATTCAAATCAAACTTTGCTTGTGCTTTATCCCTTGCTCAGATTTTGTATACTTCGATTTTTTTTTTTGCCGCAGTATGTGCGGTTTTCATCATTATTGATAATGGTTTTGAATGTGTAGGCTTGAATGGATTCAATAAAGGCTTGCACGTTTGATTCGAATTTGGAGTACGTGAATGGTTACAATGAAGATGTGTTTTCGTTGATGGTATTGGACAACGAGATGATTTGGACAATTTAGTTGAAACAAACGATGATGATGTTGTGGATGGAGGAGTCCACACAGATAATGATGATGTTGTGGCTGAAGGGAATGACAATCCGGTTGGAGTTCAAGAAGTAGGAGTTGGTCTTGATTTGGAGCATGTCACACATCCTTGTGAAGATATGGTGTTTGAATCGGCTGGAATGTTGTTCCAATTTCTACATGACTATGGGAAGGCGAAGGGTTTCCAAATACGGATTAGAAATTCAACCAACAAAAGAGAAACTGAAACTGAGACGAATGCTTTCCAAGAGCCATATGACAGATATGTCGGATTGATGATCGTTTGTAGTAAAGAAGGTAAGTGTCAATCGACATCCAAAAATCCTTCAAAGTCGGTAACTAGTGCTCGATGTAATTGTAAATAGACAGTAAATGCGTGTGTGTGTGGTGACATCGTGGAGAATTACGACGGTTCATCTTGAGCACAACCATGAGTGTGATGCCGGAAACTCAAAGTTCTTGTCTAGTTATAGACACATAAGTGGAGGGAATAGGATTATCTTGTTGGATAACAATAGGGCTGGTATTCCGGTGGCTAAGAACTTCAACGCTTTCGTAGCACGTTACGAGGGTCATGAGAAAGTCTCGTTTTCTGAGAGGGACTGTAGGAATGCAATCAGTTTGGATAGAAGATTGAAACTTCGGAAGGGAGATTTTGTATCCATGAGAGACTACTTTGAAACCATGATGACAAAGTCCTCAAACTTCTTCTACAGCTTTGATACAACGGATGATGGTGTGTTGAAGAATGTATTTTGGTGTGAAGGACGTGCATTAACAACAATTACAACATGTTTTAATACATCCACAACAATTCCAAATCGGTTCAAATTACCTACAAAACCATTCGTTCGCTTAACAAGATCACCAATAATACAAAATACATGACAACCGCTACTCTAATGAAACATTGTGCATACGAGACAAGACCTTGCACATATGACATGAACTCCCGCAAGTGGCTCTTTAATTCCTCGATGTCATCTCGAGAGGTCGCACGAGTCTCACCAACATTTTGAAAGTTGTTTTCGGTCCGACGATCTCCTATCCCATTTGACTCATCCGACCACTTGAAGAAATTACATGCACCACATGTATAGTACAATCTATTAGGATTTTGCATTGACTCTGAAATCTTATCGAAGCTCTTTGTGGTTGTCGACATCTACAATTCTGATTTCTTGCTCTAAAGGTTGTCGATGATGTTGACGAGGAACCACGAGACTCCATATCCTATCTTCAATTTACAGGTAAACATGATTCTTCAATAAATCAAGGCTCAAACTTAGTTGCCAAGATGAAAGTAATCAGAAGTATCACACTAAATAAAGTAGTTTACTTTTAGGCCTGAGTTAATCGGTTTGGAGATTCCCGTTTGGCAAGTTGATATGAAAATAACTAGCAGTAGAACTCTTGATTTCATGTTTTGTTTGAATTATAATTACTAGATCAAAATTTCAAGCTTATATAAGTGGCATAATGTAAATCGAGATTAGAATATCTAAATAGATGGAGTTTTCATGGATGACTAGCATATCATACATGATATGTCAACCTCATAAAGGCTTCTGCTCACAGTCTCTTTCCTAAGTGGCTAAGATCAGCATCTATTTGCCAAAACATAATATGTAAACTATGGTAATCATCAATTCAATGAATTCACTCTTGCCAAAACAAAATTTGCAATAGTTATAGTGGATAGAATTTCTTTCAACAAGAACCCGAAAATAAAAAAGTACCTTGGAACTACCGAGGGAAGGCGGTTCAAACTTGAGTATTAACCAGTCTAACTGCCATATTCAATAAAGCTTGGAAGTAGAAGGTCCTCCCTCAGAAAGCAGCAACAGTGAGCAATATTCACAAGTTTTCAAAACAATTGGAAACACAAAAGATGCTGCAATCTGCCCTTCATATTGCTTTTTGTTCGTCTTTTCAAAGGCGTTCCACTGTAATGCCATCCATATAATAGATGTACCTGTAGGAAAATATACACACATTTACTCCAGTGATATACACCTCAGAAACGTTTCTACACTCCTTTTACTGCATATGGGTGAAGATGAATGAATAAATTATTAAGATGTCAGAGAAAAATGGTGTTGAATTAGCCAACAGTAAGGCTACTATGGCTAGTAAGGATTGATTGTTGTTCATTGAGGTGAATAAGAAAAAGAATCACTTCAAGTGTTTGTAATGCTGAAGATAATGAAATTTTTATATAATGATGCCTGCAAAGAAGCCAACAGTTAACAAATTGGTAATGGCCATTTTGTGATATATTAAGTACTCAGTGAAGAAATGAGCAAGAGCGTATACGAATGATAAGAAGGTTGCCAGGTAAAGGGGCTTGTTCTCAAGGCTGAATGCGCATAGAAAGAATGATATTGACCAAGCCTCCGCCCACCTACGGACCTCCGAGCAGCTTCCTCCCGAGTAAGGCAGAACCCCAAATTGAAGCAGTACTAAATACCTTTTGCCTTCTGACGAGCAGCTTCGACAGAGTAAGGCAGAACCACCACCCCTCGAGCAAGCGAGCAAGGAGACCGGAACCCCAAACCCCTCGAGCAGGCCTCCGCCCACCTTCCTCCTCAGAAGTTCAAGCCTAGACAAACCCCTCGAGCAGGCCTCCGCACTTACCTTAGGTTCGCAGTCACTCCCAATATGCGCCCAATTTAGGACCTAAAACACAAACAGACATCTGTTAATAGAGAGAACGATCAATTGAAGGAGATTTGGGAAGATGACTGTCAATTGAAGAATACACTGAGGTAACATTGAAATACCTCTGTAAGTGGTTTGTAGGTTTAGGAGGGATAATGAGATTTGGGAATATTAGAGAAGGAGATTGCAAAGGAAATAATTGACGAAGGAAATCATGGAGAAGGAGAAATTCGAAGAATCGGAGGCTTAGGAAAGGAAAACATTTTGGATATTGCAGCATGCATCTTGTGAACTGTGCACCGCAGTTAATTATTCCAATTTCCAAGTAGTTTTTTTTTAACGTAATTCACAATGATGTCTAATGGACTAATACAATATTATCATGATGTGTTATATGGGTTCCGTCCTATTGAACCTTTTTTTGGTCTGAAACCGTCTTATTTGAAACATACATACATATTGGTATACATTACTGTTAAAAAATGTTATGTTTATGAAGTTACTTAATATTCATAAAAAATCGAGCCTAAACATATTGCTATGTAATACGGAGTAATTATTTTAGCCCATGTCATAACTCGTTGTAACATATATACATATTGATATAGATTATAAGTCACATAAAATAAATTTAACATGTGTAATATTATAATATATAATATATATGTATTATAATTTTAGCCCATGTCATAACTCGTTGTAACATACTAAATATTGGTATAGATTATTGTAAAAAATGTTATGTTTATAAAGTTATTTAATATTCATAAAAAATCGAAATGACCGAATCCGAATTTGAACCAAGTCAAACCAATTCGATTATAAAGTCTAACTCTATAGATTTTGATTATCAAATACAAACTACTTCATAATGTCTATTATATACGACATCTTATAAGAACTTACATATGTATTATGAAAGAGCTACCCAATGGAAGAGCAATTCGGTTAACATTACTTATTTTAGTTCAACTTAAGTAACATATCGCTTTACAATATTTGTAGGCATTCAACTTAAGTAACAACTTATTATTAGTAAATGATAAAACCCTAAACCCTAAACCCTAAACTCTAAACAAACCCTAAATTGTATTTCTTATACTATAATCATAGACCCTAAACCATATACCCTAAAACCCTAAACCTTAAACCCTAAACCCTAACCCATGCACCCTAAATCCTAAACCCTAACCCATAAACCCTATACCCTATATACTAAAGTTCTACACTCTAAGCCCTAGTCCACAATGTTATATACCTAGGATATTGCTATTATGTGTACACTACAATATGATATACAATTATATATATGATCATATATCATGCAATATATAAACTCTTAAAGATAGTTTGTTACATGACTTATGAATTATCTCTAATCAAGTTCAAGCTTATGAGTCATGATCCTAGATTCCTCCTTATAATCGAGAGGTAACAACATCAAAATCCTTCTTTCCTCTATAATGCTGACACATTATATATATAATCACATATCATGCAATATATAAACTCTTAAAGATAGTTTGTTACATGATTTATGACTTATCTCTAATCAAGTTCAAGATTATGAGTCATGACCCTAGATTCCTCCTTATAATCGAGAGGTACGTTCATCAAAATCCTTCTTTCCACTTGTATTTTGCTAAATAAGCATGAGATATCTCTTACTCTGCCGATGCTACACATATGATGTTCATTTTCATGCTAATGAACCACCCACAAACATGAAGTCACATATCATTCTAAACAAAAGGCCTTATCATTGCAAATCTATACAATTATGATATACATGTCATTCTAATTTATCTTTCCTCAACATGTATGTAGGTGAATCCAGCACTTTGGCTATGGACCATGTTTTGTGACATATTGCTCACATTTTGACTTTATGTTATATGAGCAATATTTTAGTCTTTATTGTATGAACATTATTGCACTTGAAATGTAATGTTCCTGTGATGTTTGCTCTTTTTAGGCCACCGTTGTACCACTTGTACGTATGAACTTTATACCAATAATGTGTTTGACGTTTTTAAATTATAAAATGCCTATATAATTCTACCTCATCCATATCTATTAAACCATATATCTTTCTATCTTCTCCATAATTAATTTTAGCAAAACACTTAATTTTGGATTTTCGTTATAATAAGTTGCTTGATTTTAGTATAGACAAAAAATATGGCCTTCTTATTGATAAAAAAAAAAGGCCAAAATTTAAACCTCTAATTAGAATAATTTTATTTTATATAAGATTATTAAAAATCATATTGCATGACATATTGCCCCATAAAACATATGAAACAATTGTATAGTTTACTATGCAAAAGTCTAATCCCTAAACTATACCATAAAAGAATTAAACAATAAAACTATGCCCTAAAAGAATTATATAATATAATAAACTATTATAAAACTACCTATTCAGACGTCTTCTCGTCTCCCTCCACCTTTAGCCTATTTTTGAGAAGTGCAAGCGGCCTCTCTAGGGAAGGCACAGACGAATTATGAGGATGAATTGGAAATTGGTCCATTCATTACAATTTGAATTTGGCTGTTAATCAGAAATTTGGAGGGAGGCAGAATTCATCTATAAATTCATCCTACCATTACCCTAGTTCTGCATATCTTCTCCTCCTCTTTTAGTCTTCAAACAAAGTTAAATTTTTTTGCAATACCATTGAAAAAAAATGGAAAGAAGCCCACGAACACCAGTATGAGAAGGCACAGGCGATTGCCACGGATGTATCCATTCAATCGAGGATCTTCTACAACAAGGTGTTGACAAGGGGATTGGGTGCTACCATTAGGCAGGTTCTTGCTCATTAAGATCCACCTTTGGTGGATCTTATCATGATTTTTTAGCAAGAGAAGCAGGTGTGGAATCAATCCAACAACACACCCAAAAAGACGGTGCCAGAGAACGGAGAGACGAGCACCCCTCCAAGTGCTCTCAAATCAGGATAAAGGGGACGCAAGAGGAGCAAGATGGCTGGCGATGTTCCACCAAACTGCATTCAACTTGACTAAGATGACTAGGATGAGCTGATAAGAAAGGGAAAGCTTCCATTTTGCTGTTTTTATTTCATGTTGTTTGATGTTTCTATTCCTCTGTCGCACTTGTTTGTTCTACTTGTTTTTTTTTTGTTTAAATTCCCTAAATTGCAGGTTACTAATCTGCAATATTGTGTACTGTCGGAAATTAATGTGAAGCTTTTCCCATCAAAACTAGTGTTCCTCTTTTTTATATATTCATGCATGTGTTTTGGCACTTCAAAAATACCTTTTCAATTCTTTTGTCTTGTAAGAAAACACAAAACAGAGGATTACGGTGGGAAACCGAAACAACGTAGAGCAACACAAGCAGGACGTTGCTTTTTTGCTGCATACAAAGTTATTTCATAACATTCAGATTGCTCTAAAACCATCACATATGTAGACGATAATCACAGACAGATCTGGAATGATGGGGGTTGGGCGGCCGCCTCCATTTTCGACTTCCTTGAAAGAGTCTGGTCGTCTTTCTCTGGTTCAGATGTGGAGCTTTGGATGATTGTAGTGTGGAAGGTCTGGGCCAGAAGAAACAAGCTTCTTTTTGAGGGGGTTCGGGAGGATGTTGCCAGCACATATCAAGCTTTGCGTTCGGTAGGATGTTGCCAGCAGAAACAAGCTTCTTTACATAAGCAGCAGGATCCATGTTGCCTCCCTTTTTGGTATCTAGTTTAACATAATTTGCAGCTTGCCATGCCAAATTGCTCACGATCTCTAGCCAATGCTCATTTTCAGTTTGCTTGCTGTAATTAATGCCCTCTCCTTGCAATAATTCCGATATAAGAGCTCTGAAGTGACTGTGTATCATAGACTTTAAGGGGTTGCCTTTGTTCCTCACTTTGCTTCTCCATGAGAACATCCCACCTGAATCTCCAATTTCATCATCTTCATCATCATATCCAAAATAGTTGCTCTCAGTCTCATCATTTTCATCTTCAAGAGGTGGTGGAAACCAAATGGTATCATTGTTCTCAAAATAAGAATATTTCGCACAAATTCGAACCGCAACTATCATAATAAGCATAATATATATATATATATATATTGTCTTCATAAAGATCCACCAACATAACATAATGATATTACAAAAAACAAAAAAACATGCAAATATCGGACCAACCCAATCCGGAAATGAGAAGAGGAACGGCCCAACTTATTTCAAGCCCAAAAAAATAAGCCCAAAATCAAAAGCCCAATTACACTCAGCCGATAAATATATCCGAACCTCTAGGTTTGGTTTCCATATTACATTTATTACAAATACAAAAAAAAATCTGATTTCTTTCTGTCTCTTCCCACTTTCCCAGATTTATTAATATTTTATTTTAAGTGTTATGACACTAGTGGCATGCTAACAAATTCCTACTCCCTCCTTAGTGAAAGTTCCTTATTTAAATGGTCCACTAAAATAAAGCCCAATTTAAAGAGAAATCTATAAATTGTGGCTACATTGATGGAAAAGTACGTCAATAAATTGTGTAGCTACACTAGTAAATTAAGACTCATACATGGGAGTATATTGTTCCAAAATCTACGCTAAGCTAAGCTAAGCTTTAATGTATATTGTTCCCAAATCAATGGCAGGGTTGGATAAAAATTAAATAATTTAAGTTTTTTTGATTCAAGAAATTTAGGGTGAGGGGATGGTGCCCCAGTCCAAGGTCAGAGAAGACCCAAAGGCTCAGAGAGCTCTTACAAGGGGATTTACATATGCCTCACCTCAAGGAGACTAGGGAGGATCGAACCTGCGACCTGTCAGACCGATGCCCTGTCATGCTCCACTAGACCAACCCCTTGAGGTTATTAAATAATTTAAGTTAGGCGACCTTTTTTTTGTAAATAAGTGTGGTATTTTCTTAAAATGGTACGCCCAACACGAAAAAATGAAATTGAGGCCATAGGTGAGATGATGTGATAAAGAGTAATTAATCTCCTTAAACAAAAATAAAATATTATTGACCCAAAGTAATACTCCAAATTCAAGCACGTAGTACATTATGGGTGGCGCTTAAAATAAAGGACGTAGTACGTACATTATGGGTGGCGCTTAAAAACGCATAATATCCAAATTCAAATTCAAATTCAAATTCAAATTCTTAAATAATATATCTTGACATATATCTGGGGCAGGGGCATAATTTTCAGAAAACGCGTGTGTATGTGTCGGACGTCAGACGAAAACCCATGGAGCTCCATGATTAAGCAGCAGCGTCGCCCCATTTATTCGCCTTATCCTGAAGCAGACTCCAGAGGCTATCCACGTGGCGCTGCTGAGTAAGCGTCCCGCCAATCGCACATCTTATTACGAACTTGCCCTCCACCGTCGTGTGACTCATATAGGCCGCCCCGCTGACGTTCACCGCTTCCAGCAGCTCCCGGTTCGTCTTCGTCGCCCCCGCTTCATCGTCGTCGGACGGCCTTAGGCGGAAGCACACGAGCGCAAACTTGCGGGGGACTACTAGCTCGAACCTCTTATCCTTCTTCACCAACGACTCCAAGTGCTTCGCTAGTTCGATATCGCTTCGTATGTGTTCCATCAGGTTCGACATGCCGTACATACGAATCACCACCCAGAGTTTTAGTGCTCGGAATTTCCTGCTTAGTGATATCTGCACGTCGACCACCATATTATATATATACATAATACACACATATATGGCATATATGGTTAGGGTACGTGTAACAATATATATACTCCGTATTAAACAAGCATGTGCGCAGCCAACGTACAGATTAAAAACCGTACGTGCACTAATTAATTAATCATATACCTGCCAATCCTTGTAGTCTACAACTTCCCCCATTAAGGTATGCTTGTTGTTGAGTAAGTCAGGGTCTGTAGAAAGCGAGTCCACCAACGCCTTTGGGTCCTTAACCCACATGCAGCAACACTCCATATTGGTGAGCAGCCATTTATGCGCATTCATGCTGATGGAATCCGCCAGCTCACTCCCCTCCAAATGCTGCCTGTACTCGGGACATATGCACGCGCTCCCTGCGTAGGCGGCGTCCACGTGATACCACGCCCCGAACCGCTTTGCCACGCGCCCAAGCCCCTCCACGTGGTCCACCGCCCCCGTTGCCGTCGTCCCCACCGTGGCGCAGAGGTACAGCGGCACAAGCCCCCTCGCCACGTCACCCTCCATCGCGGCGGCCACGCTATCCGGCGAGAGCTCGAGCTCCAGCCCGGACCGGGACCGGGACCGGGTACACGGGACCGCCCGGAAGTTACGTGGCGGGATCCCTACGAGCTTGGCCGCCTTTTGCAGCGAGAAGTGTGTCTGGTCGGAGCAGTACACGACCAGCTTGGTGATGACGTCGTGGTCACGTGACTGATCTATGGCTCTGTCCCTGGCCGCGGCGAGAGTGCACACCATGGCCTCGCACGTGCTGGCATACATGACCCCGCCGCCGCCTCCGGAGAACAGCAAGTCCTTTGGGAGGGCGAGCATTCTGCCCACCCAGTCGACCACCGCCATCTCGAGCTCGGTGGCGGCCGGGGAGGCCACCCAGTTGAACCCCACCACGTTCAGGCCGGAGGAGAGGATGTCGCCGAGTAAGGCGGCGTTGCTGGCGTTGGCCTGGTAGAAGGCAAAGAAGTTGGGGCTCTGCCAGTGCGTGAGCCCCGGGATTATGGTGCGAGTCACGTCTTCGAGGATGTGGTCTAGCTTCTCGGGAGAATTCGGGGCATGGGCCGGGATCAGAGGCCCGAGGTACCCGGGCTCCACCTGGCTTCGGACCGGGTAGGACTCAACATTTCGGTAGTAGTTGGCAATGAAGCTGATCACCTTAGTTGCCTCTTGCTCTAGGGTTGCTGGGTCAAGAGGATTGAGCTTAGCGGCTGTGGTGTTAATTGAAGGCATATCGATTGTATCGTACGTACCCGTATAGGAGTTTGAGCTAGAGGAAAGATGGAAAACGTACGTGTCACTTTTAATGAGCAAAGCTAGCTAGGTCAAGAGGATTGAGCTTAGCGGTTGTGGTAGTAGTTTGACTAGTTTATTCTGGTGTATATATAGCAATTCCTCTCACCTAACAATACGAACGTTTGCCCACTCGTAACCCTAATATATACTCCTGTATGAATCAACGTACGTAAAACTAACATGCAGGGCCAATCTAAGTAACGTCCCCTAAATATATACGCTCCTTAATACATATGTTAATTTAGATTTTAGTTAGGAGCAAGAGACGAGGGACAGAGTTCCTCTCCGTCTTTTAAATCGAGGAACGCCAAACACATTAAACGAGTTGACACTCACCACAAAAATCTATGCTACTATTATGAAAAATTGGATCGATCGTAAGTAAACAACACCAGAGAGAAAATTCTTTCTCTGTATTGATGAGTTATTTGCAACTGCGTGTACAGGAGAGTTAGCGCTTTACATAGAAGCCTAAACGAACAAGCCAGCTACCGACTAAGTTATGCTAATGACAGCTCCCTACAATTAGCTTCTAACTAACTCGATCTATTCTAGCAACTAACTATAATTAGCGAACTACCACTAGCCTCATAGCTCCCCTCAAGGAGGATTTGGAGGATTCCCAGACAGACGGAGAAATATAGTATAAAGCAGAGTCAATATCTTTATAAAAAAAATTGACACGGGTCATTTTTATAAGAAAATTATTTATTAGATCCTTCTTTATATGATAAGCTACAATTTCTAGCTATTAAATATTACTATTTAATAAAATATGAACGAAAAGATCAAAATAAAATTGGACGCATGAGGGACTTGTCCTACATTTTGGCATCGGGTGACGTGTACAACCTGTTGAGTGCTTTGGATATGGATATGTAATGGTAGGACCTTTGCTGGGAGTTTGGATCTGAGTTTAGGTTTCTTTGATTGTAGTTTGTTTTTGCTGGTGTACTTTCAATGGATTTCTCCCCCTATTTCCTTTCAATAAAAGTTTAGCATTTGTGAAAAAAAACATCAAGATAAAAGTGAATAGTAATTTCTAAAATATAATTTTAAAGCTAATTTTTAATATATGATCAAAATATAATTCGTTTGTTTTTTTTGTAATTTTTAAATATAATTTGGATTTTTAAAAAATAAAATATTCTAGACTATATCTATGTATAGACCTGTCAAAAGCTGACCCGACCCGTAAACCCGACCCGACCCGACCCGAAATTTCTGGATTTCAACCCGAAAATTTGAACCCGAAACCTAGTTTGAACCCGAACCCGGTAAACCCGAAAATTTCTGGGTTAGGGTCGGGTCAAACCCGTTGGGTCAAGAAATCTATAAGGCGGAAAACTTATTTTAGAATATACACTAATATAATGAAATGACAGATTAACGGGTAATTGTGCACCCAAAGGTTTTAATTATATATATATAAAATTATTTTAGAAAATTATGATATATTTATTATTAAAGTATTTAAAAATAATATTTTGTTATTATATTTTATTATTTAAATAATATTTTATTTAAATTTTGGTCAAAAAATTGATATTGTTGACCCGTTGGGTTGACCCGACCCGACCCGAAAACCCGAAGCGACCAGACCCACAGTTTGACCCGTAACCCGAACTCAACCCGAACCCGAAACGACCCGACCCGAACCCGCCCGACCCGATTGACAGGTCTATCTATGTGTATAGGATTTTCTATCTAATTTAATAAAACACGATCTTCCATTTAAACAAACAGTTATAAATTCATAAAGTAATTGATGATATATAGAGCTGTCAGAACCTGACCCGACCCAAAAAATCGACCCGAACAGACCGGAAATTTTTGGGTTGAAACCCGACCCGAATAGTAGAGAGCAAAGGAAAAAACCGAGCCCGATTAACCCGAACCCGATTGGGTTGAAATCCGAACCCGACCCGACCCGACCGACCCGATTTTTTATATATATGTAGAATAAATATAATTTCTTGTAAATATTATAACAAATTTTATTATAAAAACTAAAATGTTATTATAAAAATCTATTTAAAATAATATTTTATTATTAAATATTATTATTTAATCATAATATCATTTTAATAATCATTAAAATTTCAAATTCTTGACATGTTAGGTCGACCCGAAGCCGCACAATAACCTGTTAAAACCCGACCCGGCTTGACCAGTAACCTGATTGAGTCAAACCCACACTCAACCTGAACCCGAAAAGGCCGAACCCGAATGAACTGGACCCGACCCGTCTGACACCTCTAATGATATATAATTATGAAATTATTTTTTAACAAATATAATATATTTTGAAATATAATGCGGATCTTTTATAACAAATAATCTAAATTATATCTATATATAGGATTTTCTATCTAAGAATCTATATATATATATTAATTAAATATGATCTTTTAAATTAACGTATGTAAAGTTCAATTAATTTAAAAGATTTTAACTTATCTAATAAAATTTATTAATTGAAATCTTATATATTTATTTTGATAGTTTAGACTTTAAGTTATATATGTAAATATCTTTATAATATTTTATAAATTTTTAATTAAATCTTTTTTCAAATAAGTGAACATTGTAGATATAATATTTTTCTTATCAATGTGCCTAATAATTTTTTACAACTACCCGTACATGATACGGGGATTAAACTAAGTTAGCTTTGAATTTGCATAGAAACGATGTAGCTTCTTATAGTACTAATTCTGACCACATTTGATAAATATCATCATTTTCTTTTTATTGGAATCGTCCATGTTTCATAACCATCCAAATTGTGATGGACTCCTCTCCTTAATAGGGAGTGGCTTAGTCAAATGGCCCATAAGAATAAAGCCCAACTCAAAGCGAAATGTACAAACTGTGGCTAGATTGATGGAAAATTCAATAAATGTGTACGGACTAATAAATTAAGGGCATCTGTGATATCCAACGACCGAAACGTAAACGTAAACGGAATAAAAACGAACCTAGTCCACATTAGTATAATGAAACATTATGACTCACCTCAATTTTCATACAAAAACTACCGCAAGCTCCCTCGTGACACTCAATTTGTTTCCCCAATCTAAGGTGGGGTAACAAACCATCTCAATCATTTCTTCCATCTCTTCTACACACAAATTTTAAAGTTTTAAATTAAAATATTTTATTCAATTAATGTATAGTGATACATAATTTCATCGACTAGGTTCGTTTCCATTCTGTTTACGTTTCCGTTGTTGGATACAAAACGGCTCCTAAGACTCTTATGTTGGAGATTTCAACAATCAACCATGATGGTTAGCTTCATTTATCAACAACTATAGTATGAACAAACTCCCTTTTTGTTACTGTAATTGTTATAGTTTCATGGACATGTATGTACAAATAACGTTATTGGGCGCTCAAAATGGGGTTAAAAAAAACTCACTTGGACAATTTGGACTAATGAATTGACTTCGACGTGTTTCATTATGAAAATCAGAATACCCGAGCCAAGATGATCGATCCCACTCTAGGCGTTGTAATGTGTCTGATGAGACTAAACATAATAATGTGGCCAACAATTTTGGAACTTCGAAAGTCAATTCGATCTGCCTTCAAATTGAGAGGGAAATGACCATATATATACCTTAATTAGCTGTCTTTTTTTGAAAACTATAGTAGTATTTGGCTGGACACAACAACAACAACATTTACCCAGGTAGTCTCACAGAAGTACGATCTGGGGGGTCAGGATGAGGGTATTCTAGACCTGGGGGGTCAGGATGAGGGTATTCTAGACCTGGATGGAATACGCCCGATATAACCCAAGAGATGTGCACCACACCAACTCAACATGCTACAACGGAAAGTAAATAAAACTACAAAGGGAACCAAACCAAAACTAAAACTAAAGCTAAAGCTAGATATATAACTGACACCCTGCAACACCCGAAAACCTGCTCCAAAGATCAGATTAGCTATCCACTACCTTGATCTTCTCCCTCCGGCTCCTCCTGCACTGCGCCAAATCCACCGAAATTCCTAACAAGTTGATATCCTGTTTTATGTTGTCCATTCATCGCTTCTTCGGGCGACCTCTATCTCGTCTGAAAGCCCCTAATTCCAAACTCTCGCACCTTCTAACTATAGCGTCTGGGCTCCGCCTCTGAACATGACCAAACCAACGAAGCCTTGTTTCGCGAAGTTTGTCTCCTATACTAGATACACCCAACTTGCTTCTGATCTCCTCATTCTTAATCTTATCCATTCTCGTGTGCCCACACATCCATCTGAGCATACTCATCTCAGCGACCGCAAGTTTCTGGTATTTGGCTGGAACTACACATAAATGAGTGGGCAAGCTAATTAGCACGTTGCTTTGAACTTTCGTCAAAAATACTATAAATTTTCCTACGACTTTTTTTTTTCCTGAAAGTAGTATATATATTCTCACGAATCCGTTGCAAGTACAAACCTTTTCTATATACTTTTAGGACATAAGTTAAAAAAATGGTGATTAAAATCATATCGTAAGTGAAGTAACTTTTAATAAGAAATGAGATGCTAAGCATTTGATACAACTTAATTAGAGTGTATTCCTTGGGTTTATTTAGAGCTTGGGTTGCAACGGTGTCCTCCCAATGAACCAAATAACTCCGCCAATTGAGGGATGGGGAACCATGTGACCATAAAATGGGATGGAATTTTAATTAGTGAGACATTGATGTTTACATTTACAACAAGTCCTTTCCTGATTGAACTTTTGTTCTTTTCTGTGAAACTCTTTCTTCTAATAACCTTCTTTGCACCTTTCTTCACCACTTCCCCTTCAAAGCTTCTCACCTCTTACTTACAACAACACACAAGAAAATATTACACAATTCATTCCTTCCCCCCCACGGACCATAACAGAGATTAAAAGCTCGTAGCTACACAAGCAAGAAAACTATGGAACCATACCCTCCAAACCAGCAAGAACAAGAAGATGGAGATGTAAGAAGAGGGCCTTGGACACTTGATGAAGACAACCTTCTCATCCATTACGTCACTCGTAATGGGGAAGGAAAATGGAATTTGGTAGCAAAATCTGCAGGTAAGGATGTATCCACAATTCAACGTATATAGCTCAAAAGAAACACAATCCATGTAGTAAAACTTACTTCTCATGATGAGATCAGATGAGGAAAAATTGCTTACTTTTCTCTGTTGTTATAGGACTAAAGCGAACCGGCAAGAGTTGCAGGCTAAGGTGGCTGAACTACCTCAAACCCGACATCAAGCGCGGAAATCTTACTCCTCAGGAACAACTTGTGATTCTTGAACTCCACTCTAAGTGGGGCAATAAGTGAGCCTAACTAGTTTCATCTATATGGAAAGTTTTTTGGTTTTTTCGGGTTTGATCATAGCATGGGTTATTAAACCACTAGCTGTTTTGATCTGGATAGGTGGTCCAAGATTGCACAACATTTACCCGGAAGAACAGATAATGAAATCAAGAACTACTGGAGAACAAGGGTGCAAAAGCAAGCAAGGCAGCTTAACATGGAATCCAACAGCCAGAGCTTTTTTGAAGCCATCAGATGCTTCTTTATGCCTAGATTGCTACAAAAGATTGAGCAAAACTCATTTCCTTCTGCAAACATGGATTCTCAGGAATCCGGGGCGTCATTTTTGCCCTTGCAAGAATCCATGAGCTCATCATTTCCGCCATCAAAGCCTGAAGTTGACAACCACACTGATCAGTTTTACATGGACTATTCGAGTTCAAGTTTGAACCCGGTGGAGGGTTCAATCCAACCATCAAACCCTTTGAATGGCTGCACACCAGGAGATGTTCCGCAATGGAAAGACGACGCAGCATTTCCATCAGAAGAAAACTGGTATAACGTGTATAACTCTTACTATGAGATGAAAGAGTTACCTTACATGTCGGATGCCTACGTGGCGGATGACATGGCAGATGACCCATGGAACATGGGTGGTCTCTGGTAGCTAGCCCAATAAATGAATACAAAATATAGAGGGGAGCCTGATTGATATTTGTGGTAGCCTGGTAGGTACTTCCCAACATACGTAATGAATACAGTCATATTATTATTAATTATTATGTAATAATGCTTTGTTGATGAGTTTGGCCTTTGATTTTTGTGTTTGCTTTTGATATTTATGGTTGCAGTCTTGATTACATCAGTCAAACTTAGTCTGTGGGTGGCTCTGTAGTATGTACTCTAAGTTGAAAAGGAAGCACTGAAGATGTGTAGTTTTCATGGCTCCACTTATCTACTGTATCATTGATGGATTGTTATTGTACTCACTTCTTATTTGTGGGAAGAGAAACGAGATCAAGTAAAAAACTGACCCAGTTTGTGAGCTCAAAATCATAGTTGCTGTCCATTTTATGAAAAGAAAAAGATCCAATTTTGAGATGAGTGACAATTCAATTTCCTATCATGATCAACCATAGAAGCCAACTATTCATCTCTTTGGATTGACCCAAAGCTTTCTTAAGTACTAAAGGTTTGTTATCCAGAGAGAATGCTTTAGATCAGAGGAACGACGATTCATAGTGGGATTTGGAGGTCCGACCGGACCGGGGGGCGACTAGGAGATGGCAGGGATGGAGCCATAGAGTGGAGAACCCATCCCTCTTCCGGATGCCACCAAAAAAATTACCCCAACTTTGTTGCACTACTTTATATGTTTGATTTGGTCATGTATGAAAGTAAAGCATTATTGGATGACTTTCCTGTACAAGCTCCAAAATTTTAGCAATAAAATATGAGTAGCAAAGTTCAGTACCAAGTACCATAAGATTTTTCTCTTCTGCAGGGAAATTCAGTACTCCTAATAATGATTTCCCAACAGATGTATCCCAAGACTGGGCTGGTTTCTGTGATTGGAACCAGAGCAGCCTTTTCTTTGCATACAGTTTTCAGTAGGATTTATTTCCTTCAGCTTTGTAATCTTCTTTAAATTAACCCACAAAGAAAAAAAGAAAAGAAAAAAAGACTACACATTGTACTCAGTTTCTTAGTGCACCAAGAGAAAAGGCTACCTATTCCTAGCTGAGTTATTACTCATAATTCATTTGCTATGGATAGGAACAAGATACAGTATGCCCATTTCTTATGTCATGATTCTAAGCACAATTCAAGAACACTTGATCTTTGGTAAGGAAATAAGCCACGCCCATTAGATGAATGAACTTCCCAAGGGAGCATGTAATAATGCCATGTGAAAAGGTCGGCTGAGATGCCATGTGAAAAAAAGTGGTAGCTTGGAATGTATTACGTAACAAAAGTGGATTAAGCTTGTAGCTTTCCCAACCATGTTTCTTTTGTAGTGTGATATTTCAATTCTCCATCACACAATGCATGTGGGAAAGAGTTGGTTCCTGGCCACTCCAATTAACTGAAGTTCAAAGGAGAATTCTTTGATTGTTTCAAGTGTCACTTTCAAAAAAGGGGTTTAGGTTGGTTTATACGAAGTGAAAAGTTGAAATGATGAGAGAGTTTAAGACACTCGAAACTATCAAAGAGTTTTAAGACACTAGAAATCTCCTTTTTTTAGCTACCTAAAGTAAATAGATGCTCCATGCATGCACAAAAATAGGAGAACCCCACTTAAAAGTTGCATCCATTGTTCTTTGCCATGTGCACTATATCATAACCAATCTTATGTAATCTTCATCCTATTCAATCATAAAAGGTGTGAATGAATTCTCAGAAGCTGTTTATCTAGAGAACCTACAGTACTGTGCAAGTTTGTTGTCATTATGCATGATGGGATTTGATGTGAAAAACCTGCCATTTGATTTTAGGATAGCTTTGGAAGTTTATGGGATAAATAATCCCCTTCTAAAGAATACAAGATGAAGTGAGGAAATTTTGAATAAAAAAATCCAAGAAAAATGATACAAGTACAGATTACAGCTAAAAAATTGTAATTTCCATATCCATTGCTTTCATTACATTTAACAAAGGGGTTGGAAGGTGTTGATAATTGGTGCAGATGGTGACCTATGGATATCACTTCAAACTATTTTCCTCACTTCACGTGTCTAGTTCAAATCAACAAGTAACAAAGGGAAAAGAGCTTTATTATTGGGTCTAGGCCTTAGATTTCGTTGAACACAAGTTTATACAAAGCCAAGCTTCAAAGTACTACTTTGGACTGTCTTAATTTTCCAGGATTTAGACTAAAAGATTGACTGTTCTGGAAAATCCAATCCGTCAATGCAAAACTCCAA
Organism: Polygonum maritimum; assembly: GCA_963924305.1. Taxonomy (NCBI): domain Eukaryota; kingdom Viridiplantae; phylum Streptophyta; class Magnoliopsida; order Caryophyllales; family Polygonaceae; genus Polygonum; species Polygonum maritimum. Next base: position 25,390,539 of record OZ002728.1, on the reverse strand, counting down.
AACAAACAACAGCTCAAGATACCAACCAAATTCTTCGTTGGCCATATCAGATTCCCAATACAACCAAGGAGCAACATATTTTCCTTATATACATACAAAATTCACTAAATCGTCTTAAGAGAAAATATAGTCATATTCAAACTGTGCAAAAACCATACTTTGAAACAAAAAGAAGCACTATCTGACATTTCAACAAAATATCCATTGTGTATTCACATCCAGCACATGGAAATGATCAGTCACAACTTGTTCTTTAGCATCAAAGCTAATTACATTATACACATAGTAAAGTTTAAAAACCAGGGCAAGGTGCAACCCTACTTTCCACCTTTGGCATAACTGTCCCTGAGTGTTACTGTACGGTTGAAGACCGGCTTCTCTGGAGTTGAATCTTTATCAACTGTAAAGTATCCTGCAAGGAAACATCAAGTGCATGGATTAATGATTAATGTGATTGTTATGGATTCGGTTTAGGGTTATGCGTTGAGAGATTTACCAAGTCTTTCAAACTGGAAGCTTTCTCTAAGCACAGCATTTCTAAGTGGTGGCATAGCATAAGCGTCAGGAATAACCACTTTGGAATGAGGGTTGAGGTCGCCAAGCCAATCATCAAGCTCTGCAGGGTTCTGTTGTGAACGGTGAAGATTAGGCGGTTCAGTCACCGGAATACTGGCCCCGAGGAGAAATAGCAGAAGAAATGAAAGAGAGATAGAATGCTAACCTCTGAAAGGAACAATTTGTCAAACAATCTTACTTCCACTTTGAACGGTCGCACTCCGAGAGGTGACTCGGCTACCCAGTGAAGCACACCCTGCATTCAGGAATAGCACAACGATTCTTCTAGGATTCAAAATGATCCAACAAGAAAGTGATGCTCAGATGACATAGCAAACTTTATCATAGCAAAGATAGGAGCAAATTATTATGTTCTTATTGGACTTGCACCCCCAATCATCTTTCCTTAGCAGATTATGCACTTCTTTCTGTTAATAGCCCCTTTTTAGGATCAAATCTGTTCTAGTATAAATTCTTACAATTGCCACTTTGTACAGCATCTTTGATTTGCAAATTGATTACCGATCCAGCAATAAAGTTATTTTCAAGTTAGCTGCGCAAAAGACTCTTGTTGTCAGGTACATTGTATTAATTTTCCCTGGAGATTTTACATATTTCTGTCATAAATGAAGCAATCTCTAACTGATGAAGAAAGATAAGGTCACTGAACAGTATTTATTACTACTATACAAACCTAGTATAATGAGGTTGGACAGATCAAAGAAGGTCCAAGAACTAGCAGCTGATAATCACATTACAATGAAATCATTAAAAATTATTTATGTGGACCCACAAAAATTGCTACTAGTAAAGGACCTATCTAGATCAAGATACACAAACCTTTGGCTTGCTTTTCTTTTCAGGATCATACTCTGCATGTATCTCCACAATAGTCTCCTTATTGTCATCGTATATTACATCAGTGCACTTAATAGGAAATGCATATCTGCATTCATTACATATATATGTAAGATCCCCCACACCAGATTATTAGAGATAGTTATAAGCAGCTAAGATGGACTATATTTTGCATACCTGAGCAGAACAGATTTTCCAGGAGCCAAACCATAATAATCTTTTGAATCCTTCATCCGAAAATCAGACTTTTCAATGTACACGACCTTAGAAAATGGTGCCTAAAACAACAAAAACTTAGAAAGTCATATATCTCTTTCATGGCCTATCAATTTTAGGATCACATGCACAGTTAATATCCATCTACATCAACTTCGAAAGTCTACGTTTTTAGTATTTTATTGAAACAACTTTATTCAAGAAACACCAGGGCAGAATTATATTTCAAGCAGCCTGTTCGTGTAAAATGGAAGAACCTTGTATAAAGAAGAAGGATCGTCTATTTGCGCATCAGGCCATCTCTTGGCATCAAGCTCCATTATTGAATTGCTACCAAGGTTGGTTAGTACAACCTACGTGAGAAAGGAGGGAACATATTTGGCCACTATATGTAAACCCATATTTCTATAGTTACACTTGTTGAGTAAAACAAACACAAACCTTCAGAGGATTTAAGACAACCATTGTGCGAGGAGCAGTTTTGTTCATCTCTTCCCTTACATGATGTTCAAGGCGACCCAATTGAATAGTACTACAATCACTGTGGAGAAAGATACAAAAGTTAATACTGCTAAATTTTAGCACAGTGGAAATTTAGAATGGAAATATCTCATACCTTCTGGTGATGCCAATTCCTCGAACAAAACTATTAATAGCAGTTGAAGTCACCCCTCTACGAGACAAACCAGCAAGAGTCATCAATCGAGGATCATCCCAACCATTGACGTACTTTTCAGTGACTAGACGATTCAGCTGCCAACAAAGAAAGAGCAGCAGAACAGAGATTTAGTAAGAATAAGTGAACAAAAAAATACCGTCCAAATATTATCTTACCTTTCGCTTCGACATTACAGTATTGGTGATGTTTAGTCGCGAATACTCCCATACATAAGGCTGATAAAGGCCAAGAGCATCTATCAGCCAGTAATAGGAAGCACGGCGAGTTTCAAACTCTAGCGTGCACAACTGAGAATAGAAAAAACAAATGATAGCACCCAGAACACATTACTTATGGGCAAAATGTTTAAAAGAACATTATTAGTCACTCCACCATAATAAGAAAAGACTTCAAATGTAACATTTCAAATCCTCTTTCCTTACTGAAGACCAAATAACATGTTGGCAAATCTAGGCCAGATATAAGATAGTACTTAGACCGCACACCATCTTCCTCCTTCCTATTGCTATCTCATCACAAACAAATCATATATCTCTAATAATTAAACTGCCCAGAGGCCTAATATAATAAATCCATACCGAGTGTGTGACATTTTCAAGAGAATCCACAATGCAGTGAGAATAATCATAGCTTGGATAAATACACCACTTATCTCCTGCTTTAGGATGAGTAGTGAACTGCATGAAGAAAAGAGCCAAACATCATAAAATCAATGTGCATCTCAGAAAAGATTATATTTCATTCAGTATTTTGAGGTTCATGCTTGCCTTGATCCGATATGCAATAAGATCATACATATTGAAGTTGTCACTCTGCATGTCCTGCTTCATTTGAAGGGTGGCTTTTCCCTCTTGAATCTTGCCCGTCTTCATTTCTTCAAAAAGTTTCAAGGATTCAGCAATGGGTCTATCCCTCCAGGGACTGTTCATCTTTTTCTCCCTGTACTCCTTTATCTCATCAGGAGTCTGAAATTCAGAATAAATCAAGTATCAACCACCTACCCAAAGAAAGACAAAAACTTATGCATCTTTAAGGGAAATTTGCTGAGAGTGGGTTCCTCCTAATATCTCATATTGTGCATATACACACAACCTGATGATCAACATATGCATGGCCCCTCTTTATTAGCTCAACAGCAAGCTCATAGAGCTCCTGGAAATAGTTGCTCGTATAAGTGATCTGCAAAATGTCAAAGGACAAGAGATCATATGAATGCTTGTGAGGCCAAAAAACATATTCAGTAGAAAAAATATGGAGCTATAGAAGTATACAGGTAAAATCTGTATACCTTAAATGGCTCCCATCCCATCCATTTAACTATTTCCTCAATGTGGTCAATATACTCCTTCTTTTCAGCTTCGGGGTTTGTGTCATCGTACCTAGAAAAGCCACAACCATTAATTACTACAAGTTGAATATAATAATTCTATATATAGAAACAGATTCATCTTCGTGATATAATGATTTAAGTAGCCTGAAGGGTCAGCAAATCAAACCCCAATGCTACCTTCATTATAGTAAATTCTCATAGTGGGTTGGTTCACATTATAGTATAGAATTGGATATCACAACTTTCAGCGAAGACAAATCAACAATAAAAGCTTACCAAACTGAGTTTCTGATGTCAACTGACAATGTTCGAGAGTTGAGACAATAAAAATATCTAGCATTAATGCTCTTTGCAAACCTAATTTAATAGAAACCAAAGCGCTATAGCCTTTGCATATTGGCTTGTTGAAACCAATTAACAAATCCTAAGTGACTAAGTTGTGGGAAAAATAAACTAAACAGAACTTTTTTTAGTATCTTAAAAACACGAAAGATGACAATGAAACACAATTACGTGAATCTACGATGCTCCGTAGTCATAAACCAAACCAAGTAGAAGCAGAAGTGGATCAAAGGCATTTCTTTAAAGCTTTGGGAAAAATGTATCCATCAGGAAAGGAATTTCACCTCAAGTAACAGCATCCACCTCTCTCCTTTGCCAAGCCAAAATCAACAAACATTGCCTGAATGCACATATGAGCATTGAACAATACAAAATATATCACGGTCTTACATAAGAGAGGTAGATATCACTGATAGCATGTAAATGTTATCTGTTTGAAGTTTGATATGCACATCTCAACCAAACAACAACAGCAACTTACGACATGCCTTGGCATGGCCGATGTGAAGGTAACCATTTGGCTCAGGTGGAAAGCGAGTATAAACTTTTCCTCCAGTTTTCTTCAAGTGATCATTCAGAATTTCTCTTGTATTACAAGCTCTCAAGACATGACCATTGCTAAAGAAAACTTCTGTGTGCACCTGAAAAGTAAACAGGTACAGAGACACTTAACATGAATCTTCAAGAGAGCAGCACGATATAGGATCTGAGATACTAAAATTCTTTTCAGAAAGTCGCTTAACGAATTATATGCTTCCAGGTCAAGATCATTACAAGAGGAACATCCATAGTCATTGAGCAACATGTAATAAACATGACATAGAGCCTCATCTGTCAGCACCAGACATTTGTTTTTGGCCATAATATTTATATTTGCTATGAATTACACAAGAACTGAGAACACATTGATTTCCTGTCTAGGACCTCAGAGGAAATGGATCATGCAAGTATATGTAACATTCCAGCCTCTTTCTGACACAGAAACATCGCTGGCCCTGAAAGGCAATAAATGCACGGCTTATACCTTGAAATTTTCATCTGGTGGTGGAAAGATTGCAAATGGATTAAGTTCCTCTTCAGGTGACTGACCGGGAGATCTGTCAGTAGCAGCAGCAGCTTGCTCCTACAAGAAACTAAAGTGAGGACAGAGGAACACAAAATAACTCTCATCTGGAATGGATAGAGACAAATCAGTAGGGTCCCATATCTACCTCAACTTTGGCAGGCTTTTCCTTCTTCTTTCTTACAGGCTTTTCATCATCCGCTGCAGTTCTTTCACCGAGTAACTCGCACAGTTTTTTCTCAATAATTACCTGTAAGCACCATACAATTGCAGCAAGAATATATGACAATGACAGAATCAACCTTCAACTAAACAGAAGACAATATTGATTTGATTCACCATCGAATTTACAAAAAAGAATGGACAGACTGAACACCTTAACAATCTTTGGATCAGACCACGGCTGCTTCTTCCTGACATGTGCAAATAACTCACCCACTAACAAAGAAACACAAAAATATTTAATAGAATCAATCAAAAATAAAATTTTCAAAACAACAATGCATTGAATTGTAGCGAATGCAAAAAAAGTCATCCTAAAGAGTCCAATGAATCTCATATTAAAGAACACCATGAGGCTATTCATCATCCCCAAGGGACAAAAATTTTCCTGACATAAATCATATATACATCTCATTATCTTAGGTACTAATTCATCACATTTTAATATTTGTAATATAAGACAGCAAGGTATGCATAAAAAACCAAACATTAATATGTAACAACAAGAGCTACGTAGTGTATCAGCAGGGTCTGCAGGTTTGAGATGTACAATTGTAGACACCCATCGGGAGGGTGTTTTGTTTTCGATAACAAATATGCATTAAGTATTACAGGACTGAAAGAAAAGAACTCCAACAAAGAGAACTGACCCTTTGTCCGGTAGCGCTGCTCAAGAATTGCAGACTTGTTCTCTTCAAAAACTTCATTGACTGCTTTCTCGATGTCAGCTGTAGATAGTTCAATTCCTGATCAAGACAAAAGATTTGAGACTTTTAGATACTGTTAACAAAAACCCTCGGTCAAGCAGAAATATGGAACAGCATAAAACCCTCAGTCAAGCAGAGATTTTTATATCTGCAATACTGATAATTTCAAGAGTTTTATCCCATAAAAACCCTCATTTAAGAAGTACTTCATATTGAAAAGCTGAGTATAGTGATTAGCAAGCATAGATATCGCCCACAACAAAGTCAAGCAGAAATAAGGAATAGCATCACATGGGGCATTTTGTTGCAAGACTCACCCACTCCACATGCATTCTCAAACTCAGACACCTCAAATTTCTCAGAGCCAGTCTTTGAAAAGAAGGATAATGCAGCCTCCAACTGAGCTGTGGTTTTTATCTGCAAAAAATTGATGCTGATATTGCAGACAAGTTTCGAAAAGAAAAATGGATTGCTTAGCAGCAGAGCAGACTTGATATAACTTTGATGAGACAATATAGTCCAACAGCTTTGGACGGTGCACCAAGGCAATAGCAGGGAATCTTGTTGCAACCTGAATGAATGTAAGATGATAAATGACTTTATACAGACCCAATCTCCAACTTCAGAATCGCACAAAATTCATAATCAAAACATCAAGCCCCTTAAAAATTCTAAATTTCCGCATGGAATTAATATCTGATAAAACCCCAGATTAATTACAGTCAAGAAACTTACCGTGTAAAGAAGATTGCCAATGTTCCGGTCGCATCCATTCACAACACCAGCCTAAGCCAACAAAATCATAACAAATTTGGACCAGTTTTCTACCAAAAAGTGAGCTGAAAAGTGTGGTAAGGCCAAGAAGATGGATACCTCGTGAATGACGGATACAAGATTATTGGTGACCTTATTGTTAGCGACCGTATTACTAGCGGTTTTCTCGTCCAAATTGATGCTCAGAAACAACTCTAATGGATTATCAGCTGGCATTTCGACCCCTCTTTGGAGCAGACAACAAAAAGAAACCCCCCAATTTCCAAATGCTGGTTCTTACAGAGAGGAGGATTCAAAGGCTTGGACTTGTAAAAACCCTTTTGGAAATTGTAAGTTTAGATTGGGAACGAATGAGTAAAGCTTACAAGTGGATTCTCTGAAGCTGTGGGTGACGTGGGCCTCAAGAGATGGGCCTACTAGCCCGAAGTTTCTTAACGGTCGCCTGTTTACAAGTTCGTCGTTTGCGTAAAGTGTATATTGGTTGGGCAATGCGAAGAATATGAGTCAGTAGTTCATATCAATATCATTTTTTTTTGAAACAAAGAGGGAAAACACTAGGCTTCTTAATTAGGGTAGGACCAGCCTAAATCATCCGCCCGGATGATCTGTAAGAAATCTCTAGCTTCACGAATTCTTCCTTCACCTAGTCCAAGAGTTGTTCTCAAGCATTCCTCCCAGAACTGCGGTTCGCACTTCGTCATTATGCATGCCATCAAGAGTTGTGGGTCTGCATTCCTGGCTGCTAAGTAATCTGCTGCTCTATTACTTTCCTTGTAGCAATGAAAAACACGAACCTCCTCGAAAAACGAGAGGAGGCCTTTTATATCGCCAATAATTGTCTGGATTTCCCAAGGGCATGCCCATACCCCCCTAATGCTATAAATTACGCATAAGTTGTCGCCTTCAACGACTAACTTTGTTAAATTGAGGGACCTAGCCTTCCTAATCCCATCCAGAGCCGCTAGAGCTTCCGCCTGGAGGATGGACGGGGCGGCCAACTTCCGTCGATCCAAGGAAAGAATTGTGGAGTTGCTATCTCTCAGGATATATCCCCCATACGTGGAGGAATTGGATCTCCGGGATCCATCAAAATTTAGTTTTATCCAATCTTGGTCAGGTTTCCTCCATGATGGGGTTTTTGGTCTCTCCCGCTTTGTTGTTGGCTTGCGTTCTTGTTGCTCCGCCATCTGCCATTGCAAGTAAAGAAAAAGGGCCAGATCCGACGGTTTCTGATCTCTTAGTGCCCTGTCTATATTGAAAAGTCGGTTATTACGGTGCATCCAAATAGTCCACCAAAGAAAGAGAATCAACGTGTCTCCTTTGTTAACCTTGATTGTTTGGAGAATGCTCTGACACAGATCACCCCCATTAGAAAGCACAACCCGTCCTCCAGTGCGTTGTTCTAGGAGTCGAATCATAGAAGTAGTGAAATCACATTCAAACAAGAGGTGATTAGCAGATTCTTCTGAAGTATCACACAGAGAACATGTACTAGGCACTCTCGCATAGTACCTATTCAGGCGTTCAGTTGTAGGAAGGCAATCAGCGCAAACTTTCCAGATAAAGTTTTGCACTTTTGGAGGAACCTTTAGCTTCCAAATCCAATCCATATTCTGGTTAGGGAGATTCCTTGTATCCTCACACAGTTGGGCAGCTGTCTTGACAGAAAAGATTCCATCCGGGGATGGTGTCCAGATTACCTTGTCTTCCTGGTCTAAGATCGGGATGCGAGTTTGAGTGATTCGGTCCACAACATGTTGTGGGAGACGGGCCCGCAGCTTCTGGACGTCCCAAGTTTTGTCGTCCAAAATGAAATCTGAAACCTTTGCCATTATCTCATCACTTTGAAGGTATGGTCGTAAGATGCCGTTATCTAGCCACGGGTCCGTCCAGAAATTTATACGTCTTCCACTGCCAAGTTGCCACCTGATCCCCTTCAGAAAAGTTGTTCTAATATTTAAGAGCCGACCGAACTGCCAAGAGTGGGTTTTCTTCTCAACTGTCATGATGGATTCCGTACCTAGATACTTTTCAGTCACCACACGAACCCAAGGGTTGGCTGGTTCCGTTAGAATTTTCCAGAGTAGCTTCATTTGGAGGGCTGTATTGGAGACCTCCGCAGTTCGCAATCCCATCCCACCATTTATCTTAGGAGCACAGATGCGCTCCCAAGAGATAAGGGGATGGAAGTTGTCACTATTCTTATTCCAGAAGAAGTCACGATTTATTTTGTCAATTTGTTCCCAGACTCCTTTAGGCAACAAGAAGCTCTGCATAAGGTAGTTCTTCTTGGACTGTAGGTTAGCCTGAATCAAGACCTTCCTTCCCACTTGAGACAGAGTATTCGCCTTCCATCTAGCCAGTTGCTTTTTGAGACTTTGTATTGCTTCTGAGAAAATTGCATTATGTACGCGTCCTCTCACGATTGGGATGCCTAAATATTTTTCCATATCAGTTGTTATTCTAAGATTCAAGATACTTGCAAGGGCCACTGCATGCTGTTTCGTTACATTCGAAGATGTCTGCATTGTACTTTTATGGAAGTTGATGGCTAAGCCTGATTTCCTTGTGAAGTCATCAAGGATTTCCTTTATCGCATTCATACTATCCACAGAGGCATCTGCTAAGATTAAAGTGTCATCTGCAAAGCTCAGGAAGGGGATCCTCATACCATTCCTCGTGAGTTGGACACCTATCTGCTTTCCCAATTGGTTGGATCGAAGTTCTAAGGACCTGGCTAGATATTCCATGGCAATGACGAAGATAAAAGGTGCAAGGGGGTCACCTTGACGGATCCCACAAGACGGGTGAAAGAGCTCGCCAGGTTCGTTGTTGACTAATACAGAAAAGGAGGCTGTAGAGATGCACGTCATTACCCATCGGATCCATTTTTCTGCGAATCCAAACTTAAGCAAAATTTGATTGATAAAATTCCAGTCTAATTTGTCATAGGCCTTTTCCATATCTAGCTTCAAAGCCATCCATCCCTTTTTACCCACTTTCCTCTTGTGGAAGGAGTGAAAAATCTCATGGGCAATCAAAATATTGTCTTGAATGAGTCTACCTTCTACAAACGCCCCCTGGAGGGGGTTTATAATTTTCGGGAGGATCGGTTTGAGTCGGTTTGCCAAGATTTTTGTTATCACTTTATACGTCGTATTTCACAGGCTGATAGGCCGGAAGTGGTTAATATTTATCGGGGATTCCGTCTTTGGAATTAGTGCAATGAAAGAGTGATTGGTTTCTATTAACATTTGCTCAGAGTGGAAAAAAGCTTGCACAGCAGCCGTAAGCGAGTTTCCGACAATGTGCCAATATTTCTGGAAGAAATCTGCCGGAAAACCGTCAGGTCCAGGAGTCTTGTCAGATGCAAGTTCAAAAACTGCGGATCTAACCTCAGCCTGTGTCAGTTTGGCGCAGAGTAGCTCATTGTCTTGGTCAGACAGGATACCCGGAATCAACCCCAGATCATCCTGCCTAGTTTGATAAGAAGTGCTCTTTTGGTATCGTTGCTTTAGCTCTTGAGTTATCTGCTTAGTTATATCGGCATGGTCATAGAGTGTTAGACCGTCCTTAGTCTGGAAAACATTCGTTCGTTGTCTATAGGCTCTAATTTTTGCAACAGATTGATAATATTTGGAGTTATCGTCTATGTTAGCTATATGCTTACACTTGGCTCGTTGTCTCCAATACTTATGCTGGAAATCTAAAAGGCACGCAAATTTCCTCTGGTGTCTCTGCAGGCGCAATTGCATATCATTATTTGTGGGTTCATATCAATATCATGGAGCTTGGATTGTGCAATTCACTATTCTTTTAGGGGGGGAACTTTATGAGTTAAGGTAGCAAATTTATAAAATTCAAAACCAAATAAGTTCCTTTTTTGATGTCTTATGTAGTAATGTAGAGGTAGTTGGAGCCTATATTAAAATGACAATTGTGAATAAATATTGTCAATCGAATCGAGAGGATCAAAGATTCATACTACAGTAAATTATAAAAATGAAT